>CM060400.1:125370441-125970441 GCA_030545235.1 Helianthus tuberosus
ATGATGAAAAGTATACATATTATGAAAGGATGAAAATGTAAATCGTTGCGATCAAAGCTTTTGATCTACACGATACGGCATGATCGTCAAGACGATAACGTATAAGTATGCCTTGTAAATTGAATGTAATATGCTAACTTGAGTTCAAATATGATGGAGTAGAAGTATAAAAAGAACATCCAAATTAATAGGATGAATGTTTTATGTAGATGGCGGATACAGGAAATGTGGACGATGCTGAAGTAGCGCGACAGGAAACTTTCGATAATAAAGTCATGGAAGCGGCAGAAAAGGTTATACATGCTAACCTTCCCCAGTTAGCTCAAGAAGTCGAAAGCCGTGTCTTAGGAGTGGTAGATGCTATGATGACTAGTAAAATTGAGGAGTTAAAAGAAATGATTGAGGGGTTGTAACACCTTGAAAATTCACGTCCTATAATGAGTGACATGTGTCATAAGTTTGAACGTGTGAAAGAATGTTCTTGAGGGACTAAAGTTGAAAAACATGGAAAGTATGTGAATATACGTATTCAAAATGTCAACAGTGAATAAATATACTTTACAATAACCCTACATGATGTTTATACCATCAAACGAATAAATCATGGATCATACGAAGCTAAAAGTGAGAGATTACAAAGTACATGGGTTAAATGTGTCAACATGTTTAAGTTATACCTCTGAGTGACCTTTTGACAAACCCGAAGCTTTGTAACTGTTAATTATGCTCACTAGAATGCACGATATAAATTTCATAAAGTTTCGTTATCGTATGAGAAAGTTATGATCAAATTCATATACAAGGGGTTAAAGTGTCAACGTTAAAAGTTATGACTTTTCGGGTAATAACAAAGTGACCAAGGACTAAATAAAGTGGGTATAAGTCCTAAAGCCCTTGTAGGTAAATTTGGAGGGCTCAAAGTGCAAAATATAAGTTGGTTGCCCCTTCGAAAGGCCAAGAGACAATATGCAAAAACTTGAAAATGTTTGATTCTGATTTCAAGGCCCAAGCGGGCCGCGTAAGAGATGTTAACATCTTACGCGGGCCGCGTCAGACGCCCAGTAACAGAAAGTGAAGACAGCAGCCTGTTTATGCGCATAACCAACCCAAAACAGATATTTTCACCTTATGGGCGACCCCTAAGTGACTCCTAGAACCCTAGGGACATCTGTTGATGATCCATTATCAGTGGTAGCTCTTGTTGTCAAAGATCTAAGTGCTTTTGAGCACTATAAAAGGCCATGATGTTGCAACAAGTTCTTCACACCTTCCATCTGCACTTTGGAGCATTTCTGGAGCTAAAGACTTCTCTCTAAGCTTCACAAATCGTGCAAAGGACTTCAGTAAGTTTGCTTAACCTTTCTTAGTTAAGTTTTTGCTTAGTTTTAGCTTAAAAGTCAAACCGTCATAATTAACGGTTGACTTAGCAATTAATCACTAATGGTCCAGTGATTAGTCGAATTGAAAGTAGTTATAAGTTGGTAATTATGTGGGCATTAAACCCTCAAAAGGGTTCCCCCTGATTCCCACTCTAACTAGGTCAAATGTCGGGTCAAACTTGTTATTAAAAAGTCAACAGGATGCTAAATTTCAAGTTAATACATAATTAGCAATGTAGAACACATACAACCTGTTTGATCATTAATATAACTTGGTAATTAGTGTAAGAACATGTCTAAACATGTTCAACCCGACAATTTTATGTTTAGACCCGGTTCGGAACCGAAAGTCGCAAAGATTTGACTTTTGCTTTGACTTCAGTTCTGACCCGTTTAGGCATGTTTTAGAAATTCCTTAGAGCTTTAATTGGACTAGGTTACATGCTAGTATAACCCTCTGTGATTATACACCTTGGTTCATTAGTTATCCAATTAATATGCAGGATTCCGTTAATTGCTCCTATGTTGACCATTATGCCCTTTTCACCTTAAAAAGTGATTTTTGAAAATGTAAAAGAGTAGAAACTTTAATTACTGATATATAAACTTGCACCCAAAATTTGACATCAGTTTGAGGTGTAGATTGAGAGTTATGCTCATTAGCGTACTTAGAAGCTTCTTTAGCAATTAAACGGCGTAATTAGCATATGGCCTATCAAAGCCTACTTTTTGATATCAAACTTATTACCCACTGATGTAATATATTATTTTGGGATTTTTGAAGATTTTTAATTAATTTTAGACTGAGCATAACTTATAGTCATAGGCTTAATCCGGTAATTGTCGGTTTTGCCCTTACGGACTATAAAATGAGTTTTACATATCTAATTGACTCCAAACCTTTTGCTACTGATTTTTAATGATAAATAAATTATTTTAAGCCTTCTGGAATAATAAAAATATCAGCTTTATGTATAGAACCCGGAATTGGCTTCTAATCGCCTTATTAAGCGTTTTTAACGCATAGTATGTACTAAAACTATTTTAAACATACAAGGATTGATACCTATTGATATTTTAGGTAAATTATAATATTTTAACAGTAATCAAAGGTTGTTAAACTCACACCTCAGTTTTGAGCTTCTCGGCTTATGTGAAATTACCAAAATGCCACTACGGTGCATAATTCGGTTATAATTGATAAATTTCACATATATACTTTACCCTACTGTTATAACCTAATAAATTAAGTATTTTTGCTGATTACATCAGACCTGTAACTCAGGATAATACTTAAACTCTTTTATAAACTTTTAAATGACCAAACTACCCCTACGGGGCATAGTTTGTGTTTAAATTCGTTTCGGGCATAATAAAAGACATCTTACTGATGTCACAACATATTTGAAGCATATTAACTTAGGAAACCTGTATATGGCTCTTACGTTCACCCGTTACGCTTATTACGCGTTCGGTTCGGTTTATGTAACTAGTTTACATAAATTAGCCGAAACGGGTCAAACCTTATCGGTTTTATCTCAAAATCCAGAATGTGTATGAAATACCCATATTAAACAAGTCTTCAAACTTGTCGAGTCTAAATCACATTCTATCCGGTCTTCGCTTAATCGTGCGTACGAACCGTATCTTTGAAACTAACCGGTCTAAGCTTAAGCTTAAATAAAGACCCGTTAGGATTCTAATAGGTTATTATAAACCTTCGTTCCAGATTAGGAGGACCAGTAAAAGCTACTTGCAATTTGCTTATTGTGATTATTACTTTGCTCAGGTAAATACTTTTAACTTATTTTCCCTATACGGGCTTGGGTTACGGTATATAAAATACCGCTTGGTCGGGCATCAAATCTTCCATCGTTGGGTGGTTAATTGAATAATTTGATCGGCCCGTTTAAATTGATTTGTTTACTTAAAGCCTTTGGGGGGTTAATGACCATGTCCCGGATATCCTTGGCATCATTTTACGAAATGGCCACGACCTAAGCGCGGAGTGTAGGCGTACACTCGTCAGTGCATAAATAGAATATGTGGTGTGTCTATTGATCTTTAACCCGGCACGATCCGGGCTGCTGAACGCATAAGGAACATGTAATTCTTTTACAAGATTATATATTTAAATAATTATCCCAATTTATAAAATGTTTATGCCATGTGCATCCAAATCAATTTTTAATCATTTTTAAAATGAGTCAGTTGAATGTATTTACCAGTGTAAACTGACGTATTTTCCCAAAAAGATTAAATGCAGGTACTAAGCGTAATAGGCTGGATTCTCTCCTTAGTGTCAAATAAGAGTCTCGCAAGCTTAAGATGCCTATCGTCTGTTTAACTACTGTTTCCTATTTATTTCGATCCGTCTGTGGATAAACTTTCAACTGTTTGTGATACACGATATTACAATATTTTATTCGGTTGAAATATATTTTTCAATTGCTTCCGCTGTGCATTTAAATATTGTGTTGTTTGACTATTATGTTGCCAACCACGTCACGATACTCCCCACCGGGCCAACCGGTGACACGTGGAATTCGGGGTGTGACAGGGGTCTAGAAGTAAGGGCAAGGAACGAAGGTGCACGTACAAGGATTTCATGTCGTGCAACCCCACAACTTATGATGGCAAGATTGATCCGATAGCATGTCAACGATGGATCTCAAACATAGAGGCAGTGTTCATACGAAGTCGATGTGATAAGGAAGACCAAGTGATGTTCCCTACTGGGTAACTCACCTCTCAAGAGAAAGATTGGTGGGACTCGTATTGCAAGGAAATAGGTGAAGATAAGCTTCAAGCAATGACTTGGCAGGAGTTCAAGGAGCCTTTTCTGAGATACCATTGTCCTCTGTCAGCCATTGATAAGATACAGGAGTAATTCTTACACCTCCGACAGAAGAACGAAACAATCAACGAGATTATAAACACCTTTCTTGATAAGATGAAGTTCTGTGGAGATTTTATGAAGACAGAAAGAATGAAAATCAATCGTTATCATGGCATATTAAAGGCGGAATATAGGGAGTTTATCATTCCCTCAAAATGTGAAACTCTCGATGAGCTTATCAATCTGGCTCGGGATAGAGAACTTGAACTCAAAAGACAAGAGGAGCGTGGTGAGAAGAGATCGGCGGAAAAAGGGACCAATTCAAGTCCGTCTAAGAAGGCGAAGTTTCAAGAGCACGGTAGGAAGGATAAGTCAAAGGGCGGTATTACCCCTTGCAAGACATGTGGGAAACTTCATACTAGGGAGTGCCTTTTAGGCAATAAGGGGTGCTATAAATGTGGTGAGGAGGGACATCCGTCCTACAAATGCCCCAATAACCCGAAGACTTGTTTCAATTGTTTTCAAAAGGGGCATATTAAATCGGAGTGCCCTAAACTTCAGCAAGGATCAAAGAAAGAGGAAAAGAAGGAAGAGGGTTCTAGGGCGAAAGGGAGGATGTTCCAAATCACATCCGAAGAAGCTAAAGTTCATCCGAATGTAGTTTCAGGTATTTTTTTATTAAACTCTATGCGTATTTACGTTTTGTTCGATACCGGAGCTACCATGTTGTTTATTTCAAGTGAAATAGTAAATCATCCCTCGTTTAAGATTGAACAAATGTCGGTACCCTTAGAGGTAGAAATAGCCGATAGTAAGAACTATTTGTTACAAGAGATTTGTAGAAATTGCAAGTTCACTATAGAGGATGAAGAATTTGATATCGACCTCATAACTATGGTTTTGGGGGAATTTAAAATGAAAGTGGGTATGGATTGGATGGCCCGACACCATGCGGAGATTAATTGTGAAACTAAAACAATACTTGTTCAATCTCCAAGAGGAAAGCGATTAAGTATACAAGGCGAGAGAAACGTGGAAGCGAAACTCTGTACCCTCGTTCAAGCCATTAAGTATGTACTTAATGGGAGTAGGGCATATCTAGCTTACGTGGTAGATGCTCAACAAGGTTCCCCGAAGCTTTAAGATGTTGAGATTGTGAACGAATTTCCAGACGTATTTCCGAAGGAATTACCGGGACTCCCTCCCAAACGTGAAGTAGAGTTTCGCATCGAACTAAATCCTGGTGCAAAACCGGTAGCGAAAGCCCCTTATAGGCTGGCCCCCACTGAGATGCGAGAGTTAATGACACAATTACAAGATCTTTTTTATAAGGGCTTCATACGCCCGAGTGTGTCGTCGTGGGGAGCACCCGTCTTATTTGTAAAAAAAGAAGGATGGGTCGATGCGCATGTGTGTCGACTATAGGGAACTGAACAAAATAACCATAAAGAACCGCTACCCCTTACCCAGAATTGATGATCTTTTCGATCAGTTACAAGGGGCGAATTGGTTCTCAAAGATAGACTTACGATCGGGATATCATCAAGTCAGGGTACGAGAAGAAGACATTGCGAAGACTGCATTTAGAACCCGATATGGACATTACGAGTTTCTAGTTATGTCCTTTGGGTTAACGAACGCGCCAGCAGCATTTATGGATCTTATGAACCATGTATGTCGACCCATGCTAGATAAATCTGTGACCGTGTTCATAGATGATATTCTAGTCTATTCGCGGAGCAAGGCTGAGCATGCGAGGCACTTGCGGGAAGTGCTTGAAATTCTCCGTAAAGAAAAACTTTATGCAAAATTCTCAAAGTGCGCCTTTTGGCTCAGAGAGCTGCAGTTTCTGGGTCACGTGATAAATTCGAAAGGTATTTTAGTTGATCTGACAAAAATGGAGGCCGTTATGAAGTGGGTTTCCCCGAAAAATCCAACTGAAATAAGAAGTTTTCTAGGCCTCGCGGGGTATTATAGAAGGTTCATACAGGATTTCTCAAAGATAGCGTTACCCTTAACAAAACTGACGAGGAAGAAAGAGAAGTTTATGTGGGGTGAAGAACAGGAAGAAGCCTTTCGAATATTAAAGGAGAATCTATCGAGTCCCCCGGTCTTAACGCTACCGGATGAGACAGAGGACCTGGTTGTTTATTCAGATGCCTCACAGCAGGGTTTAGGGTGTGTTTTGATGTAAAGAGGAAAGGTAATCGCCTATGCTTCGCGACAATTAAAACCGCATGAAGTAAACTACGCAACACACGATTTAGAGTTGGCGGCAGTAGTTTTCGCCTTAAAAATCTGGAGGCACTATCTTTACAGTTCAAAATGTACAATCTACTCGGATAACAAAAGCCTCAAATATTTCTTCGAACAGAAAGAGTTAAACATGAGGCAGCAGAGATGGTTAGAACTTATCAAAGATTACGATTGTGATATCCTTTATCACCCGGGGAAAACGAATGTCGTGGCAGATGCGTTAAGCCGAAAGGAGTATCCGCCTCCGATTCAGGAGAAATCGATGAAGATGATAGTTTTCCACGCTTACTTGAAATGATACGAGATTCCCAAATAAAGTCGCTTGAAGCGGGAGAACCAAAGAAAGAAAGAATGAAGGGTATAGCCGAAAAATTGGAAGAAAACTCGATCGGGCTCAAAACGAGATTCGGTCGAATCTGGATACCGCGGTTTTGTGAAGTCAAGACCGCGTTACTCGAGGAAGCTCATAAGTCACGATATTCAATTCATCCAGGGGCAACAAAAATGTATCGAGACTTGAAGACAAATTATTGGTGGACGGGTATGAAACGCGATATTGTTAAGTATGTCGCGAAATGCTTAACATACTCCCAAGTGAAGGAAGAACATCAAAAACCATACGGAGAGTTACAACCTTTGGAAATTCCGGTATGGAAATGGGATGAGATAACTATTGATATGGTAACCAAGCTTCCTAGAACGAAAAAGGGGCACGATACAATATGGGTAATCGTAGACCGACTCACAAAAAGTGCCCACTTTTTGCCTATTCAGGAGGCTTATTCTTCGGAAAGAATGGCGGAAGTTTATATGTACAAGATAATTTCTCGGGGTGCCCATGTCAATCATCTCAGATCGGGATAAGAGATTCACCTCTCGTTATTGGCAAAAGTTTCATGAAAGTATGGGCACGAAGCTACACATAAGCACCGCCTATCACCCTCAGACTGACGGTCAATCAGAATGAACAATCCAAACGCTTGTTGATATGTTAAGAGCTTGTGTATTGGATTTTGGGGGAAATTGGGATGACCATTTACCACTAGTGGAATTTTCTTATAACAATAGTTACCATAGCGGTATCCAAATGGCTCCTATTGAAATACTGTACGGGTGGAAATGTAGAACACCCGTATATTGGGGTGAAGTAGGGCAAAGGGAGCTTGCATGAAATGATATAATAGAAATGACAAATGAAAAGATTGACTTGATTAGAGCTTGACTTAAAGCGGCCCAGGATGGTCAAAAGTCCTATGCGGATAAAAGAAGGCGTCCCATTGAATTTCAAGTTGGGGATTATGTTTTGCTAAAAGTATCCCCGCGGAAAGGCATAATCCATTTTCGTCAACGGGGTAAGTTAGGTCCTCGCTATATCGGACCGTTTAAAATTTTGGCTCGAGTCGAAAAGGTTGCATACCGTTTAGAATTGCCGTCTACCCTAGATGGGATTCACAATACATTCCACGTGTCACAATTGAGAAAGTGCCTTGTAGATGAAACATCGTTTGTGCCCCTTGACGACATTGAATTGGATGAGGGGTTAAATGATGTCGAAAGACCGATAGCTATTAAAGACGTTAAGGTAAAGAATCTCCACAACAAAGCCATCAAACAAGTGTTGGTTCAATGGCAACACTGAAAGGGATCGGAACTTACATGGGAAGCGGAAGATGAAATGCGGAGGCATTATCCTTTTCTCTTTGGTATGTAATTATTAAATTTGTTAAGTGCTTAGGTTTTGGGGACAAAACCTCTTTTAAGGAGGGTAGACTTCTAACACCCCAAAATCGGTTTAATATGAGAATAAGTAAAAAAATGAATAAAACATAACTTAGTTGGTGAATTATGATAAATTATAAGTTAGATTATGGAAAGTGCCTAAATTAAACATTTAACAATCACAGAGGGGGTAATGTGAAAAGTTATTATTAGTTAGGGATTAATAAGGTTGAAACCAAAAACACACACATGTGTGCATGATTTGGGTCGACCAGAGCAGGAGAAACAAGGGTTTACCCTTGTTCTTGCAAGATTCATCAATCAACAAGGAAATTCAAAGTTAATCGGTTGCATGTCATCAAATTTTCGATTAGCTAAACATACTCAATAGAGTGGCGTGAAGGAAGAAGGTACAAACACTAGGAAAACAGAAGGCGCACAAGATCGAGGTATGTTCCATTGTGCATACGAAACGTTACTTAAATTTTTGCTAATGTTCGCGAAATACAATTCTTAGTTACATTTGTTTACGGTGATTAATAAGTTGATAGCAAATCTTTGGTGGATTGGGTTATGTAAATGAAGGTCATAATAAGTTATGTAAATTGACCGGTTCGATTTGAACAAATCAAGTGAAAATAATTGTTCGACCCGTCATGTATGGGTGGTTACGCATGCAATTATGAATGTTGAATGTATGATGTTCAATCCGTTTTACGGATCAAATGTATGTTGTATGTTGTAAGTAAATAACTCGATGTTAACGAGTTATGAATGGTATGTCTTATCTCAATTATGAGAGTATATGCTTGACCCGTTTAAACGGGTAGTTGAATGTAAGAATGAAAGGAAAGCATGTAAAAGAATGAAGCTAGAAATTTAGTGATTTAAAGAGAAATAGTTAATAAGACTAATTTCTTAAAGTTTTGTTGTTTGATGTAGGTAAGTCCTCAACTTAGGCAGCATCGGCGACTTGGAGCAAACACACATATGAAGCTTGCCTATATGTGCTTCCGCTACTTTTAGTAACTATGTCTATGGTCAAAAAGTGTTTTATCGTAACTAGTTTTGGTTTAATAACTAAACTTTCGAAGTTAACTTGATGGATCTTTTAAGTGTTTCTAGATGTTGGTAGTACTTAAAAGCTATGCAATGTTTCTTTTATTTAGTGTTTTGAAAGCATTAATAATTTACTTGATTTTTAGTTGGTCAAAACAGGGATATGCTTATATTATGAACGGGTCATGTCGAATTTTTCTAAGATGATTGTTTATAATTATTTAAGTCTAAGATGTAAAGATATGGGCATTACAGTTCAACCGGCATTTGAAAAAATTCAACAGTTTGTGGTTATCAATTGGATTCAATCAAGTCCCCGGGACAAACGTCTGTTAGTCATCCGGTAGTTGACTTGGGCATTAATGTCTTTTTACTTCCAATACGATGGGCAATATGGTAATTTTGCAATTTAGAAACCCTTATAAAAAATACCATCCCTGTTAAAGCCCTCATTTGCACATTTCTATCATTCCATCTTCTCTAGGAAGCCAAAGCTAGTTGCAGGTGGAATTGAAGGTTCAGGACGAAAATGGCAAGGGTTTTTGGAGGGTGAGAACCAATAACATGTACATTAACCCTAAAGATTATTATGGTAAGTTATTTTGTCTTTTTTTTTTTTTTTTTTTTTTGAAGTTTCATGTTGAATTGTGCATGAAATTGATGGTTAAAATGTCTACTAGGAACAAAGTGTGTGTGAGTTGCAATTAATTGTTGTTTTTTTTTTTGGGTTTGACAGATAACGGTGAACCTACAAAGTTCAGTATTAAGGTGTACCACGATGGTGAGTTTAGTGACAACCCTTGTCGATCATACGTGGGTGGTAAGTATAATTTCATAGATTGTGTTAATATTGATGATTTTGGCAAGGACATACTAGAGGAAATGGTTATGCAGATTGTTTATTCTATTGACATGATGTGTTACTTCCATTTCAAAATTCCGTATGTATATTTGGATTTGGGTTTGAAATGTTTGTCTAGTGATAGTGATTTTTTAAGCTTGTTTGAGCATGTCTGTGCTGATATTGATAATTTTGGCATGGACGTACTAGTGATTATTTTATATTGAACACTCGACGTCGTGTCTGTTGATGACATCTTGTGATGAAGAAGTCATCACACAAAGTTCCCATTGTCCTCCTCCTGAAAGCCAAGATTCAAAAGTGCATGATGCTCCCTTTGTTGATCTGTTTGAATGTCATTACCATGATACTGAAAATATAAATGAAGATGATCAGGAAGAGAGTGATCAAGCAGGTGAGGAGAATGAGGAAAGTGATGATGAGGGAAGTGATGATCAGGATTTTGATGTAGAGGATGGGGAGGAAGCTGATGTAGAAGAACAAAAGTAAGTAGGTGGTGATGCAAATGTTAAGGACGATCCTGATTACTGGGTAGAAGAGGATAATCCGTTGTATGATGTTGATGTGGAAATGCAGAAATTCAGAAACAACGTTGATTCTGATGTAGAGGAGAATGGAAGTGAGGAAGATGTGCTTAAGGATGACCTCAACGTGGACCAAGATGACTTTGAAACTGATAATGAAGATGAAGATCAAACAGTCTTGGATATGGCAATGAAAAGAATGAGGAAGACTATGAGATCTACATTGAAGTTTATAGGTCCTGATTGTAAGACCTTAACACGTTTTAATCGAAAAGGCGCAGCGGAAATACGAACCATAAAATTTATTTCTTTATATACGTTCTAAGCTGTTTGAAAACGATTTAATATGACTATTTTACATGAATTACATCTATACTTCTTATTAAATACACCAAGTGTTACATCCATTTATAACTAAGCGACCATACTCCCGTACAATCCACGTTTGGGCTCGATCTTCAACTGCTTACACTTCATGATGATTATGATGATGGTGATGATGATTATCCATGTAACCTGCAGTCACCGTACACATCCGTCCTTGTACCCTGGCAACGAACCTTCAAAAGCCAACAATAACTTCCCTGCACCTTTACTCCATTCTCAAAAGTAACATGATTAGTACCGTTAATATTCGTACGTATTATAAGCCACGTAAACATATTTACAAGTCTCATTCATTCATATATATTAAATTCCAATATGTGCATACATAGTGTTCTATCCAACTTTTACCTACTTCTTACAATCTAACACATACAAGATACAATTCCTAGCCACACCATTTAAATATACAATCCCGCACATACAAACCTAAGTACGTATTCATTCTTAATCACTCTTGTTTGTGGTTTCCTACTACCAACACTTTACCGAAGAATGCACTTTAGTGAAGTGTGCACCTCGCTAATACATGCACTATACTGATGTGTGCACTTTACTAAACTAGTGACACTTTTCTGAACTAGTGCACTGACTTGAGCGATGGTGTATATATTTTTAATATATTTTTAAGTACTTTTTAATTGTTTATCAGGCTTTAAATTTATAAAACATGATATAACACTATCACTCTCTATAACACGCTAGGGCAAGTGCACCCATCGTTGGCGTAGTATAATGATGGTAAGATACCAATGTCGTCCAAGGACATAAGAGCTTTTAATACCGGAATATCGTCAACGTCTAATCTAACCAAATTTTCGGAAAATATTTTTAATGGGTAAAAGAAAGAAACTAAATAAATAAAAGAAACAAATAGACAAGATAGAATCAATTGGTTCCGACTCATCTTTTATGTATCCTTTGATGATTTCCGCACTTTGGGTTTTTTAAGAGATTATCTTGGTTATAGTGGCATGTCCCTCTTTTGGAGGCAACGCTACCCTCGGCCATATTGGTTTGAGTTAGTAGGGATACAGTCCCGAAAGGTCGGAATATTTAAAGATAAATAAGTAAGTTATTAATGTAAAATGTGTCATGTCCCTATTTTGAAGGCAACGCTACCCTCGGCCATATTGGTCAGCAGAGATATAGTCCCGCAAGGCCGGTTTAAAGTTTTAATAGTAGTTTATTTATAAGGGATTCAATTCGTTCTTACTTCCCCTGATATGATGTTATCTACCTCAAAGGAAGTCCTATTAACCTTGAACCAAGTCCTCGCAGGATCTATATACTGAACGAGGCAAGAACTTTACCCAAACCACCCTTCTAACCCCCTTCTAGGCAGTTAACACACTTTATATAGACCGTAAACACATGAATGCGTGAATCAATAAAACATGAAGAAATGATAGCTTAAACTTCACATTCAGTATAAACAACTAGATATTAAAGTAATTGATACAAACCCAATTAAAAAGTTAACCAAAGCTTGGAAATCAAAAGTAATACATAAATGACTTGTCTTCACCAAGTGATGTAAGAGATTAGCCAATCATGGCCTTTATTTGACAAAAACTCTTACGATCAATCTTGGCTCCCGAGAGTACTACACACTCTAAAGATGGATGATGGATGAATGTGGTGGATGATGATGGTATTGAGGTGGTGGAGTGGTTTCAAGTGTGAGAGAAGTGGTTTGCCAATGGATGGATTGCAAGTGAACCAAACACCCCTATTTATAGTTGGAAACATATAGTTTATACGGCCCCATACCTGGTGAGCACGGCCCCATGCCCCCTTCTTCTCTGTAATTATTTAATGAATTGTGTCAGTCCGGATGCTTGCACGACCTCGTGTTTCAACGACACGGCCCCGTGGACGGTGTATTTGTTGTACTATCCAAGATTTGCATATCTGGGATGTAACAACCCTCATAAAATGACCTGATTATACCCCGTATATACATAACTAGACCCGCTTAACCTTGATTTTTATAAAAATCAAATAAAATATTAAATTTAGGTCACTCGCGGGCAGCGACCGAGTCCACCAGGTGGCTCGCGGGGCGCGAGACCCCTATGGTTGTCGGACTTCCCCTTGCGCCATGTGTCTTATGTGTGGCAGGTCTGTGTTGTGAGAAGGAAACCCTAGCCGTAGCTTGGGTGCCCCTCGTGGACCACGAAGAAAAGGAACGAGGCTCTCGCGGGGTGCGAGAGACCTCTATTTCAGCCTATAAAAGAGGCCTTCGGCCTCAGTTGCAGATCGTTCATTTTTGTTTCTTATCTTAGCCCCTATTATAGCTAAAAGATGCTCCATCTTATACCCCTAAAACACGCTCGTTGTAAGTATTTTAACCCCCGATCACTAATTCGTTACCCTACCCGATTGATCTAGGACTCCGTAACGCATGTCGAGGCTCTGCCTGAGTAAGTTCGTTGGAGTTCTGTCTCGTGTTGTATGGCTAAGTGATTTGGGTTATCTTACTAACACGTGCATTGTTTATTTTTAATAGAACATAATCAGGAAAAGCAACAGGAAGCTATAGAATTACCTAAGTCTACAAAGTGAGTCATTCTCTTTTTCTACCAAACTGTTTTACCAAAACTTCAAATATTTTCAGTTGTACTTAAAGTGATTGAATCTTTGTATTCTACAATTGCTGCTGGTATGTGGGGTTTTGTATACACTACTAGTAAAGTGTTACTATTGGACAACGAGTTAGCCAATAGTAATATGACCACGGTCATGGAACTGCCAACATGACAAATAATGAATGAGTATATTGGTAGATAAAAAATTTTAATCGTTCTTAATACTGTAAAGTTATAAAAGCTTGTTTTGATTAAACTGGGATGCACTCGCCAGTATTTCTTGCTGATAAAATCTTTTCAAAACGCGTTTCAGATAGCTTAATGTGAAGCTATAAGAAGACAGCTATGGAGCACTGAAGACTTAAAGAAGTGGCTATAAAAGTTACCTAAATAAAAGGAGATTATGTTTTCAACAATTAGTGTTTATCTCTATAAATGTATTGTGAATGAAACATGGGTTTTATCCCATTTATTTATTATAAAAGTTGTGTTTTGGAACTCTGAGATTTATTTACTAACTACGATCCTGATAAACTCCGCTGCCAAATTAACAAACACCGATACCACCAGCTTTGGGTCTCGCGGCACCCTCTCCCGGGGTAGGGGTCGGGGGCTGCGATAGAATGTGGTATCAGAGCCATAGCCACTGGTTTAAGCCATTTTGGTGTTCTCTTAATACCTAAATTCTAACCAATTGTGTTAGGAAATAACTTATGTGATTCTGTGTAAATATGTATATGATTATTTTGTGTTGTTTGACAATTTTCTAGTTTACAGTATGAGTGAGCAAGGTATCTCTGACGCCTACCGTCAATTACCTCATTCTCTAAAGAATGAAGGAACCTCATCCCAGCCAACCTCAGGCTACACTGCTGATTCTGAGGAAGGAATCTTTATTTTTAAGGCACAATCCGAGGAACCATTCCCCCCTAAAAAGAGAGGTTGGTTTAGTATAGGAACTCATGAAAGGAGGAAAAGAATGAAAAAACTCCAACAACAGCGAGCAATAGCAAATAGAGAGAAGAATACCCAAAACCAGGAAGCTAGACCATTATGGGAGGAGGAACTTGATAGGCAATTAGCTGATTTCCACATGTTAGCAAATACAGCAGCAGACCCTAATCTTAACCAAATAGCTGAACCACAACTTCTACCCTTATTCCCTAACCAACCAATGGAGCTAGAACCAAACCAGGAGAACTAATTCCCAATCCCAGCATTTGACCCCAATGAGATCCCTAGAATTCCTACACCAAACCCTATAGAGCAGTATACAACACTAAACCCTTTAGACCCATGGTGGAATGACAACAGGTTAATTCAAGATATATTAGACAACACATACCCTTACGGAGAACATATACCACGTTACCCCGAGCCAGTGCCAGCACCACTGTCACACCCCAACTGATGGCGGAAACATCGGGGCGTGGCACTGAGCGAAACATATTGTTCAAGAGAAATCCATAACAACTAAAATTACCAGACAATTAATCATTACTTCCATAACGCAAAATATCAGATAATCTAATTATTACAGACATAGTATCTCAAAAACAACATTGTTCCGACAACTCAGATTTATAGATTCTTCGTTTCTAGACTCTTCCTACATTGATTCCACAAAAGCAAGCATCCTAGCATCTCAAACACTTGTCACATACGTTAAAATAGAGGTCAATACACATAGTGTAAAGGTGAGCATACAAGTTTAATAGTATAATAGTAGCGAAAGCCAGTTTACGCATAACCAGCATGTAACATGTATAATGTGAAGCAAGTAGGTTATCAACAATGAAATATGCACAGACATGACTGCGAGTTGTAGAATGCGCAACACATATCACCACTGTGACATGTGAGAAAAGCCCTTAACAACCCCTGTCCACGACAGGTGCTGAGTCCAAACTATAGTACTATCGTTGCTAAGGTATCAGGCAACAATCACTGTGTAAACATAACATATAAGCATTCATCGAGTAACACGTGTAGCATGCAGTAACGGTTAGCGTATGAAAGTGTTTGCGTTGTGTGATCGATGTGATTTAGTATAAGAAACGAATGTAACACCCAAAAGTGCTTTAAGTAAAAAAGGGATCGAGTATACTCACAGAAAGTGCTTAATAACTAAACATCGTCTTGGATTGAAGGGAGCACTGGAGAGTTAGCCTGATTACAAAACGATAGCATAAGCGATAAGCGGCGCGTTAAACGGTGCAAAGTGACTGAGCGTCAAAAGGACATCCGAACGGATGGCAATCCGGATGGATGGTCATCAGGTCGGATGGCCATTCGGTCGGTTTGCCATTCACTTGGGATGGATGTGTTTGTGTATGATGTGACTTTGAAGTTTTCGTTGTAGTATTTGAAAACAAAGAAGTATCTCTACCTTTCAGGTCGCCCGGTCGAAAGGTCGTTCGGTCAGATGGCGATCCGTCCAGTGAGATATTTCAAAGAACAAGTTCACAGCAGGATGGTCATTCGATCAGATGGTCTTCCGATCGAATGGCAATCCGTTAGAAACTGATGATCTTTGAAAATGTTAAGATGTTCAAGTATTGAAGATCAATGTCATCCGATCGGATTGTCGTTCAATCGGATGGCAATCCGATCGGACGGCAGTCCGTTTGGTGACTTGTTCGTTTAGAAACTCGTTAAGTTTGAAAGTTCGTGGGTTGATCGAGACGGTATGACAACGTGTTAAACAACGGGAATTCCCTAAAGTCCAAGTTATCCGATCGGACGGGAATCACCCCTTTCTGACTAGTCAACTGTCCTTGAGGGTTGTTCTTGTTCAACCCGTGAATCGGTCGCCTCTTCCGATGAAAATCTGTCCCCAGTCCAACCCTTCACTATAGAGCGAGGAGAAGGCCCGAACGAGTTCTGATTCTATCAGTTTTGAGCTAAAGAGTGTAAACAAGTTGAAAGAATGTTATGAAAACCTCTTTCAATCCTTTAAATCTTGAAAATGTTTAGAATTAGGATGAAATCCGTGTTAAATCATGTGGAAATCTCTTAGATCTGAGTTGTTCTTGGTGGAATGAGGTCAAATCTTGAAGTTCATATGAACCCCATGATGACATCATCCTATAACACCTCAAATCAGCCGATTTCATGGTTAAAAGTGAAGGTTTGATGGTGAAAATGATGAAGATGTGTGTGTAGATGAAGGATGTACAAGATTTGAGGAAGAAACTTTCAAGAATCGCGAGAAATCGAAGGAGAAAGGCCTGAGAAGTTGAAGAGTCACACCAGAGCTGTCACATCACTGTTTGTGATGTGACATGTGTTGTTTATAGGATTCTAAAAGAGGAAAGGTGATGCAGTGTAACGGATCGGATGGCAACCTGATCGGATGGCCATCCAATTGGATGGTCATCCGTACAAATGACCATTCGATCGAATGGTCATTCGATCGAAGAGCTGTCACGAGTTGGTTTTCGTGTTTTCGTTTCGTGCGTTGAGCGTTGCGACGCGTTTCGAGTAAGCGATGCGATAGTATTACCCATCAGTTACACAAATAACCTAACTACTAATTACCATAAATAAAATCCTTAAATCTTGAGTTTGCGATGAGATTGCGTTGCGATGGATTTGCGATTGCGTTTGTGATTAATCACCTCAACATAAATTTCACATGCACAAGTAACACATAATAGCACACACACGTAAAACAATATCCATATTCTATAATTCGATTTGCAATGCGATAGCGATGCGATTTGCGATAAGTCGATTAGCGATTAAACTGCGATTAAATAGCGGTTTATTAACAAGTACTCCACATAATACAACTAAAGCAAATTAAAATAGAGTATCGATTATTAGTCAAAGATTACAATCAACAACTAAGCAAAGAGTGACAGATCGCAATTAGCAATCTTTTCTTCCTTTGACTTCGACTTTGACTTGTACTTTGACTTTCAAAAGTCGGGTTGTTACAGCATCCCCTACTTTAGGAAATTTCATCCCGAAATTTAAGAAGTAGGCGTAACAAACAGTTGCGGATACTTCGCCTTCATGTCACTTTCGAGTTCCCAGGTGAACTCGGCGCCGCGTTTGCCTTCCCAGCGAACCTTCACAATGGGAATGCGTGAGCGTCTGAGTACCTTGGTTTCTCGGCCCATGATCTCGACAGGATTTTCCATGAAGTGTAATGTTTCGTCCACTTGCAGATCCTCAAGACGGACATGTAATTCCTGGTCGGCTAGACACTTTTTGAGGTTCGAAACGTGGAAAGTCGGGTGAACGTTACTAAGTTCCTCCGGTAGTTCGAGTCTGTAGGCCACCTTGCCAATCCTTTCAAGAATTTTAAAGGCTCCAACATATCGAGGCGTGAGCTTTCCTTTCTTGCCGAATCTGATCACCCCCTTCCAAGGTGCAACCTTTAGGAGTACGTGATCGCCAACGTCAAATTCAAGGGCTTGCGGCGTCTATCAACATAACTTTTTTGACGACTCCTAGCTTTCAGCAAAATGTCTCGAATTTGGAGAATTTTGTCAGTCGTTTCTTGCAACAGCTCAGGACCGGTAATTTGCGCATCCCCGATCTCATGCCATACAATAGGCGATCAACATTTTCTTTCGTATAATGCCTCAAATGGTGCCATTTGGATGCTAGAGTGATAACTGTTATTGTAAGAGAATTCGACTAAAGGTAACTGCGAATCCCAATTACCACCAAAATCTATAACACACGAGCGAAGCATGTCTTCGAGGGTATGAATCGTGCGTTCAGTCTGACCGTCGGTCTGGGGATGGAATGCGGTACATAGATTGAGAGTAGTACCGAGAGCAGATTGAAATGTTTCCCTAAGACGCGAGGTGAATAGACCATCGCGGTCAGATATGATGTCACGAGGTGTCCCGTGTCGACAAATAACTTCGTCGGTATGGATTCGAGCTAATCGTTCTACCTTGTAGTCTTCCCGTATTGGTCGAAAGTGAGCGGATTTGGTAAGACGGTCAACGATAACCCAGATGCTGTCGTCACCTAATGGCGTGTGCGGAAGTTTCGTTATGAAGTGCATAGCTATACTCTCCCATTTCCACATAGGGATCTCGGGTTGCACGAGTAAGCCAGAGGGGCGTTGATGCTCAGCCTTGGCTTTTGAACTAGTCAGGCATTTCGAAACATAGATAGCGATATCCTTCTTCATGCCCGACCACCAGTACTTGTAGCGCATGTCCTGGTACATCTTATTGGCATCGGGATGAATAGAATACCGAGATTTGTGGGCTTCGTCTAGTAGAATCTGTCGTAAATTGGTACGCTTGGGAATCCAAATTCGGTCTAGATAATGGAATATACCATTCGATTTGTTCACCAGTTGTTCGCCGTTATTGATGATCTTTTCTTTCTTCAAAGTGCGTTCGGTAAAACAAGCATGTTGGGCGTCACGGATAAGAGCTTCGAGATTGTGCTAGGCTTGAGTGTTACGAACGCTATGCAAATAGCTTCATCGACTGAGAGCATCGGCGACGACGTTTGCTTTGCCTGGATGGTATCAAATCTCACAGTCGTAATCATTGAGAAGTTCAACCCATCGGCTTTGGCGCATATTCAGCTCCTTCTGGTTAAAGATGTGTTGTAGGCTCTTGTGGTCGGTGAAGAGCGTACACTTCGTACCGTTAAGATAGTGTCGCCAAATCTTCAACGCAAAAAACTGCACCAAGCTCGAGATCGTGGGTTGTATAATTCTTCTCGTGGATCTTGAGTTGTCGAGAGACGTACGCGATAATCTTGTCCCGTTGCATGAGAACACAACCAATACCGAGGTTAGAGGCAACGCATTAGACTACGAAGTCGTCATTTCCGTCGGGCTGTGAGAGCACGGGAGTGTTACAAAGCATAGCTTTGAGAGTTTGAAAGGCCTCCTCTTGTTCGGTTCCCCAAACAAAAGGTTTGTCCTTGTGCGTAAGCGATGTAAGCGGTACAGCGATCTTCGAGAAGTCAGCGATGAATCGGCGATAGTAACCTGCCAATCTGAGAAAAGATCGATCTTCGAGAAACACGTTGCTCCTTGTAGTTGATCAAACAAATCATCGATTCAAGGCATGGGATAACGATTCTTGATAGTAAGCTTATTCAATTCCCTATAATCGATGCACATCCGGAATGATCTGTCCTTCTTTTTAACGAAAAGGACAGACGCGCCCTAAGGAGAGGTGCTAGGGCGAATAAAGCCTTTATCAAGTAGTTCCTGGAGCTGACTCGAGAGTTCACGCATTTCAGAAGGAGCGAGACGATAAGGTGCTCTGGCGACAGGGTTTGCTCCAGGAATAAGGTCGATTCGGAAATCGATAAACCAGGTAAATCGTCGGGAAATACACGAGGAAAATCACGAACCACAGGCACCTTGTCTATTGCCTTAACTTCCTTTTCCTCCGCTACTATGATATGTGCCAAGAAAGCGTGGTATTCCTTGCGGAGATACTTCCTAGCTTGGACACACGACATGAGTTGTAACTTCTTCGAAGCGACTTCGCCATAAACACACAATTGATCACCGTTCACGAGAGAGAAACGAATCATTTTATCGAAGCAAACAATTTCAGCATGATTCTCCCGAAGGAAATCCATACCTACTATGACATCAAAGCTACCAAGCTGCATTGGAATAAGATTTATCGAAAAAACGTGACCGTTGAGATCGAGAGTACAGTCACGCAGAACGAAACTAACAGTGACGGTTCTTCCAGTGGCAACTTCTACGTCAAATGTTGATGGGAGGTTAACGCGCTTACGGTTTAGGAGCCTTTCAAATTCGAACGATACAAAACAGTTATCGGCTCCAGTATTAAACAAACACGAAGCATATATACCATTTGCAAGAAACGTACCATTAACAACGTTATTGTCTGCCTGAGCCTGCCGGGCGTTGATGTTAAAGACTCGCCCGCGGGCTACTTGTTGAGCTGGCTGCTGCTTGTTGAGCTGGCTGTTGCTGCTACTGTTGGTGTTGTTGCGGTGCTGGCTGCTGCTACTGCTGTGGCTCTTGCTTCACCACTCTGTTTGGGCAGACGTTTGTGAAATGGTTGGGATCACCACACGCAAAGCAGGCTCTTGCGTGAGCAGGAGCTGCTTACTGGCCTTGCGGAGCTGGTAGAGCAGGAGCTTGAGCTGGGGCTTGGCGAGGATCGGTACAACAGTTAGCGGTGAAATGGTCGTACAGGTTGCGGTGAACACAAAACCGGCATGTGATTCCAATCGGGTGATGATAGGTACAAGTGGGGCAGAGCGGGTGTGGTCCAGTGTATGCACGCTTGGCTGGTGGTGCATTGACCACAGGCGCCACTACTTGGCGGTTTTGAGGTTGTGGTTGGGCAGGCATGACTTGGAGTGGAGCGGCAGTAACTGCACAGTTCTTGTTGCTGGAGTTGCTGTTCTTTCTCTTGCGGCGTGAGGATCTTGAAGATTGCGATGCGCTGGTTTCACCGGTGGGATCAGCGGTAACTTGGTGCAGATTCTTGGTGATTTTATCAAAGTAACCAGCCCTGACTCGCTTGTCGTTAATCTCAGCAGCGAGCAGGTAGGTTTCCTCGATAGTCGTCGTTTTCGCAGCTTGAACGAAGTCAGCGACACAGTCCGGCAGAGCACGGATGTACTTCTTGATTGTAATCTCAGGAGTAGTAACTTGACCTAGGCAGATGATACTCAGCTGCTTGAAGCGAGCAGTTAAACTAGCGTTGTCGCCACCATCCTGTTTGATATGCCAGAACTCGTCCTCCAGCTTTTGGAGCTCGTGGGGAGGGTAGAACTCCTGCATCATGATGTCCTTCAACTCATCCCACGTGAGTCCATAAGCTACATCATTCCCTCGTTTGTTTCTCTCGGCAGTCCACCAATCCAGAGCCCGTGATTGGAAGATGCCGGAGGCATTAACAGTGCAAAGGTTTTTCGGACAGCCACTCTGGCGCAGGGTGACTTCGATCGAATCAAACCATTGAAATATGTCCGTAGGCCTGTCTTCTCCGGTAAATTCTTTGGGACCGCACACTTTGAACTGCTTGAAGCTAAAAGTGCCTTTAGGAGTATCAGTCCTGGATTCTTCTGAGGACTTGCTAGCGTTTTCGTTCAGCTCGCTAACAATTTGCGGAATGACTTTCGCCATCTGCTTGGCGACTAGTGCAGTGATGCGTTTGTCCTCATGGTTGCGATGGGCGGAGCGAGCAGCGTGTGATCCAAATGACGACATTGTCTGTAAACAGACATCGTCACAGGACTTAGACACAATTTTGATTAACCCTAGTATAGTCTAGCGATCTCACCAAAAGCTACTTTATATAAAGCACAGGAACATGTATAATCACATAAACATATAGTCACGTAGGCACGTAAACCACAAAATCACATAAGCATAGAAACACATAAGCACGTAGAGCACCAAAACACACGAGGACACACTATATTTTGCACGTATTGGCCTACATATATTGCATGTATTCACTTATCTTTTCACAGCGTTGAAAAGCGATTGAGAGTTACGAGTGCGAATAACGAGTAGCGATTGCGAATAACACAAGCGATTTGTTAGCGTATTGAGATAGATGTGCAGTGCGAGCCGTGTGTGTTGATCGAAGCGAACATCGAAAAGCGAGAAAATCACCAAAATTGAAACACATAAACACATAAAATCACATAAGAACACATAAAATCGATAAATCTCAGAGTCGGCGGCGGCGAATTCTAGAATTGAAACACATAAAATCGAAGAGATATTGTCTTGGCTTGATAGACGTTGACTACCCAAAGTGGTTTGACTATTCTCAAGGACGTTAAGTACGCACTTTTGCCTAATAGACTTTGCTCTATCACCGACATGTGGTGAATGGCACGCATCCTTTTAGCTATTCACACAACTCTAGTCGTTGGAATCCATCGAGACGTTAGTTAGAGTTTTGTAAAACCATAATGTAGAGCGGAACAAGTCATCAAGATTTGGGTTTCACCCCTACCTTAGCGACTTCATTCCTATTGGTGTGATAGAATCACGAGACAGATAAGGAGAATTGCGTCAAAGTATGGATTTCACTCCTGATTCAACGCAAATTCTCATGTTTATAGTAAAAATGAGTGTCGAACGAGGGATTTGATCGAGAGTTTGTGGCTTTCACACCTAGTCTCAACCGGATCGCCCGTTTGTGTGTGTTGCCAGCCTTAGGAAAGGCTGATCTTGCGCGGAACTGTAATATGCGATGTTCGCGCAAGAGTGTAGTGTACAACGAGTTCGAGCGAGGATTATCAAGTAAGCTCGTGCAAAACTCCTACCGGGTATGTACAAGACGGTATGTTGGTACTTAGACTATAGACTAGGTCGATTCTAAGACATCGACCCGGACTAGGTCGAGTCTTGCCTAATTCCCTATAGGGAATTAGGAAGGACACGACCTAGTTCGGGTCTTGATGTCCTAGAATTGACCTAGTCTATAGTCTAAGCACCAACAGATCCCCTTGTGCGAACCCAGTAGAGGATTTGCCGATGGAAAAGGTAGAGAAGGAAAAGAAGTCGATGGAAAAGGTACTTGTGGTTCGTGATTTTCCTGTTGTCTCTCCTGATGATTTACCAGATCTACCCCCGTCTCATGATATTGATTTTTGTATCGACCTCATTCCTGGAGCTAAACCAGTCGCTAAAGCCCCTTATCGCCTCGCTCCATCAGAAATGCGTGAACTTTTGAGTCAACTCCAGGAATTACTTGATAAAGGCTTCATACGCCCTAGCACATCTCCATGGGGCGCACCTGTCCTTTTCGTCAAAAAGAAGGATGGATCGTTCCGAATGTGCATCGATTATAGGGAACTCAATAAGCTTACTATCAAGCATCGCTACCCCTTACCCCGAATCGACGATTTATTCGACCAATTGCAAGGTGGTACGTGTTTTTCTAAGATTGATTTACGCTCTGGTTATCATCAGTTACAAATTCAGGAGGAAGATATCCCTAAAACCGCCTTCCGAACCTGTTACAACCATTATGAATTTGTCGTTATGCCCTTTGGTCTTACCAATGCACCCGCGGTTTTCATGGACTTGATGAATCGCGTGTGTAAGCCCTTTCTCGACCGCTTCGTCATCGTGTTTATCGATGATATCCTTATCTATTCGAAGTCGAAAACCGAACACGCGCAACATCTCCATTTGGTACTCGAGCTTCTCCAAGGGAATCGCCTCTACGCCAAATTCTCCAAGTGTGAATTTTGGCTCGAGGAGGTTCAATTCCTCGGTCACATCGTCAACAGTCAAGGTATTCACGTCGATTCTGCGAAGATTGAAGCAGTTAAGAGTTGGATTACACCAAAAACCCTGTCTGAAGTCCGTTCTTTCCTCGGATTGGCGGGTTATTACCGTCGATTTATCGCTGATTTCTCTAAAATCGATGTTCCTCTTACCTCTCTGACACATAAAGACAAGCCTTTTGTTTGGGGAACCGAACAAGAGGATGCCTTTCAATTTCTCAAGCGTATGCTTTGCAACGCTCCCATACTCGCGCTACCCGATGGAAACGACGACTTTGTTGTCTATTGCGATGCCTCTAACCTAGGTCTCGGTTGTGTCCTTATGCAACGAGATAAGATTATCGCGTACGCGTCTCGTCAGCTCAAAGTCCACGAGAAGAACTACACAACCCACGATCTCGAACTCGGTGCAGTTGTTTTTGCGTTAAAGATTTGACGACACTACCTGTATGGTACCAAGTGTACGGTCATCACCGACCATAAGAGCCAACAACGCATCTTGAACCAGAAAGAGCCGAATATGCGCCAGCGCAGATGGGTTGAACTTCTCAACGACTACGACTGTGAGATACGCTACCACCCAGGCAAAGCAAATGCCGTTGCCGATGCTCTCAGCCAACGAAGCTATTTACATAGTATTCGTAATGTTCAAGCCCAGCATGACCTCGAAGCCCTCATTCGCGTCGCGTAGCACGCATGCTGCATTGAGAATACGTTGAAGAGGAAATGAAGTGTGGTGCTGAAACTTTGTTTATCACAAAATCGAACGGTATCTACTGCTATCTTGATCGCATCTGGATCCTTGGTCGCAATAACCTTCGGGAGATATTGCTGACTGAAGCCCACAAATCACGATATTACATTCATCCCGGTGCTGACAAGATGTACCAGGACCTCCGTGCCAGGTATTGGTGGCCTGGAATGAAGAAGCATATCGCTCTCTATGTTTCGAAATGCCTGACTTGTTCGAAGGTCAAGGCTGAACATCAACGACCCTCTCGCTTACTCGTACAACCCGAGATCCCTATGTGGAAATGGGAGAGTATAGCTAAGGATTTCATTACAAAACTTCCACGCACGCCATCAGGTCACGATAGCATTTGGGTTATCGTTGATCGTCTTACGAAATTTGCCCACTTTCTACCAATACGAGAAGACTATAAGGTTGAACGATTAGCACGAATCTATACCGACGAAGTCATTTGTCGACATGGGACACCTCGTGACATCATCTCTGATCGCGATGGTCGATTTACCTCACATCTTTGGGAAACTTTTCAATCCGCTCTCGGTACTACCCTGAATCTTAGTACTACTTTCCATCCCCAGACCGACGGTCAGACTAAACGCACGATCCGCACCCTGGAAGACATGCTTCGTTCGTGCGTTATAGATTTTGGTGTTATTGGGATTCGCATTTACCTTTAGTTGAATTCTCCTACAACAACAGTTATTACGCTAGTTTTCAAATGGCACCCTTTGAGGCATTATATGTAAGAAAATGTCGATCGCCTATTGTATGGCACGAGATCAGAGATGCGTAAATTACCGGTCCTGAGATACTAAAAAAATGACTGACAAGATCCTCCAAATACGAGACAATCTCTTGAAGGCTCGGAGTCATCAAAAGAGTGTATTACGCTGATAAACACCGGAAGCCCCTTGAGTACGAAGTTAGTGATCATGTACTCCTAAAGGTTTCACCTTGGAAGGGGGTGATCCGATTCGGCAAGAAAGGAAAGCTAGTGCCTCGATACGTTGGACCCTTTAAGATTCTGGAAATAATTGGCAAAGTGGCCTACCGACTCGAATTACCGGAGGAACTCAGCAACGTACATCCGACTTTCCAAGTTTCGAACCTCAAGAAATGCCTAGCCGAAGAAAACCTGCATGTCCCTCTCGAGGATTTTCAAGTTAACGAAACTCTACACTTCGTGGAAAAGCCAGTAGAAATCATGAACCAAGAGACCAAGAAACTCTGACGCTCACGTATTCCTATTGTGAAGGTTCGCTGGGAAGGCAAACGCGACGCCGAGTTCACTTGGGAACTCGAGAGTGATATGAAAGCTAAATATCCACATCTCTTCGCTACGCATGCGCCTTAATTTGGAGGAGAAATTCCCTGAAGTAGAGGAGGCTGTAACAACCCGACTTTTCGGGTCATTACTCACATCTGTCATTTATTGCTTAATTACCTTGTTCTCTTGAGATTTCGATTATCGCTAACGGGTTAATGATATTTTTAAACTATGTCTTACAACGCATACATAACGCTTACTTTCAAAATGCAATTATCGCATTTAACGTTATTACAACGCATACTATTAAACGCATTTTATCGCATATTACTTCGCATGTTTATACTAAACGCTATCGCATCGCAATCTCATCGCAAACCCGAAACGCAGATTCACTTTTATGCATCTTATGTGTTATATGGGTTAATTGTGTGATTATTTGTTTAATGTTATGTGGTTATCTCATCGCAACGCTCACTCGCAACTCGCTTAAACGCAACGCAACGTTTATCGCAAGAAACGAAAGTTGAAAAACTAACTCGCACCAGTCGTCTAATCGAATGACCATTCGATCAAATGATCATCCGTCCGGATGGCCATCCGATCGACTGGCCATCCGACCCACACTCTCCACCGCCTTATCTCCTCTCAGCCTATAAATACTCACCTATCACATCACTGTTCACTAATGTGACAGCTCTATCTGACCAACTCGCTCCTAGCTCGTTCTCAAGCACATTTCACTCGATTCCAGGCAATTTTCGTAAGTTTTCATCCTAAATCTTGTACTTCTATCATCATTACACATTTTCACATCATCTTCTCCACTGAAATCACTGATTTTCGACCATGAAATCACCTGATTTGGACTCCTTGAAGGTGACGACATCTCGGTTTCTTATGAAAACTGTTGTGTGACCTCATCTCATCAAGATTGATTCGGATCTAAAGGATTTGCACATGATTTAACACAAATCCCAACTAGATTTCAACACTATTTCACTGATTCAAGTTTTTCTTCTACTTTTCCTCATTATCTATACAAGACCGATGGAATCTAGACTCATTCAGGCTCTCTACTCATTCTCTAGTGGAGAACCAGTCTGAAAATGGATTTCCACTGGAGAGATGACCGACTAACGAGTTGAACATGAAACATCATCGGGAACAGTAAGTCCGAACGAATGGGGTGATTCCCATCCGACCGACTAAGTTGGGCTTGGTGTGGATTCCCGTTGTTTGACACGTCGTCACGCTGTCTCTGTCAAAACTCAAAACTTTTAACTTAGAAAACTTTGTGAATTTTTCAAAACATTAGATCGCCGATCGAATAGCCATCCGATCGAATGACTATTCGACCAGGTGATTTGTTCCTTTATAACTTTCAACACTTAAATGATTTAACCAAACCTCAAACTTCAACCTCTCAATCGAATAGCCATCTGATCGAATGGCCATCCATCCAGATGACCATCCGATCGAATGACTTGACTTATACTACAACGAAAACTTCAAAAGTTTCAAAACGATTTACAAAGACACTCACCCAATCGAATGACCATCCGAACGAATGGGTTCCCATCCGTTCGACTCACCATTCGACACTTATCTCACCCAACGCATTGTTTACACGCTGTTCAACGCTTACGCTATCGTTCTATACTCAGGCTAGCTCCAACGCACTCCCTTTAATCCAATTACGGTGTTTACTCACTAAACACGCACTGTGAGTATACTCAAACCCTTTTTCGCTTAACGCACTTTTGGGTGTTACATACGTTTGCTATATCAAAACACATCACCACATAACGCAAACTCTTTTATGAACGCTAACCGCTCTTGCATGTATACGTGACTCGATGAATGCTTGTATGTTATGTTTGCACAGTGTTTGTTTCCTGACACCTTAGCAACGATAGTACTATAGTTTGGACTCAGCACATGTCGTGGACAGGGCTTGTTAAGAGTTTTACTTCACATGGTCACAGTGGTGATAATGTGTTGCGCATTGTACACTCGCAGTCATGTCGGTTGCATATGTCATTGTCGATAGCTTACTTGCTTCACATTTCTACGTGTTACATGCTGGTTATGCATAAACGCTTTCGCTACTATATGCTACTCAAACTTGTGTACTCACCTTTACACTCTATGTATTGACTTTATTTTAACGTATGTGACAGCTTATTTGTTTTTGAGACTATATCTGTAATGACTGTTTGCTTTATATATTTGATGGTATGAGACGTTAAACATTAAATATAATTACATTAATAGTTGTTATGGATTCTCTTGAACAATCTGTTTCGCTCAGTGCCACGCCCCGATATTTCCTCCATCGGTTGGGGAGTGACACAAAGCACCATATCGACTAGCACCAACGGAGACGCAGAATCTGAAGAAACAATTGGACGAACTACTTGACAAAGGTTTTTATATAGCCTAGTTCATCACCATGGGGAGCACCGGTATTATTTGTCAAGAAGAAGGACGGATCGATGCGTATTTGTATAGATTACCAGGAATTGAATAAGGTTACGATTAAAAATCGGTACCCACTACCGAGAATCGACGACCTATTCGATCAACTTCAAGGAGCTCGATTCTTTTCTAAGATCGAATTACGCTCAGGATATCATCAATTGAAAGTACAGGAATAGGACATTCCTAAAACTGCTTTCAAAACAAGGTACGGTCATTATGAATTTACAGTCATGCCATTTGGTTTAACCAATGCCCCTGCCGCATTTATGGACATGATGAACAGGATATGTAAACCATACCTGGATAAACTCATAATCGTCTTTATAAATGATATTCTAATTTACTCTAGGAGTAAAGAGGATCATGCAGAACACTTTCATATACTTCAGACATTATTGAGAAAGGAAAAGATTTATGCTAAATTCTCAAAATGCGAATTCTGGTTGCAAGAAGTACAATTAGATGCTATTCGAATTTACTCTAAGAGTAAAGAGGATCATGCATAACACTTACATATACATACATACATACATACATACACACATACACACATACACACATACACACATACACACATACACACATACACACATACACACATACACACATACACACACATACACACATACACACATACACACATACACAAATACACAAATACACACATACACACATACACACATACATACATACATACAAATGCAAACTTAATAACAAATATAATTACATCCACATACACATTTAAATACAAACATGCTTATACGTACACATACTATAACAGCCCTCCTAAAAAAATCCGACACCCTAAAAATATTTCGAGTGCCCCATTATGTCCTAAAATACACCTCGTATACACAAACGGGCCCCGAATACCTTTATTCTATTAAATTAAATTAAAAATCAAATTTTAAAGGTTGTGGCGGGCCGCGAAGACCCAGCCTTGGTCTTACGCGGGCTGCGAGCGCCTGGACAAACGGCAGCATCCGGAGCCGCCACATGGCAGCCGTGTGTCGAAGCTAGAGCGGTGACCCGACAAGGCTAGGGCCTACCCAGCCTATGTCGCGGGCCGCGAAGGCCCGGGCTGAAGTTTACATTGGGCACGACGAAGTCCAAATCAGGCCCTATAAATAGAGGCCTTCGACCGATCATTCGAATTCGCTCACAGTTTCTTTCTCTCTCAAAATTCTACATAGCAATTATAATTTTCGGGCATAATATCCCCCTAATTAACGAAGTTCCGCCCTGTTGTAAGTATCATAACCCCGGTTACGTATTAGATACGCTGCCCGATTGATCCAGGGTTCCGTAACGGCTGTCGTGGTTCTGCCCGACGTAGTCGTTGGAATGCCGTGTCGGGGAGGGTATTACTAATGTAAATATTGGGTTATTATACTAACACGTGTGCATTTGTGTAATTTATAGATAATCACCAGGAAATCCTTAAGGAAAACCCTAAGACAGCAATGTGAACAATCTCCTTTTTGCAAATTGTTTTTACAAAACCTCATATGATTAACATTATATTAAACATTGAGTATTTGTATTCTACAATTATCGTCGGTGTGTTGGGGTTTTGTATACAAAATTTGTTACTACATTGAAAGTAGTAACATGACCACAAGTCGGGTTGACAGTACCGTGGGTGGTAATTAAAGTAGATGGAAACAAATGTAATTGCGCGACCGCCCTCAATACTGTACAATGGTTTTACTTAACTTGATTAAACTGAGATTCACTCACCAGTATTTCCTACTGACAAAATGTTTTTAGACGCATTTCAGGTAACAAAATGTGAAAGCCAAATAGAAGCCAGCTGGACAGCACTGAAGGCTTGGAAAAGTGGCTATAAAGTTACCTAAAATAAAGAGACGTTTTATTTAAATAAAATAGGGTTTATCCCTATGAAAAATGTGTGTACTTGAAACTTAGGATTTTCCCATGTGTTTAATATATTAAAAGTGTGGTATTTTACTCTGATAAAATATTTCCTAACTACGGTCCTGATGAAATTTCCGCTGCCAAAATGATAAATACCGATACCACCGAAAATGGTCGCGGGCGCCCATTCCCGGGTACTTAGGGGACGGGGGTTGCGACAGAAGGTGGTATCAGAGCTAAGCCACTGATTCAGCCACAGAAGTGTTCTGCTGATACCAAGATATTATTCAATATGTTAGGAAATTTTCTACGGAACTACATGCATATTTGTATTTTATTGTTGTGTGTTATTTGACTATTTGTTAGTTTACAGTATGAGCGACCAAGGACCTTCCGACGCCTACCATCAGTTGTCCAGCTTACCTAGGAGCGAAGGCACCTCTTCGCAGCATGCCCTCTTAAGGTATTCAGCTGACAATGAAGATGGGATATTCGTGTTTAAGGCTCAGTCTGAAGAGCCATTCCTTCCTAAAAAGAGAGGATAGTTCAGTAGGGGAGCGCATGAACGTAGGAAAAGAATGAAAAAGTTACAACAACAGCGTGCTGTAGCAGCTGCCAAGAGAGAAATAGATGCTCACACCCAGGATATGCTCAATAGGAGTTTAGCAAATTTCCATATCCTAACAACCACAGCTGCGGACCCTAACCTGGAGAAACTTATAGTATCCCAACCCTTACCACTGTTTCCCACCCAGCCAATGGAAATTGAAAACAATCCAGAAAATCAAATCCCAATGCCTGATTTCAAACCAGATGAGATACCTAGAATACCAGCACCCAATCCCTTAGACCCAAACTACGACCCGTGGTTTGATGACCATAGGGATTACCAGCAATGCTACCCAATACCGAAACACGAACCATGCCAAACCTAGCAGCCTACCCAGATTTGGACCCTCTAGATCCCTACTATGATAATGATGAATACATCAGGGAAATTTTAGAGAATCCTTATCCTTACCAAGAACCCATGCCCCAGTTCCCAAACCCAGTACCAGCACCTGCACCCCCAATGAGTGCAGAGAATGTGCAAGAACTCGGAACCTTTGGTGAGGAGATTTTAGAAGGTAGTGACAGGATGAGGCAGATCGGAGAACGACTCATCTAGAAGTACGACGAGTGTAATATGGAGTTCTGGATGAACCCATATCAGTGATGGTGATAATAATAATAAAATAATAATAATATATATAATATGTGTGTATGTTTGAAATATATATATATATATAGGGGGCCGCTAGAATGAGAACCACCCCGAGTTATGAGAACCGCGAGAACCACACCATCCGGGGCGCCGTTGACCAAATTTTTTTTTACAACTAGATGTGTGTATTATAAACACATTCGTAAAAAAAAAAATTTAAAAAAAGGCCGAGGGGGTAGTTTTTTACACCACAAGTTTGGTGTAAAAAAAACAAAAAAAAAATAAAAACACCAAACTTGTGGTGTAAAAAACTACCCCCTCGGCCTTTTTTTTAAAATTTTTTTTTACGAATGTGTTTATAATACACACATCTAGTTGTAAAAAAAAATTTGGTCAACGGCGTCCCGGATGGTGTGGTTCTCGCGGTTCTCATAACTCGGGGTGGTTCTCATTCTAGCGGTCCCATATATATATATATATATATATATATATATATAGACAATAGCCATGGATGCATAATAGTATTATAATTTTAATTTCCAGTTCCAGTTTGTATTAGATGCATATTATATAAAATAGAGTAAGTCGCAATGTTCGACGATTTTGATTAAAATTGCGTGTTGTGTGATTGATTAAATATTATCTTGTGATATTAATATGTGGCAAATGTTTAAAATTCAGATGGACAACGAAGTGAACCAGGAAAACCAGAATGACAATAACCCGAATAATGATAACCCGAACAATGATAATAATGAAAACCAAGTGGATAACAGTGCCATTCAACACATAGTGGCACAAGGGATAATAGATGCAATGCCATGCATTATCAAAACAGTTAGGGAAGCAGATAATAAAAGTAACAATGGCAGTAAACGACCAACTGAACCTGAACACAGCGTAAACAATGGACCCATTCTTCACATGCCCATTCCCAAAAGAAGAAGAACCATGTCTTATGGTTGTTCTTATAAAGAGTTCTGATCTTGTAAACCAATGGAATTCTCGGGCAATGAAGGAGCCGTTGCAGCTCTACGCTGGATAGAAAAGACTGAGGCAGTCTTAAAAATAAGCAAGTGCGCGGAAGAGGATAAGATAATGTGTGCTTCCAATCTGTTTAAGAACTCAGCCTTAGAATGGTAGAACACTATCCTCCAGTCTAGGGGAAGTGATAGGGTTTACAATATGGAATGGGAGGAATTTAAGAACATGGTGGAAAGGAAATTATGCCCTCCCAATGAAAAAGAACAGATAGCAAATAAGTTCCTATACCTTAGAATGACTGGAGTAGATAGTAAGGGTTATACTACGTTATTCTTTGAATATGCTAGAATAGTGCCAACCCTTGCATCACCTGAACCAGTATTAATCTCCCATTACATCTGGGGATTAATCAGTGAGATTAGGCATGTAGTCAAGGCAACTAGACCTCAAAATATAGAAGAAGCTGTAGAACTAGCAAACACCTTGACAGATGAGTTAGTGCGTACACGAGAGGAGGATCAAAGAAGGAACCTAGCTCAAAGGCTTACCTAAGAATTTCGTTATGGAAATTCCAACCGTGGAAAAAATGTATGTTCTACCTCTGCACCTTACTGCAAGGCTTGCAAGAAGAAACATTCAGGAAGATGCTCCACTTACTATAATTTCTGCAAGATACCAGGACATAAGGAAGAAGATTGTAGGAAGAAACCAAATAATGGAATGTGCTTCAATTGTGGAGAAAAGGGCCATATCAAGCCAAACTATCCGAAACTAGCTCCAGCCATGAACAATAAAACTACTAAGAATGTTAGGGCATTTGTTCTGACTACAGAAGAAGCAAAGATGATTCCGGGCGTGATTGCCGGTACGTTTTTAGTTAATGATGTTTTTGCTAAAGTATTATTTGACTCTGGTGCGAACCAAATTTTTATTAATACTTCATTTTGCAAACTTCTCAATCAACCATTAACTAAACTCCCACAAGAATGTCCAGTAGAGACAGAAAATGGGGAAACCATTAAGATTTCTGAAATCTTGCAGGGAGCAAGAATAGAATTTTTAAATCAAAAGTTTATTGCAAACCTTTATCCAATGAATCTGGCAGGATTTGATGTTGTATTAGGAATGGATTGGTTAATAGCCAATAAAGCCAGTATTTTATGTGATTAAAAGTCAATCCAAGTAAATTCACCAAGGGGTGAAAAGAGCACAATTAAAGGAGATAAGCCATCTGGATCCACGAAATTCATCTCTGTGATGAAAACATCAACTTATATAAGAAAAGGATCATTAGTGTATTTGATTTCCATAATCACTAACACTAAAGGAAAAAAACTAAAAGATATTCCAGTAGTATCTCAGTTTTCAGATGTATTTCCAGAAGAATTACCAGGACTACCGCCAGACATAGAAGTTGAATTCAGAATTCATCTGCTACCAGGAACAGCACCAATTGCCAAAGCACCTTACCGTTTGGCACCCGCAAAAATGCAGGAACTGAAGAAACAGTTAGACGAATTGTTGGAGAAAGGATTCATACAGCCAAGTTCATCGCCATGGGGAGCACCGATTTTATTTGTTAAGAAGAAAGACGGATCAATGCGTATGTGCATTGACTACCGCGAATTGAACAAGATCACGATTAAAAATCGGTATCAATTACCAAGAATTGATGATTTGTTCGATCAGTTGCAAGGAGCTCAATTTTTCTCCAAAATCGATTTACGATCAGGATATCATCAATTAATGGTACAGGAAGAGAACATTCCTAAGATCGCATTTAGAACAAGATATGGCCATTATGAATTTACTGTCATGCCACTTGGTTTAACCAATGCCCCAGCTGCATTTATGGACATGATGAACCGAATATGTAAGCCATACTTGGATAAATTCATAATTGTCTTTATAAATGATATTCTCATTTACTCTAAGAGTAAAGAGGAGCATGCAAAGCATTTGCACGCACTTCTAAGTTTATTGAGAAAAGAAAAGCTTTATGCAAAGTTTTCAAAGTGCGAGTTTTGGTTAGAACAGGTACAGTTTCTTGGACATTTAGTTAATCATGAAGGAATTCAGGAAGATCCCACTAAGATCGAGGCAATTACCAAATGGAAAACCCCTGAGTCACCAACCGAGGTTAGAAGTTTCTTAGGATTTGCCGATTATTATAGAAGATTTATTCGAGATATTTCTAGAATAGCCATTCCCTTTACTAAGCTAACCTGTAAATCTGTTAAATTTGAATGGGGACCAAAATAAGAAGAAGCCTTTAGAATTCTTAAGCAAAGATTAACCCAGGCACCCATACTAGGGTTGCCAGAAGGAACTGAAGACTTTCTAATCTATGGTGACGCTTCTAAGTTAGGTTATGGATGTGTGTTGATGCAACGTCAAAAGGTTATAGCCTATGTATCTAGACAACTTAAGAATCATGAAGAGAATTATTCAACCCATGATTTGGAACTATGAGACATAATTTTTGCCCTTAAGATTTGGAGACATTATCTTTACGGTAGTAAGTTTACTATTTTCACCGACCATAAGAGTTTAAGGTATGTTTTTGGGCAAAAGGAATTAAATATGAGACAAAGACGCTAGATGGAGATACTTAGTGATTATGATTGTAATATCCAGTATCATGCAGGAAAGGCAAATGTAGTGTTGATGCTTGAAGTCGAAAGTGTCATGAAAAGCCAAAAAGAGTGTGTTCTCTTAAATTAAATCTACAGATAGATTTAAATGAACAGATTAGAAAAGCACAAGAATCAGTAATCAAGGATGATACTGAAAAGTTGAAGGGAATAATTAAGGAATTAGAACAAGGAACAGATAGAATTTGGAGATTCCATAAGAAAAGAATGTGAATACCTAAATTAGGAAACCTACGCCACCGTATATTAGAAGAAGCCCATAAATCTAAGTATACAATGCATCCTGGAAATGATAAAATGTATCAGGATTTCAGAAGGAACTTCTGGTGGATAGGAATGAAAAAGGATATAGCAGCTTATGTTTCTAAATGTTTAACCTGTTTCCAAGTCAAAGCCGAACATCAGAAACCCTCAGGTTTATTGCAGCAGTTAGAATGCCAGTGTGGAAGTGGGAATTGATAACAATGGATTTTGTTACCAAATTACCCAAAACAAGGAAAGGTAATGATACAATTTGGGTAATTGTAGACAGGATAACCAAGTCAGCTCATTTCCTACCAATGAAGAAAACTTTTAATATGGAACAATTAGCTAAGCTGTATGTAAATGAAATAGTTTCATTACATGGAATTCCTTTATCAATTGTTTCTGATAGGAATAGCCGTTTTACCTCTCATTTTTGGACAAGTTTCCAAAAAGCAATGGGAACCAAGTTGAATCTAAGCACAGCTTATCATCCTCAAACAGACGGACAAAGTGAAAGGACAATTCAGACAATGGAGGACATGCTTAGAGCTTGTGTAGTTGATTTCGGAGGTAATTGGGACGATCACTTACCGTTAATAGAATTTTCTTACAATCACAGTTATCACACAAGTATCAATGCTGCACCATTCGAAGCACTTTATGGACAAAAGTGCCGAACCCCAGTCTGTTGGGCAGAAATTGGAGAAAATCAACTATCCGGACCTAAGATAGTACAAGAAACAACTGACAAAATTATCCAAGTCAAGGAGCGACTGAAAGCAGCACGTGATCGACAAAAGAGTTATGCTGATAACAGACGAAAGCCATTGGAATTTCAGGTAGGAGACAAAGTGTTACTGAAAGTCTCTCCTTGGAAAGGAGTGGTAAGATTCATCAAAAGGGGAAAGCTAAGCCCCAGATACGTTGGACTATTTGAGATTATTAAAAGAATAGGACCTGTAGCCTATCAGCTACAACTACCAAAAGAAATGGCAGGAATACATGATGTATTTCATGTATCTAATCTCAAGAAATGCTTAGCTGATAAATCACTGGTAGTACCTCTTAAGGATATAGAGGTAAATGAACAATTAAAATTTGTGGAAAGACCTCTACAGATCGAAGACAGGAAAGTCAAGAACCCAAGCACAAAAGATTAGTTCTAGTCAAAGCAAAGAGGACCAGAATACTCATGGGAGCTTGAATCAGAGATGCAAAGGAAATATCCACACTTATTCCAGTAGACCTCGAGGACGAGTTTTAAAACAAGGTGGGGAGGATATAACAACCCTCCTAAAATAATCCGACACCCTAAAAATATTTCGAGTGCCCCATTATGTCCTAAAATACACCCCGTATACACAAACGGGCCCCGAATACCTTTATTTTATTAAATTAAATTAAAAATCAAATTTTTAAAGGTCGTGGCGGGCCGCGAAGACCCAACCTTGGTCTTACGTGGGCCGCAAGCGCCTGGACAAACGGTAGCACCCGAAGGCGCCACGTGGCAGCCATGTGTCGAAGCTAGAGCGGTGACCCGACAAGGATAGGGCCTACCCAGCCTATGTCGCGGGCCTTGAAGGCCTTGGCCGAAGTTTACACGGGGCGCGACGAAGTCCAAATCAGGCCCTATAAATAGAGGCCTTCGGCCGATCATTCGAATTCGCTCACAGTTTATTTCTCTCTCGAAATTCTACATAGCAATTATAATTTTCGGGCATAATACCCCCTAATTAACGAAGTTCTGCCCCGTTGTAAGTATCATAACCCCGGTTACGTATTAGATACGCTGCCCGATTGATCCAGGGTTCCTTAACGGCTGTCGTGGTTCTGCCCGATGTAGTCGTTGGAATGCCGTCTCGGGGAGGGTATTACTAATGTAAATATTGGGTTATTATACTAACACGTGTGCATTTGTGTAATTTATAGATAATCACCAGGAAATCCTTAAGGAAAACCCTAAGACAGCAATGTGAGTAATCTTCTTTATGCAAATTGTTTTTACAAAACCTCATATGATTAACATTATATTAAACAGTGATTGAGTATTTGTATTCTACAAGGTATGTTGGGGTTTTGTATACAAAATTTGTTACTACATTGTGAGTAGTAACATAACCACAAGTCGGGTTGACAGTACCGTGGGTGGTAATTAAAGTAGATGGAAACAAATGTAATTGCGCGACCGCCCTCAATACAGTACAATGGTTTTACTTAACTTGATTAAACTGAGATTCACTCACCAGTATTTCTCACTGACAAAATGTTTTTAAACGCGTTTCAGGTAACAAAATATGAAAGCCAAATAGAAGTCAGTTGGACAGCACTGAAGGCTTGGAAAAGTGGCTATAAAGTTACCTAAAATAAACAACAACAACCATACCCAGTAAATCCCACAAATAGCAAAGCTACTTATAGGGTCTGGGGAGGGTGGGATGTAGACAGACATTGCCTCTATCCATATGGATAGAGAGGCTGCTTCCAGAGAGACCCTCGGCTCTAAAACGAACATGAAACCAACACACCAAGTCAAAGCATTTAGAAAAAGATATGTAGATATATAGAAATAAGAAGTCGCCCATACCAAGAAAGTAAACAGAGTGGCACATAATGTGAATCATGTAAAACACCTAAAATAAAGAGATGTTTTATTTAAATAAAATAGGGTTTATCCCTACGAAAAATGTGTGTACTTGAAACTTGGTATTTTCACATGTGTTTAATATATTAAAAGCGTGGTATTTTACTCTGATAAAATATTTCCTAACTAAGGTCCTGATGAAATTTCCGCTGCCAAAATGATAAATACCGATACCACCGAAAATGGCCGCGGCCGCCCATTCCCGGGTACTTAGGGGACGGGGGTTGTGACACATACATACATACATACATACATACATACATACATACATACATACATAGGGGCTGTTTGGCTAAGCTTATTTTAGTGACTTATTTACTTTTTGACTTTTTGGAAAAGTAAATAAGTCAGAATGGAGTGACTTATTTACTTATTCCTCTCACATAATACGCTAACCTAAACACCTTTTAACTTTTCAAAAAGTTAATAAGTAAATAAGTCATTAAAATAAGCTTAGCCAAACAGCCCCATACATACATACATACATACATACATACATACATACTCATATGCATATGTCCACATAGTTGCGTTCATTTAATATTTAAAATAAGAATAATTATATAGGTTGTTTCTTACACATTTGTGACAAATCCTTAAATGTCATCGTAAATGTGTCACAACCTGCATTGGATTTAAGCATTTTTTCATAAATGCGTAGGAAATTGTATTCATACATGGATTATTTCCTACGACTTAATGACAATTATATTTAAAAATAAGCATTTTGTCATGAATTTATAGGAAATATGTTTATTTTATAATTATTTATAAATATAATAGTATATATCATTGTATTTATGTTCAATACAAGGATATTTGTCAGAAGTGTGTCACAAGTTATGACGCAATTCCGACGTATGGTTTATGTTAATTAATAAATAAATATTTTGTTACAATTGTGTAGGAAATGTTATTATTTTTCCTTATTTATTTTGCATATATTAATATTTATTTGGTAAACAATAATAATTAACCTTTTGTAGATTATTTGTGATAGATTTGTGACGCAACTGTCAATTAATTAGGGTTTCTTATTTTTTGTTGGAAACTTGTCACATGTTGTGAAGGAATTCCAACAGATGGTTTAAGTTAATTAAAAAAATAAATATTTCCTCATAAATGTGTAGGAAACGATATTATTTTCCCTTATTTTTTAGCGCATATAAATATTTATTCGGTAAAAAATAATAATTAACCGTTTGTAGATTATTTCCGACAGATTTGTGACGCAATTGTCAATTAATTAGGGTTTTCTTATTTTTCGTCATAAATGTGTAGGAAACGATATTATTTTTCCTTATTTTTTGGCTTATATAAATATTTATTCAGTAAAGAATAATAATTAACATTTTGTAGGTTATTTCCGACTGATTTGTGACGCAACTGTCAATTAATTAGGGTTTTCTTATTTTTCGTCGTGAATGCATCAAAAATTTGTAACAAAATCTTGTTTTTTTTTTGTAGGAAATTCGTAATAAAAGTGTTGTAATCTGTGACGAAAAAAATGTGTAGGAAATTTCTGTAAGAAATTGTCCTCTTTTCTAGTAGTGCTAATTAGCAAATTTCTTTTAAATATTGTCAGTTTTTGAGTTTTGGAGCATATTTTTAAGCCATTAGGCTTAGAATTAGCTAGCACCTTAGAGAACCCCTAAGTTGGTTATTTCTTTAGAAAATAGTTGGATTATGATCAAGGGAAAACTTCCCTCGAGTTGGAAGAACTTAGAGAACTCGGTTTTTCGGTACGAGTTTTGCCCCCATTTTTTTCACACTCTTAGATTAAAATGTTTAGAAGGACTGCTGTAAAAAAAATTTCAAAAAATTCGAAGTGGTGTTTTTCGGCTCCTTACAGCAGCTGTAAAAGACTCATGACATTACTTATTACAGCATTTACGGCTATCGTAATTTTTTTAAAAAATTGAAAAACCTTTCGTAAGGCATAGTTCTCAAAGTTCTCACAATTCGTATAAGTTTTCATTTTACTTTAACTATATATATATATATATAATGTAACCTTTAATTCAAAATAATGATGATTTAGTACTTTTATTTGTTAACTTGTTTATTTTATTTTTATACAAATTAGTAACCTTAGTTTCTAAATTACGGAAAGGGTGTCTGAATAATTGTTGCTTTTGATTTGTCAAGTTTTCACCAATTTTTTTCAACATGCTAATTTTAAAGGTTGATATAGTAATCTTAAAGAGCAATTCAATTTTCTGAGATTTCTAATCATATGTTATATTCAGATGGTTCTTATGGTTTATCAAAATTACGTATACAATTACGGGTCCACCATAACACACAGTCGCACAGATCCTTTATACTAGTAATATTTTAATCACATTCTATGTCTTTAGTGATCTTCCACTTTGTATTGATTTTCTATTCTTTATGGATGATATTCAATGCTTGTATTTGCTTAATGCTAACTTTCACAGCCCCAAATTATACTTCATTTACATTTCTCCAATCATATTTGATATTAAAATCAATCTTTCTTTTTAGCTAGCTTGACTAAGGAAATTTAAATTAGAAATGTTTAGTTTTCTTAAGATGACTTGGTTGATGCCCTTTTGAAGTGTGCATTAAACACGACTCATGAATTCTGAACATCTACAGCTTCAATTTTCGTTGAAGTTTACTATACTTTGCTTGATCAATTTATGCACGGAACAAGAATCGACCGTCATTATTCTATCCACCAAAACATTTGTTTTTTTATTTCGAGCAATAGTTGTCGATGCTTTAAAATGTAGATTGAAATATAAGCATATATAATTCATGTTTATATTTTTATTGTATTGAAAATAAGAATTGTATGTTTGTATATAGTATGAATATGTATGTTACTAGATGTAATCTTACCCATTGTTCATAACGAATTTATCAATAAAATTTATGAATCCTAAGGCCCTCTCTAGAGAGTAGGTAGTTGTCCAAAAAAGTGAGAACTCGAAAGGACTATGAAAAGCATAACAAGTCGAATCAATGAATTAGGAAAGTATAAAGCTTCAATTTTTAGCTTTGTAGGATCTTAATCGGATACTTTTAAATTGCCTACATTCCATACACATTTAATGTTACACCAAAAATAAATTAAATAATAGTTATTTAAACATCTTCATTTATACAATAAGTAGGTTAGTTTGTGTTGAGATGTATTCAATTATGATGTTTTTTTTTTATAAATCCCTAGGGATTAAGGGTTCGAACTAGTGTCGTAACATCACCGCCACCCCTTAGGGTAAGCAAGGCAGGTTGGTTAAGCTAGTGGCTTTACTAGTGCAAGGATAGAGTTTGTTTGAGGAGGACGTTGACCTTGGGACTGATGGGTGGGTTTTGATTGGTTGGGGCATTAAACCTTTTTAAATTAAAAAATAAAATAAAATTGTTTATGGCATGGCTAGGTGCCGCCAATGTTTACTAGCTGATGGGTACTTTATACCGAATTTGACATGACAGGTGTTGGTTGGTTGGAGCTAGGGTTCATACCCTTGAGTGCCTTTTCCTCCCTAAAATAAACCCTAGAAACTAAACGCCATAAAAATAACACAAATATCAATCGTTTGATATAATTTTCTCATGAAAAAAAAAAGAGTTTTCTCATCATCCTCTCTCTATCTATATATATATATAGTATCATTTCCTACATATACAAAAGGAAGTGAGGGGAATAGTGCCACACAGCTGTGTGGCACTTCCCTATTTGACCACCCGTTTTACTATTTTATATTCGTTTTAAAATTACGGTTTCGTCCTTCGTTTAAAATAAAATTACGTTTTCACCCCCACTTCAAAATAAAATTACATTTTTGACCCTCACACAAAATTACGATTTTGCCCTCGGTTTAAAATTATGATTTTATCCACATATTACAATTACAATTACAATTTTGGGCACAGTTCAAAATAAATTTTTGCTTTTGCCCCAAACTAAAAATGACGATTTCGCATTTTCGCCCCTTTCAAAAATTATGATTTCGCCTTAAGTTTAAAATTATGTTTTTGCCTGGTTCAAATAAAAGTATGCTTTTGCCCCCAATTCAAATTACGATTTTGCCCTCATTTCAAAATTTTGATTTTTCTCGAGTTCAAATTAAAAATATATTTTTGTCCCCAGCTTAAAATTACGATTTTATCCTTAGTGCATAGTTATATTACGATTTTGTCTCTGGTTCAAATTTATAGTATTGTCATCACTTTAACTTTTGGCAAATTACGATTTTACCTAAGTCAACAAATACAACTTTACCCTCAGTTCAAATTACAGTATTGCTATCGTTTTAGTTTTTTTTTAACAAAACTATAAAAGTGTTTTTTTAATTGGTTGACTGGATTTAATTTTTTTCCATGTCAAGGAGCTGCCTAACACTCGCTCATTATTCCTGACAAACTACAGTTTTGCCCTGAGCGTTTTAGTTTTTTTTTTTTTTCCTAACAAAACTATAATAGTGTTTTTTTAATTGATTGAGAATTATTTGGCCATCGCCCCGCAACGCGAGCGGAGCATCAACTAGTTATTTTACAAAAGCTAAAAAATTAAGAACCTGTAGAAATAGTCTCAGCCACAAAATTTTCGTGATTTTTGACAAAAAATCGATATGGTAGCATTTTTGTGAATATAAACTATCAAGAGGAGCAAAATGGGAAGATTCAAGCAAAAAGGTTGCACTTCTTAATCACATGAGATTTTCCTCATCATTTTAGTCATAAATTTTTTATGTGTGAATATTGTTTTTTAAATACATCATAAAAAAGCGTTTTTTAATCTTTCAAACGGGTATGCTATTGCTCTACTTTTGAACGAAAAACGATATAAACTATGGTTCATAAAAGTGGTGTTTTAAAAAACTATATGCAATTGTTTTTGGTGTAATTTCTTCGTACGTAGCGATTCTATTGCGCTTATTATTATTTTTTTTTTTTGAAATTATACAATTCTATGTCGTTTTTCAAACTATGCAATTCTATGGTTTTTTTGGCCTAATTTCTCCATGCATGGCGATTCTATGGAGTTTTTCTGGAAGTGTTTATTTGTATGACCTTTTTTGAAACTGTGCAATTCTATATTTTTATGACTTTTTTTAAACTATGCAATTTTATGATATTTTTTTGAAACTGTACAAATCTATAGTGTTTTTTAAAACTGTGCAACCTTTTATGGTTTTTGTACGTAGCGATGGACATCGAGTTTCCAAGGATTGTTTGATTTCATGGAGTTTTGACTTGGTGTTTTTATAACGCTTATATAGTGTTTTAACCAGTTTTTACAACACCATAATATACTCACATAAAAATACTCAGTTATGGTGTTTCTATAACGTTTTAATGATGTTTTATTTTTATGACGTGTTCTATCGTCCTTTTACTCAGTTTCAAAAACACCATAAAATACTCACATAAAACTACCAAGTTACGGAGTTTTACACATGTGTAACTTTGTCATTTACATATATGTAATTTTGTCATTTACACATGTGTAAAAGAACTATTACGAGTGATTTTGAGAGGAGAGATAAACTATTTAAAAGTAAAAAAAAAATTAATGTTGTGTTGTAAATATAATGAAGGTTGTTTTAAAAAATGATTTTCATTATTTCTCACGGTTCTCACAATATTTAACGCTCTCAATATAATCCTTATATATATACATATATATATACATATATATATATATAGGAGAATGTTTAAATGAGAACGCTAAATATTTGGAGAACCGTAAGCATGAATAAAAAAACTGCGAGTACTTTGTAAAAAACAATTCAAATTCAAAATTTTTGTTACACTTATCATTATTATTGGAATACAATGTAAGAAATTAAATTTTCATGTTTAAATTTACATGAATTCGTAAATAAGAAAATTTACAAATGTGTAAGTTTTCGATTTACACATGTGTAAATTTGTTATATTTACACATGTGTAAAAAAATCCAATAAGAGTAATTTTGAGAGGAGAAATGAATTATTTGATGTTGTGAATTCTTTTTTTAATGTTATATTTTAATTACAATGAGGTTTGTATTAAAAAAATGGTTTTTATAGGTTTTTTCATTTGTTCTCACGGTTCTCGCAATATTTAATGTTCTCAAGATAACCCGCCCCTATATATAGGAGGAGGTTCATTTGAGAAGAATCTTCTTTTAAGAAGAAAAATAAATTAATCTAGGCCCTATATTTTTTTTTATCAATGGTTGTGAATCAAGATATAATTTTTATATACTTTTAACTAATGCTTTAATTAAGAAGGGTATGATAGACATTTTGATGTAGAATATTAATAAATATTGTAAAGGGTTACTCAAGTATTATTAATTCCACCATATTTCCTCCTTTACCACCATTAACACACCAATTTTATTAGAAGTGACAAAACTATTTAAAGGTGTTGTGTCCACATATTTTACTATAAGTCGCAAATTATATAAAAGTGTTGGGGTCTTACACATTTTGTACCTTACACCAAAACATTGTCTTTATCGTATAGGAGACATTGTTTTTATGGTGTAGGAAACGTTGAATATGTAGGATCATGTGCATGATTGTTTTTATTGTGTAAGGTGCAAAACGATTTTACAGGATGACTCGTTAAATAATTAGGGTTCGTTAATTTGAATAACATAAATAAAAGATAGACTCATTAAATGATTTGTTCAAATTACCTTTGCATCCTTTATTCTTTTAATTCTTAATTTGTAATTTCTTCTCATTTGAACTCTCCACTATATATATATATATATATATATGTGTGTGTGTGTGTGTGTGTGTGTGTGTGTGTGGTAGAGTTCATGCGAGAACCACCTTTATTACGAGAACCGCGAGAACCAATGTGAACACAACAAAATAAACCCACTACACCACCGAAAACCTAAAAAAGCCTAATAAAAGACCTAACCCCCCCCCCCCCCCGCACACACACACACACAAACCTAAGCTAAAAGCTAAAAACTAAACCATAAAGCTAAATCCCCAAAAAACCTACAAAAAAACTTAAAACACAAACATATATATATATATATATATATATATATATATATATATTTAAATTTTTTTAATAAAAATCGCTACTTTTTGTCTCTAAAAAAATTTTAATTTTTTTAATAAACGAAAAGTAGAGATTTTTATTAAAGAGATATTTAAAAAAAATTGTGTGTTTTTTAAATTTTTTATGTATTTTTGGTTGTGTTCACATTGGTTCTCGCAATAAAGGGTAGTTTCTAACGGATCCTTCACGTATACGAGTTGTGAGAACTTAAAAAACTCGGCGTTACGAAAGTTTGTTTCAAAAAAAATTTACCAAAAATTCTAAAAAAAATCAACTTTTTCCTCCATAAAACTAGTTTTTTTTCCATTTACGGCAGACGTAAATGCTGTAAAAAGTGATGGCTTGCTTATGTCATCACCTATTTATAGCTACTGTGAGGGGCCAAAAAACACACTTTCGAATTTTTTTTTTTTTACGGCAGTCTTTCTAAACATTTTAACCTAGGGGTGCGAAAAAAAATGAGGGCAAAACTCGCACATGAATGCCGAGTTCTCTAAGTTCTCACAACTCAGAATGGTTTTCTCTTGATCCTATATATAATATAGTGGGAGGTTCAATGGAGAACACTAAAAAAGTGGGCAACTGACTCAAACAAACTCAGATTAGACTCATTTCACCGACATTAGAACCAGCTTGTCGAACCCTATAAGATACGTGCTTAGGGTTTAGCTTTAGTGCTAAACATACCGGTTTTACAAAAATATAAGCGTATTTTCGAAACATGCATGAGTTTCATGACTAGTGACGGGATTGTCCTAGTTACAATTAGGGACTGGGTTGTCCTACATATAAACAATGAGATTGGGTTGTCCTACATACAAACTATTGGACTAGGTTCTCCTACTTACGAACATCGGGACTGGGTTGTCCTATATACAGACACAGGGACTGGATTGTCCTACATACAAACATAAGGACTAGATTATCTTCTACTCAACCGTAAGGGCCGTAGGGTCCTTAAAACTGTACAGTGAAGTCCTTGCTACTCATCGGAACTATAACTGACTGCTAGTCTACCGTCTTGAGTACACGGTTTGGCGAGGCACTCTCTACCTCGAGGTTGGTTATAGGCTCATGCGGGCATGTTTTCTCTGTCGTACGCGGGCATTGACGGTTATACAAATTTTACAAGCACAATTTTTTTTCAATAACATTCCGAGGAAAATGGTTTATTACATTTTCTTAACAATAATTAAACCGGTTACCAAAATGATTTATATCAAATCTTTTTCAAACAAACTATGAACTCGTCAGCTTTATGTTGACTTTTTTCGCATGTTCTTTCTCAGGTTACACATTCAAACTATGGCATGGTTGGAATAGGAGAACTCATTGTGATTCGAGTACTTAGCGGATGTTCAACTTTCTAGAAGTCTTAGCATTATACTTCCGCTGTGCAATGAAGATACCAGTCGTTAAGCCCAACTCTGATTTTGCAGGGTGTGACATATTTATCACTACACATCACCTTTTCTTTTTTACGAACAGCATTGTTATAGTGATCGGTCTAAGGATGAGTCTGTAGAATCAATCATTCTGTAAAACCTGATAATCGTTTGATTCTCTATGAAGAACACATGTTGTGATGATTTCTCATTTGTGATTATCTATTTTTACTTACAATATAAAATTGTTTTGATCTTAATTGTTGATTAATCATAAACCTTGTAAACTCAGACTTAACATAAACCCTCCAAAAACCTAACCCTAAAAACGAAACTATACCCAAAACCTAAACCATAAGGCTAAGTAGAATTGCATATGTACAGTCATGGTTGTAAAAGTCACGCCTAGGCTCCGAGTACTCCCCGAGTACTCGCTACAAGGTAGGTTGCCGAGGCACGAGTACTCTTCTCCTAGGGCAATTACTCCCCGAGTAATCTCCGCCTAAGCCGAGTACTTCCCGAGTACTCCCGAATCCGACTAGGGAGCGCCTACCGACTTTTGCAACCATGTGTACAGTACTATAATAGTAGCATTGAAAAAAGAACAATACGTTAAATCTTTTGTTTGGTCGAAAAAATATACTCGAATATACTCGAATAAAAGATAAGAAAATTTGTAATGTTATGGTGCAATTTAAAAAAAAATAACACATGAAGAATATAGAAATGTTTGAGAACTTATATATATAATATATATATAGGGGAAGGTTCATTTGAGAAGAAAATTTTATTAAAAATAAAAAGAACAAAAGGGTACAATTGTAAAACATTAAATAGTTTTTTTCTCATCTCATTTATTATTTTGCTTGACTAATTAATTAGTCATTAAGACTATCATCCTCCATACTAAAAAAATTTGCCTACACACATCAAAAGTTATCCTACACATTTCGAAATTTATCCTACACATATTGAAATTTATCATACACAACTCGTAATTTATCCTACACGTCTCGTATTTATCCTACACTATAAGTGAATTTTTATTTTTATTTTTTGAGAAAAATATATATCTTAAAAATAAGTTACAAATTTAATATACTTAGTTATTAAAGATGAAACTACCAATTAATGATGTATGTAAGTTTACCAATATACCCTTATAGTTACATTAAGTACAAATATTAAATGAAGTATTTCTATTGGTTGAAATTCTTCTTTTTTCTTTTTATAAAGAATTTCTTCTCATTTGAACTCTCCACTATATATATATATATTTCAATCCCCCCACCCCCTCATTATTAAAAGCGTCATTCCCTTTATTAAGGAGGAGTTTTCGAGTTTTTTCACTAACTATGAGTTTTTAATTATACCCTCCCCAATGTATATATGGTTAGAATCGTGAGAGAAGCAATAGGCTAATTGTAAAAATGAAGATTTCTTTCTGTTTTCTTTGGTTATAAACATATATGTAGATACGTGTTTAAAATTTAAACACAAGTGCTGTATATCTATTTTTGATAATGTACATATATGTACCAATGTGTATAAATTATTGTATATATGTATATAAAGGAAGATTATGGTTCTAAATATGTTTTTTTTCTAATGTACATGTGTGTAAAATACGTGTTTAAAGTTGAAAAATAAGTATCGTACATATGTGTTTCATACTATACACTTATGCATAGTTTAAGAATTAACAATATGCACATATTTATATATTAAAAAAACATCTTAAAAACGTACGATTAGAAGTGAAAACAAAAAAAAACTTTTTTTTGCTTGAAGAAAATGTATAATCCATAATATTTTTCAAGTTTCTCAATTGGCAAGTGTTTCTCTTAAAATTCCTAAGATATATATATATATATATACAGAGAGAGAGAGAGAGAGAGAGGGAGGGAGGGAGGTTAACGTACAATGGCTCTTATTGTACAAAATGTACGCGATCATCCCAGCCGTATGATAGCCGTATGATCTGGTGGGAATTCACTCTTGAACACGCGATTTTGCTGAAAAACCAACATGCGAAATTGCTAAAAACCAACATGCGATTTCATCATATTTACCAACATGCGAAATTGCTAAAAAAAACAATTACATGCGATTTTATCAAAATTACCAACATGCGATTTCCAACATGTTTTTTTTATAACATACAATTTCACAATCGCGTAGGAGCGTACGATAATCCTATTGTACGTTACACAATATATATATAACTAGCGGGATTTCCCGCGCTTCGCGGCGGGATTTCGGTCGATATCGGCACAATTCCTTAAAGTATCGGCTCGGTTCTTATAAAAACCAAAAGAAATACACCCAAAGGAATATCGACACGTGTTTTGCATCGATCGAAAACAATCTAACAAATATCGATACTGGTAGCTACGTTTTTCGAGCAGGGCATCAATTTGGTCATCGACACTTGCTATAAGATACAGTCAGTGTTGCAGAAATCGGCCTAGGCGGCCGATTAATCGGCGCCTAGGCGCTAGGCGGCCACTTACTGCCTAATTTTGAGCTAGTCGGTCAATTAATCGGCCATGGTCAAAGTCGGTCAAAGGCGGTACCTAGGCGGTCAAAAATCGGATTAATCGGACTATATTAATCGGTCAAAATCCGTCCTAGGCGGTCAAAATTGGTCAAAATCAAACCATACTATCTGAAACTTGAAGTATTTATGTGAATTTTGAAGTATTATTTTTATATTATTGGGTATATATATATAATTTTGAAAAAATACATATAAAAATCCCATTCCGATTAATCCCTAGGCGGTACCTCACCGCCCGACTAGCGCCAAGCGCCTTCTACAACATTGCATATAGTACTAAAAATACTCTATTGCCACACAACTTTATTTTCAATCACTTTTATAATGCAACGTCGAGAAAACATAAAAAAAAATGAATACCATACCAGTACCGATATAGTTCGAACAATATTATTTCAGTTCGTCACGTCAAAGAACAAAAAGAATCCCATTTGATTAAAAGATTTATCGAATCGTAGATGAAAATAAACATGTTACAACATTGTATTTAAAATTTTATATTATCTTATTCAAAATAACAAAAAAAGTAAACGGTATAACTGTATATAAAAAATACTCCACCATATTAATACTCTACCATATTTTATATCAAAAAACCATAAAACCAAAAAAAACTAAAAACATTTAATTTAATGAACACCATACAATTTACTTTAAAGTATAATTAAAAATAAAAAAATATATATGAAATTGACCAATAAAAGAAAGTACTGTTCAAGTACTTTGAAAATGTAAGATACAACTGTATATAAAAAATACTCCACCATATTAATACTCTACCATATTTTATATCAAAAAACCATAAAACCAAAAAAAAACAAAAAAAATTAATTTAATGAACACCGTACAATTTACGTTAAAGTATAATTAAAAATAAAAAAATATATATGAAATTTACCAATAAAAGAAAGTACTGTTCAAGTACTTTGAGAATGTAAGATATAAGAATTTAATCCGGTGACATACTTGTGATAAGATCATGAGGCAAGTGAAAGTGTAATCGGGTAATGATTAAAATTGTCTGATTCCCTCAAAAAAGGGTTTCTTTATTCACTCGAACTAGCTCGTTTTCTGTGGTGGGGTGGGGGTGCATGAGTAACGTGATGCTTGGGTGGCTCACCAAACGACACCGTATGTATGATTATGGGCTGTTTATCTGTCAACTTTCACAACATGCAAGAACTTCATGACTTTCTATCATGCGCTGTTTAACTGTCAATTTTCACAACATGCATGATCTTCATGACTTTCTATATATTTCGTCTCTCTCTAATCTATTCTAATTATCTCTTACGTACCGACTTATTGTTCAATCGTTACTTTTATAATCATATTATTTAAAGGAGATGCTGTAATAACGGTAATTAGTGTTTACTTAACAACCAGTGGCGGACCCAGGATTTTTTCCATGGGGGTGCGGAACATTTTTAAAAATTTTAGGCCCCTAGGTATATAAGTAAAAAAATTGGTTCGTATCGGGTCGGGTCGGGTCAACGAACATCAAACTAAATTTATATAATCATCAAAAACATGTCAAACCTTGTTACAAACATAATTAAAACGTCGACGTCCTACGGGTTTTCATTTTTTAAAATCTATTCAAAACATCATCTAAAACTAATTTTTTAAGCAATTCTTTCTCTATATAACATAAGTTTATCGCTCCATAACATAATGTTTCAATTTTAAGTTTAATTTTCAACTATTCAAGCCCTAGAAATCATAACGTAAGTTGTAATCACCCTAAAAATATATAAACAACATAATCACCCTAAAAATCATCTAAACAACCATAAACAACGTCAAAACACACAAAATTTCAAACCTATTTAACTTTATTACCTTTTTTTCCCCTATAATATCAACCAAAATCATCAAAATAACAAAGAAACTTACCCGTGTTCGGATTCCGGTTAGATTTAGTGTCAAACGACGGTGGTATGGTGGCTGATTACGGTGGTCGCCGGCTGCTGGACTGTTGTCGCTCGGTGATGTTGTTTGTTGGCAGTGCAGGGACGCAAGAGAGAGAGAGAGAGCGGGAGAGAATTTCTAAAGGTTTTGGGCTTTAATTATTTTATTATAGTTTGAAATATTGTTGGGTTTGGTTAATGAGCTAAGACTTAGTGGGCTAGCTAGTTAGGAATTATAAGTGGGTAAAGGTATGAGTATTTGGGTTTAGTTAGTTAGGTATTAAAACTTATATAATTTAGGTAGTATTTTTTTAATAAGAGTTTACTAAAAAAATTTAAAATATAAATTGATAACACTTTTTACCTAAGGGGTGCGGACGAAAAATTCCAAGGGGTGCGGACGGGATTTTCGACGGAACTTAGCACTAATTTTTTTTTTCCCCGGGGGTGCGCCCGCCCACCTTGGGCTAGGCTTGGGTCCGCCCATGTTAACAACTATATAGCCATAATTATGTAACAAGTTTACTTTATTTTACTGTTTTACTCTTTATTTAATGATTAGAGTGTCTACAATACAAAAGCAGTAGTGAAACGTGATAATCGTTTTAACAATTCTGTGTATTGTTTATCATATATGTATGATGGAGTGAAAGTACAAAACGGCATGTCTCACAATTACACTAGCTAACTATTATAGTATTTTAATAAAGAATTGATTATATTTCAAAGGCGCCTCTTAAGATATATAAGTTTTTACAAACATATTTTGGTTAATTATATAGAACTGGAGATCTAATACAAACTCCAAATAAATTATATTTTAATATATAGTATTAATAATATTTCAAAGGCGCCCCTAAAGATATATAAGTTTTTTACACACATATATTGGTTAATTATAGGGTTATTGGATTTTATCACCACAAACTATTAGCTATTGGCCGCTGCCACCCCCAACTATCACTTTGACATCCATCACCCTCAACTTAACACTTAGCGTGTTCTGTCACCACATCATTAACTGATCACTAACTTTAGAACCCGTTACTATACTTTTGTGGGTGTCATAGGGATCCTAGGAAGGTTTTAGGGATCTTAGGACACCCAGATGTATAGTAACAGGATCATAAGTTAGTGATCAGTTAACAACGTGATGACAGAAACTATGTGTTAAGTTGGGGTGACGGGCGTGAAAGTGATAGTTGGGAGTGACAGTGACCAATAGCCAATCGCTAGAGGTGATAAAATCCAATAACCCTTAATTATATAGAACTGGAGATCCAATACAAACTCCAAATAACTTAGAAAATGGTTCCCGCCTTATAAAGACTTACAAAATAAATAGAAAAAACTTATATGACTAGCTTATCGAATATTTAAACTTCATTTTTACGTATTTAACAAGAACTATAAATGTTGTTTTTCAAGATAGTTTTTATGCTTCAAATCTTCAATAGTGGTAAGAAAATTCTTAAAAGCACACTGCATATGCACTGCACATACATTGTTTAAAAGTTGCTAAATTTTTTGTTTTTTTGTTTTTTTTTTTTTTTTTGGAGATAAGATCAAAACGGATTATTCCCAGACAAGTTTCTATCGGTTTTCTTATAAAGTAAGTTTTATGCCACTTCTGTATGTATATATCTGTACGTATAGATTGAAGTAATGATTGGATGCTAAATAAGAAGAAACTAAAATAGATAACTTTCTATCTATTTTTAGTAAACGAAACTTATACTTATCATAATATTCGAACCGGCAATCAGCCTTTTGTGACATGATGGTTTCTCATTTTGTTTGGTTTCATCATTAGTACTTGCATCATCATCACTACAATCATCATCATCCTCATAATCACATGTTCTTCACCTCCACCGATGAAACAAGAAAAAAAATACAGAAACCAAAAATCATTGAGTAATATCTTGAATAAAGCCCAGTTTTAACCAACTTGAGCTCGTTTCAAAAAAAAATATCTGATTTTAACGAGCCTATTTATATAAAGGTAATAATATTGATGAGTATGATATAACATATAATTCTGTAATAAGTATTATTTTATGTATATGATTATAATAAAACTAACTACTAATTTATTTTATGTTACTACATATAATTAAATTAATAAATATATAACAACTAATTTACATAAACGAGTCGAGCCTAGTTCAGTGGCGGAGCTTAAGAAGGGCCGGGGGGTGGGGCGTCCGACCCCCCGAACTTTTCGCTTAGTAGTGTTATATATGTAGTTTTCATATACAAATTTTTTGGGTATATACGTTTTTGACCCCTCGTTTCTATAGAAATTTTTTGGTATATATGTTTTCAACCCCCGTCTTTATTATTACGCTTCGCCAGTGGCCTAGTCAATTTGATCTTCAACATTTCTAATTATTTACGAGGTCAAACTTGAGTTTTAGATATGAAGATTGAAAAGAGTTGGAGCTTAATTTTTTTTCGAATTAAACGAATCGAATCCGAGCTTATCAAAACTCGGGCTCAGATATAATGTTGTTTATATGACCCTTGGCTGTATTTACTATTAACAAGTTTAATAGCATGCTTAAGTGTTGAGGTAATGTTATACCTAAATTAGTCTTTTAATTAACGTATGTAACTAGTGTTCTTTTTTTTTTTCTTTTGAAATAAAATATATAATGTTTCAAAGAAATAATTAAAGAAAAATATATTAAGTGGTATAGTTTGCTTTGATTCAGTGCCGTAAATCATGAACCAAATAACCGAGTGAGGCAATTTCCAAACATCCAAATTTCTGCAACCAAGTAAGAAGCTGATGTAATTGTCAATTGTGTGTGACAAGCGTCTCTATTATATTATATATTTATATATTATAAATGTTAGGATCAAATAGAAAGTTTATTGTGATTAGGAAGGATAGGAAGTAATAGGATTATTACATGTGTCAAAATTTAAAATAAAGAGGAAGGGTATTTTAGTCAATTTTATCCACTCTCCTTACTTCTTCTCCCCCAATAACATCAAAACCCACCATTTTCAAAATTCACCATCTTCAACATTCTCTTTACTTTCTATCTTAATAATCACTACATTATAGTGCGATTTTCATCACCAATCAATGATTCAAACACCCAATGAACGTGTTCTTCAACTTTTTTTGAAGAAATCCAGTTTAACTTCATACAATATCTCATTTTTCCCGTGATTTTGAAGTGAATCACTCGATCCATTCGATCTGATCGCTGATAAGTTAGTGGTTTGGATGAAAATGTCAAAAAGTTACAAACGTTGGGGGCATTTTGATACAAAAGTGTCATTTTGGACGAAAATGGCAAACGTGCCAAAACCTCAGGGATGATTTTGGCAATTAACTATATTAACTCTATTATTTATAAGTGTCCATGAATAGTAGTTCCAATATTTTGATAATATATAGTTTTAATTTAATATTTTAATATTATATTGTTTTATTATATTATACCTTTAACCTTAAACATATTTACATTTTTAATTTTAACTTTATTGATTTTTTTAATATTATCAATACCGTCCGAACAATATCAGTACTGGTACCGGTACCGTATAACAATGATTTAGTTTCTTTTGTAGAATGATGTCGATTACCCTTTTTCGTTTTTTATTAATATATAAGGCTTTATAAAATTTCAAATACGCTATCTATTCAATAAAATTTTTATTCGAACGTGTCAAATATAGTTGATATTTTTTATCGTCACAAGCCAAACAAATACCGACAAACAACACCGATTCATGTACCATATTCGTTTTTATGGTTTTATCGACGTGGTTGTATAATATTAATTCAACATAGAGTTTTATTTAAAATCATGTAATTTTTTTTTTGGTACCGTAACATATATCGAGTGCCAGCACTAACCGAACAACACTGGTACAAATATATGTTTTTATAGTTTTTAATCAATGTAAAACACGTGTTGATTGCTATGCCAAATGCTGATATCGTACTATAATGAACCGGACTGATACTGCCTGAAAGCCCGCCGCAAGACGCGAAGAGTCCAACTAGTTATAATAATTCTATCTTCAAAATTATTTTCAAGTCTTAAAATGTTATTTAATTTCAACTAGTATCAAGTCCTTCGTGTTGTGAAGGAAGGAGTCACACTACGGTAAAAATTGAAAACGCAAAGGTAAAAACGAAACATTCATTTAATTGCATAATAATATTAATATAATACAAAAATTACAACCAACATTATATATAATATAAAAGAAAGGAAGATAAATAGTGTTAGGCCACCCGGGGCGCAGTTTGAAGAAGCAAGTATCACGCGTGGAGAAGTGTGATACACGGCCGCCACCCAATTCCAAAACGCGTGGACTTGATAACTCGTGGTGGTCACAATGCGTGAAGATTTATTCCCAAACATCTCTGCTTCCTTCTCATGATATCATGGGTGTGGTGAGTGATGGGCACCCCCAGTAAAATCCATCACTAGTGATGGAACCAAGCTCAATGACGTGACGGACAATGATTGGGTGTGGTAAGTGATGGAAAGTGGAGCACCCCTACACCTCTTATACTACATAGCCCCTCCGTAGTGGGGCGGTATATACCTCCGGAATCCGCCATGGCGCCCCATAGCGCCCGGCCACACCACTACGGTCGGCGCTATGGGTTGGTTTTGTGCTCTCCTCGCGAAATACACAGCGGCGCAACCATTCTTCCTAACTCACACACACACACACACACACACACATATATATATATATATATATATGTACATATGTATGTATAATTGAAGGGTTATATAACCCACTTACCACTACAACATCTTGTGATATAAAGCCCCATAAAACCACTCTCTTACGCGTTTCTACACTTGTCGCATAACGCCCCACAGGAGGCTTTATGACTATATATGTCCTAATACATATTTTAAAAGTTTATCATTAATATTTTTGTCCTTTATTCTATTTTGTTATTTATTGTAAACTTTTCCATTTACAACCCATATAGTTTAACTATTGCATTTTTTTACTTTAATAAAATTACTTTTCTACCCTTAAATAGTTTTTTGAGTTAATTATTGTTTTCGTCCATGTGGTTTGTCAAAAATCACTATTTCAGTCCATTAGTTTAAAAATTGCGATTTCAGTCCCTGTGGTTTCACTTTCATAACCATTTCAATCCATTTATTCTATTAGTACAGGGACTGAAATGGTTACGAGGTGGACTTAAATAGTTACAAAAGTGAAACCACAGGGACTGAAATCGCAATTTTTAAACTAATGGACTGAAATAGTGATTTTTGACAAACCACATGGACGAAAACAGTAATTAACTCTAGTTTTTTAATGAACACGTTAATACCGTTTTAGACATATTTAAAAAAATTTATTTTTCTTTTCTATAACGAGTTAGGCAAATGTTTTTTTTCGTTTAATATTTTTTAACGAACACGCCGATACTCTTTGAACATATTTTTTACCTTTTTTCTTTGCTAACGAGCGCGCTGAAACCGACCAAGTTTCTATTGTTTTCTTTTTTACTTTACCTTATTTTTACCTTTTTTATTTACTATATCATTTTACTTTTTGTTATTATTTTGATGTTCAGAGCCGAGTTACGACACAAATAGCAACCCATTAATATATGATTTTAATTAATTTTACAAATTTATTTATCGGTTGTCATGGTGTGTTATACGTTCTGAATTCCAATCGCGTCCCTGCGTAATGCACAAAACCTATTCTATTTTTTTTTTACACAAAACCTATTCTATTTTTTTGAACGTCATGAATGTCCGCATAACGTCCGCCAAGTGCGTCTAGAGACACCTGCAACTCTGCCTATTTCTTCCTAACGCTAGCCACCCATTCGGTCAATTCATTTAACTTCTCGGTGATACGACAATATGACACTACCACATCTTCCAACACCTTTCGAAGACATTCAAAACTTATTGATTCTCTTCCAAAGTCGACACCTGATATGTACAAAGTTCAATTAAACAGGATAATAAGTCAATCAATAACTAAAACTAAAGCAAACTTAATGCATGATAATTTAGTAGATAGGTTCCAAAATATTGGTGCAACTGGAAGCTTCTTTCAAGCCACCTTAGTCACCACAACCATTGTCACATATTATTCATCAACGCCCTTTAGCTTGCAAATCTGAATTCAAATAAGAAACGACAAAACAACAAAGCAATTGTCATTAGTAAGGTTCAGAAAACTTGGCTGCAACCGGTTGCCTCTTCAAGGCCGTGTCAGTTTCCTAGCCGAAGAACAACATCATCATCGCTTACACAACCTAAAACACAGGTCAACAATAGTAATCACCAAAAAACAAGTTGCTGATCAACAAAAAGAAAGCAACACAACTGATTGGTGTACTCCTGTATACCCAACCAATATATAACAAAATAATACCCAAGTCAATACCATTAAACTCAAAAGAACCAAGCACTATCACGCACAACACCCCAACGCATAAACAACTTACAAATCAACAATATAGAAGTGGCCACGTTTTATAACTTGAAACCCAACAAATGTATAACAAAACAATAACCATGTACAAGACCGCAATGCAGAAAACAATCATAAAGCCAAGAGTACAACACAACCATGCATTATGTTTTATCTATTTTTCACGCCAAATACATAATAATGCCACTACTATAATATTGCAGACATATTGGAACAATTTTAGGGTTATATAGTGTATCGGATAATCACCAACGTTCGCTTTAGGCATCTTTACCGTTAAGCGATAAAGCTATTTCTAACGGTTATCAAATGCAATCCCATACATTTACCCAGACGTTGCTAGACTTTGTGGACTCAAATAATCATCAATTAAGTCTAATGTATGCAATTAACGCAAAAAAAATGTTTAATTAGATGTACGGATAATGTCTCGGATTTACCGATTGTCACAATGTTCCCTGAAACTAGAAAGAATTTTTCATCCGTGTAGAAAGTTTTCTTAGAAAACAATGTTTTCTTTGAATTTCATTATTCTTCTTTTTTGTGAAAGACGAGTCTACATGCACTGCCCTTCTCACAAGACCCGGTGAGCACGGTCTTTACATTCTTCGTCCACATCTCCACACTTTTAATGAACTTGCTTTCTTTGCTATGCGAGCGTCTTCTACCATTTGGCACAAGAGGCTTGATCATCTACATCACTGTGTTGTTCAATTTATGCTTTCTAGTTGACATCTCGTTTCTACAAAATCAAATTACATTTCTTGTACTACTTTCCTTTGCGCAAATCTACTAAGCTACATTTGTGTAATTCCAATTTCTGCGGTTCAGATTACTTTAATATACTATATTTTGATGTTGGGGGCCCTATGTTTCTCCTATCATCGGATGGCCAGCGATAATTTATGATTTGTGTTGATCACTTCTTTCTTTATATGTCGATATTTCCGTTAACACAAAAGTCAGGTGTTCACAATTTTTTCTACAAGCTTAGTCCTCATAATTCAACGACAATTCAACACCAAAATCAAACAAATGCAAACCAATTGGGGCGGTGGATTTTGGCCTTTGGCCAACTTCTTTACATCTCTTTGAATCATCCACTGATTATCATGTCCACATACAAGTGAGCAAAACAACTTTTTCGAACACCACCATCCACCTGTCGTTGAAATGGGCCTTACTCTTTTCTAACAATATTCTATCCTCCAACAAATCTCCCTTTGAACATCTCTTACGCCGACATCTTGAATACTCATGCCTTTGAATAACTCTTTCATTGACATCCTGACTACTCATTCCTTCGTATGTTCGGTTGTTAATGTTTTCTGCATCATCGACCATACAATCCTCACAAAATAGATTTCTGTTCCACCTCTTATATCTTCCTTGGATACAGTCCCAAGCATCATGGTTATAGATGTCTAGATCCCATAACATATCACATCTATACTGCTCGACATGTTTGATTTCTAGAACACAACTTTCCTTTTCATGCTCTTCCTCAATCTGTTCCTCCAAGTCCATCAAACACTTACACATTCTTTTCTAATTTTACTATTCCACATGATGACATTTTTAACCCGTCCTCTCTTACATCCTCACCTCTACACACCTCCTACACCAAACACTCCCAAATCTCCTAAATTTCCTCATCCTTCCTCATCTTTATCTGAATCATGGCCTCCTCCTTCTAATCATCCTCCTCGAAGACATCCTCCCAGCCTTCAATATAACCCAAAACCTTAGTGTTCCATTTAGCCCTTCTGCCAATCATGTTTCCATGCCTTCACAACTTTCTATCAAAACTATTTCCATTACCATTTCAAACCAACATCTGAAGTGGCATCAAGCCTTGTTCGAGGAATTTAGAGCACTTGTCAAAAATGGTACTTGGACTCTCGTCCATCCTAGTACTAAAACTAATTTTATTAATTGCAAGTGAGTTTACAGGATAAAGACATATCAACATAGCGTTGTTACACGTTATAAAGCTCGTCTTGTACCAAAGGGTTTCGTCAACAATCTGGCATTGACTTTCATGAAACCTTCAATCATGGTGTCAAGTCCACTACCATTTAATTTGTTGTCTTTTTTGTTGTTACAAAGCAATGGATATTTCATCAATTTGATGTTCAAAATGCATTCTTACATGGTGATCTTACCGAGAAAATCCACCTTAAACAACCATAAGGCTTAGTTGGTCCCAAGCATTCGGATCACGTTTATATGTTACACAAGTTCGTTTATGGTTCTAAACAAGCTCCACAGGCTTGGTTTCATCGTCTGTCACAGGCTAATCAATCTTTGGAATTTCATGGCTCCAAAACTGATCCTTTTCGCTTCACTTATAAACATGGGAAAAAACTTCTATACATACTTTTTTACGTGAATGACATCATTAAAACTTGTAACAACATTGATACTTTCAATCGTGTTATTTAACTGCTCAGCAAAGATTGTCCTGTTAATGATCTTGAGAATTTTGATTAGTTTTTGGGAAATGAACTTATTCCCCAAGGCAAGGACATTCTTCTTTTTTAAAAATGTACATTTTTAGCTTCTTAATGTATTGGTTTTATGAGCTGCAAACTAGTACCATCTCCAACGAGCAAACTCCTAGTCCTTGTCACTTGGCGATAGTCCTTTTATGCTAGATCATTCACTTCTTGTTTCTACAAAATCAAATTACATTTCTTGTACTACTTTCCTTTGGGCAAATCTACTAAGCTACATTTGTGTAATTCTAATTTCAGAGGTTCAGATTACTTTAATTTACTATATTATGATGTTGGGGGGGCCTATGTTTCTCCTATCATCGGATGGCCACCGATAATTTATGATTAGTGTTGATCACTTCTTTCTTTATATGTCGATCTTTCCGTAAACACAAAAGTCCGGTGTTCACAATTTTTTCTACAAGCTTTGTCCTCATAATTTGTCGCAACCCCTGACCCCTGCCTCGGGAGGCGGGCAGCCGCGGCCTACTCAGAGATGGTGGTATCGGTGTTTATCATTAATTGGCAGCGGAATTTAAATCAGTACCGTAGTTAGGAAATATTTTATCAGAGTAAAATACCACATTTTTATAATATTAAACACATGAGAAATTCCCAAGTTTCCATTACAAATATTTTTATAGGGATAAACCCTATTTTATTAAATAAAAACATCCTCTTTTGTTTAGGTAACTTTTATAGCCACTTTTCCAAGCCTTCAGTGCTGTCCAGCTGGCTTCTAATTTGGCTTTCACATTTTGTTACCTGAAACGCGTTTAAAAATATTTTGTCAGTGGGAAATAGTGGTGAGTGAATCCCAATTAAATTAAGACAAGTAAATCAGTTTTACAGTATTGAGGGCGATCTCGCAATTACATTTGTTTCCATCTACTTTAATTACCACCCACGGTACTGTCAACCCGACTTGTGGTCATGTTACTACTCACAGTTTAGTAATAAATTTTGTATACAAAACCCAAACATGCCAACGATAATTGTAGAATACAAATACTCAATCACTGTAAAATGTAATTTAAAACATTGAGGTTTTGTAAAATAGTTTTTAAAAAGAAGGATTACTCACATTGCAACTTTAGGTTTTTCCTTTGTGATTTCCTGGTGATTATCTATTAATTACATAATGCACACACGTTAGTATAATAACTCAATATTTACATTAGTTATACCCTCCCTGAGACAGAAATCCAACGACTACGTCGGGCAGAGCCTCAACAGTCGTTACGGAGCACTAAATCGATCGGGCAGCGTATCTAATACGTAACCGGGGGTTAAAATACTTACAACGAGGCAGAACTTCGTTAATTAGGGGGGTATAATGCCCGGGTATTACTTCTACACTATAGAAATAGAGAGAGAATTTTGAGAATTGAACGACAGAAACTGAAGGCCGATCGATTCAATTTATAGGATCTGATTCTGGCTTTCTCGCGGCCCGCGTAAGAGACAAAAGGGGCCTTCGCGCCCCGCGACATAGGGTACGTAGGGCCTAGCTTGGCCCGGTCACCGCTCTAGGCTCGACACGCGTATGACACGTGGCGGCTCCGGGGCTTGCCTCATGTCAACTCGCTCGCGGCCCGCGTAGGATGAAGAGTAAGTCTTCGCGGCCCGCGAGAGACTATAAAAACTGATTTTTATTTATTTTTTTATATAAATAAAGGTATTTAGGGCCATTTTACGTACACGGGGTGTATTTTAGGACGTATAGGGGTGTTCTAGGTATATTCAGGGTGTCGGAATTATTTTAGGAGGGTTCTTATATCCTCCCCACCTTGTTTTAGAACTCGTCCTCGAGGTCTACTGGTATAGGTGGGAATATTTCTTCTGCATTTCTGATTCAAGCTTCCATGTGTATTCTGGTCCTCTCTTGGAATCCCATTTTACTTTGACTAGAACCAATCACTTGTGTTTGAGATTCTTGACTTTCCTGTCTTCAATCTGTAGAGGCTTTTCTACAAACTTAAGCTTCTCATGTACCTCTATATCCTTAAGAGGTATTAATAATGATTGATCGGCTAAGCACTTTTTGAGATTACATACATGAAATACATCATGTAATCCTACAGGTCCTATTCTCCAAATAATCTCAAAAGGTCCAATATATCTTGGGCTTAATTTACCTCTTTTGATGAATCTCACCACTCCTTTCCAATGAGAAACTTTTAATAAATCCCCTACCTGAAATTCCAACGGCTTTCGTCTGTTATCAGCATAACTCTTTTGTTGATCGCGTGCTGCTTACAGTCTTTCTTTGACTTGAATAATTTTGTCTCTTGTTTCTTGTACTATCTCGGGTCCAGATAGTTGTTTTTCTCCAATTTCTGCCCAACAGACTGGAGTTCGGCACTTTCGTCCATAAAGTGCTTCGAATGGTGCAACATTGATACTGGTATGATAGCTGTTATTGTAAGAAAATTCTATTAATGATAAGTGATCGTCCCAATTACCTCTGAAATCAATTACACAAGCTCTAAGCATATCTTCCATCGTCTGAATTGTCCTTTCGCTTTGTCCGTCCGTTTGAGGATGATAAGCAGTGCTTAGGTTTAGCTTGGTTCCCATTGCTTTTTGGAAACTAGTCCAAAAATGAGAGGTAAAACAACTATCTCTATCAGAAACAATAGACAAAGGAATTCTGTGTAATGAAACTATTTCATTTACATACAGCTTAGCTAACTGTTCCATACTGAAAGTTTCCTTCATTGGTAGGAAATGAGCTGACTTAGTTAGCCTGTCTACAATTACCGAGATTGTATCATTACCCTTTCTTGTTTTGGGTAATTTGTTAACAAAATCCATTGTTATCAATTCCCATTTCTACAATGACATTTCTAACTGTTGCAACAAACATAAGGGTTTCTGATGTTCAGCTTTAACTTGTGAACTGGTTAAACACTTGGCAACATAAGCTGCTATATCCTTTTTCATTCCTATCCACCAAAAATTCTTTCTTAAGTCTTGAAACATCTTATCACTTCCAGGGTGTATCGTATATTTAGACTTATGGGTTTCCTCTAATATACAGTGGCGTAGGTTTCCTAGTTTGGGTATCCACATTCTTTCCTTATGAAATCTCCAAATTCCATCCGTTCCTTGTTCTAATTCCTTAATCATTCCTTTCAGTTTCTCAGTATCATCCTTGATTACTGATTCTTGTGCTTTTCTAATCTGGTCATTTAAATCTATCTGCAGGTTTAACTTAAGAGAACGTACTCTTTTTGGCTTTTCATGATACTTTCGACTTAGGGCATCGGCTACTATATTAGCCTTTCCTGCATGATACTGGATATTACAATCATAATCACTAAGTATTTCCATCCAGCGTCTCTGTCTCATGTTCAACTCCTTTTGCCTAAAAACATATCTCAAACTCTTATGATCGGTGAAAATGGTAAACTTACTACCGTAAAGGTAATATCTCCAAATTTTTAGGGCAAAAATTATAGCTCCTAATTCTAAATCATGGGTTGTATAATTTTCTTCAGGAGTCTTAAGTTGTCTAGAGGCATAGGCTATAACCTTTTGACGTTGCATCAACACACATCCATAACCTAACTTAGAAGCGTCACAATAGACTACAAAGTCTTCAGTTCCTTCTGGTAACGCTAGTATGGGTGTGTTAGTTAGTCTTTGCTTAAGAATTCTAAAGGCTTCTTCTTGTTTTGGTCCCCATTCAAACTTAACAGATTTACAGGTTAGCTTAGTTAAGGGAATGGCTATTCGAGAGAAATCTCAGATAAATCGTCTATAATAACCAGCCAGTCCTAGAAAACTTCTAACCTCTGTTGGTGATTCAGGGGTTTTCTATTTGGTAATTGCCTCAATCTTTGTGGGATCCACATGAATACCTTCATGATTAACTAGATGTCCAAGAAACTACACTTCTTCTAACCAAAATTCACACTTCGAAAACTTAGCATAAAGCTTTTCTTTTCTCAATAAGCTTAGGAGTGCATGTAGGTGCGTTGCATGTTCCTCTCTACTCTTAGAGTAAATGAGAATATCATCTATAAAGACAATTATGAATTTATCCAAATATGGCTTACATATTCGGTTCATCATGTCCATAAATGCAGCTGGGGCATTGGTTAAACCAAATGGCATGACAGTAAATTCATAATGGCCATACCTTGTTCTGAAAGCGGTCTTAGGAATGTCCTCTTCATGTACCTTTAATTGATGATATCCTGAGCGTAAATCGATCTTAAAAAAGAATCGAGCTCCTTGTAACTGATCAAACAAATCGTCGATTCTCGGTAATGGGTACCGACTTTTAATCGTCACTTTGTTTAATTCACGGTAATCAATACACATACGCATTGAATCGTCTTTCTTTTTGACGAATAAGATGTGCTCCCCATGGCGATGAACTTGGTTGTATGAATCCTTTTTCCAACAATTCGTCTAGCTGCTTCTTTAATTCTTGCATCTCTGCTGGTGCCAAGCGGTATGGTGCTTTGGCAATTGGTGATGTTCCTGGTAATAGATGAATTCTGAATTCGACTTCTCTTTCTGCTGGTAGCCCTGGTAATTCTTCTGGAAATACATCTGGAAACTGAGATACTACCGGGATATCTTTCAATTCCTTTCCTTTAGTGTTAATGATTAGGGAAATCAAATACACTATTGATCCTTTTCTTGCATAACTGGTTGTTTTTGTAAGTCCCGTATAACCGGATCTTTCAATGATATCAAACAACACCAAGTTTGTGCGGAATCCAAACTTGATGTGATTCAAGAATAAACCGAAGAAATATGAAAAAAAAACGAACTGAATACGAAGAACACACCGAATCACTTTCAACACTTGCACACGATTCTATTACTTGAATAAGCAAAACCGTCTAGTACAAGTATCTTCACCACCAATCACCTCCCCCTCTATAATTCTCTAGAATTCTCTGTAAATGAGGCTCCAAATGTTCAAACCCTAAAACAAGTTAGAAACTTGTTTATATACATAGACAAACCCATCTCCCACATGGGCTCCCCTTGGGCCTGCTTGGCCCACATGGCCTAAAGCTTGGCCCAAGTGACCTATAAAGGTCCACAACCTAATATAAACTAACCCGGTAAGGCCCAGCTCGTAACCATAGCCCGTTGTGTTAATTTGATGCGTCAGTCTCACACTTTAGGGCCTAACAATCTCCCCCTAGACTGATGCCATCAAATTGTCTTCATACCATGAATTCAGCAACGTCTTCAACGAAGTCTATGGTTGTCTCTATGCTGCAGATGTTGTGGAAGTTCTTGACTTCTGAACTCTCAGCACTGGGTCTCTTTCTTCAGCTCTTGTGGTTAGCTTCATATCAGGATCTCGATCAGCATTTGCTTGAAAGTCTTTGTTAAAAAGAATGTGAGAGGAGGATTCTCAGCAGCTCTTTTCTTCTTCAATCTTTGTCTTTCAAGCAAGTTCACAAGTACTTCTTCAAATGTACTTTCATTGTCAGATGGCGTTTCGTATCCGGTTCTTCTGACTCAGGTACATCTTGTTGTTGTGCTGCTTCAGGCTTCTTCAGCAACTAACAGCATCTTAGTCTTCATCAACCCCTGTTCTTGATTGAAATCAAGTTCTGCACATGCTCACAAACTCATAAGCAAACATTTCTTAAGCAACAGGGAGAGTACCATATAAACACCAGGTACATCCAAGTACTTGTACTCAGATTTCACAATTTAAATTCTTACAATTTTGATGATCAGTCAAATCTTCAAGAACGGTTATATTTTTAATTTTTAAGAAAACAAATAAACACTCTATTTTTGGATTTTTGGTTTTAAAGAAAAGCAAGACACTATTTTTGAATTTTTCAATTTTTTTAATTTTTTTTAATATTGAGAACTAAAAACAAATAAAAACTCAAAATATAAACAACTACCATAATATACAATTACAATTGCAATGGGATCAAAATTCGTTCTCAGGCAGACTAAGGAACACTTTTCAGTACGAGCCTAATCAAACTGGTCTATGCGATTGCCAATATGTTTATCCACTTAAACTTTAACGCTCAACTTTCAATTTTTTAACTTCGTGATATGCTTTAGGTAATATTATACTATTATACCCGTGTGTCCCATTCCAAGGCATACCCCCGCGATTAAGGTAAGCACAACGATTCATCGTAGCAGGTGAGTATACTGATGTCATCCTTTAAGATATCCTGACTGTGTCTAGGTCTGCATATAATCTGTTTTAACATGTTTTGATTTCTTAACAATGAACACCCAAATAAATACTAATCAAATCCTGGAAATATAAACAGCACACTCTATCATGCAAGTATCTTCCCTACCACATATTTCACAAGTCCAATCCAGATTTCTGAAATTTTAACTGGGAATAGGTTGAGAAGAGAACAGAATAGATCTTTTGCAGAGATGGTGTAATATACAGATCAAATGAGTTTTTCTCAGTTTGATATAGGTTTCTTGGGTTTCTTTTGGGCACTTGAGGGCCTATTTCGGGTGTATTAGATCTATAGCGCGACAACGTACAGCTAGGTCAGCATGTATCTGGATGCAGCAGAAGCTGTCGTTGCCTAGCACCTCCAGGTCAGCATGTATCTGGATGCAGCAGAGGAGGTACACGACTTTTTCAGAGAAGATTTTAGAATCAGATCAAAATTGTGTGTATCGGGACAACATACAGACATTCAAATAGAAATGAGCTAATTCCAAGTGACTTTCTTTCCTGGGTTCATGTACAATTTTAGTTCTGAACAGCTAGGACAGCCAAGATATCCCCGGATGATTCAACAATATAAAGACCCGAAACCTCAGACGTTGGCTATCTATCAACGCAAGATTTAAGACCATAAAATCATACGCCGTTGGTATGTTACCCACATGGTACATAGTTCGTTATGTTTATATCACTTAGTATCTTTTATCATGTTGAGCGTCAAGCCTATCGACATATCGCAGTAGATCCTAGTCTTTTCAGCTATGGCACCTTACATGTGTTAGTCAAATCCTTTAACACGAACATTTATTTCACTTCCCATATCATGCAATCTGTCTTTTTTTCTTTTTCATTTTCTAATGTTTTTGTTTTGTATTTTTCTCATTTTCTCCCCCTAAAACAATACATATTTACAGCAAACTCTTTTTGTATTTTCTGAGTTTTCTCCCCCTAAACTCTATATCTATCTATATGTTCCTCCCCCCCCCCCTAAATTTGTGCATAAATCTTGTATTTATGCGCAAATTTACCATTTACTAGAGAAAGAACACTTTATATACAAAATAATAAACTAAGAAAAGAGAAAAAAATATTTTTGCTTAACCGTTCCGTCATTAGATTGAAGACTAATCAAATGCAAATCAAAGTACTGAATTTAAACGGTACCTTTTGCTGATCTTATCTTACTTATCTAATCTCCAAAGGAAACATATCATCTATAAAAAAATTTGAACTTTTTGCAACAGTGAAATGTTACCCATTTTTATCTCTGGAACAACCGCTATCAACATTCCAGAGATTGTCAACAGCTCCTCCTTGGTTGTTCCTGAAATGTAAGGAGATTAGTAAGACATGGGTACCCAGGCCATCATGGTCCTGGGATTTCCTGAAGCATCAAAGTAAGACACTTCTTTCAAACACAAGTCCCCTTTTGTTTCAAGGATTGGAGACGTTGCTACCTTGGATTTGGGTTTCCAAATCTGTTTCGGTTTAACAAACGTGTTTGTTGCCTTCGGTTGAGCAACTTTAGCTAATTCAGGCTTGTTAGTTTTATAAAAATATTTTTGTTCTTGAACAGCCTTGCGTTTATTTTTAGCAGCGTTCCAATCCCCATCAGAAGGTTTAACCTTGGGATTCACATTCTTCATTGCCTTAGGTGATGAAACCTTCATTGGCTTGGAATGGTAGTTACCCTTTGGTGTAACCCTCTGATTTTGCATATAATATGGTACGTAGGGACGATGTGTGCAGTTCCGAGCAATGTGACCAGCAATGCCGCAATTGAAGCATGTTTGTCTCTTAACGTAGAAGGCATTCTGATCAGCTTGTGTAGCTCTTGCAAGCCCTGAAGGATGAACTGGTCCTTTCTATGCTTGTTTTTGTTGCACATTTCTGACAAACGAGGATGAATTTGGATGTCTATACTTGTCGTTTGCTGGGGCCTTCTGTGGTGGAGATTTCTTTTGATTCTTCTTGTTTTGTTTAGACTGCAAGTCTTGTTCAGAAATCTCACCAGTCTTTCCGAAAGCTTTGTTAGCACAGTCAAATGCATATTTCTCACATTTGCCATTACTTATTGGCTTAACAAAAGCATTTTTCACGTCACGTGTCTTTTGAGAACTATTCCTACCGGTTGAGGACTGTGGAGAGCCTGCTTGTCTTTGATGTTTAGGCTTCTTATTTCCGTGTCCTTTACCTGCTCGCTTCGGCTCTTGTTGCTTGATCTGAACCTTTTCATCACTAGCCGAAGGTTCAGATTGTTCAGCTTGCGCACTTGGAGCCTTGTTCACGTTAGTCTTCACTTCTTCCTTCATGTCGTCAGCCTTGACAGAATCGGAGGATTCTGGTTTATCAGATGAAACACCAAAAACTTCAGCTGAAACATTTGACGAATTTTTAGCACAAGACGGTTCTGTACACGAGACCTTTGAGCTGAATCCGCTAGAAACAACTGATTCCAATTTCTCAGAATTAGCTGCTTCAGATGATTCACATTTGGAATCAGATGGTTCAGCTGGCTCATTCGTTTCATTTGCCGATTCAGTCTCTGTTACACAAGCATCAACGTTTTCGCCCAAATCATCAGGCCTGAAATTAATCACAGAGCGAAAAACTGATTTAAAAATATCAAACGTCGCAATAGAGTTTGAATTAAGTTTATTTATTAAATTTTCAGAAGAATGAAACTCTGATGCTTGTTCATCCCCAACTACTTTTTCAACCATTACTTCAACTACTTCATCTGCACATGTAGACGAAGCATTAGGATCAATTGTACCCTTAGCGACAAAATTTATTGGAGGAGTCGCTCGTTTATCAACAGGTCTGTTGTTGATTGATGACTTATCAGTTTTAGGACCGTAAGCCATCTTGTCCTCATTCATCAATTCCTCCTCAGTCATGGGTAAATATGTGTAGTTATCATTGTAAGGAGGAGGAGCCTGATTAAAACCCAAACCACGCCCTTTATTTTCCTTGTATGCGAGCTGTTGATCACACAAGTTTTTGACTAATTTGCTGGAAGAATCAAATTTCTTAATATTAAGCTCATTTATTTGATATCTATCTCTGATATCTTCCAGTTCTTTAGTCAAAATGCATACTTTCTCCTGAGCTTCTAAGAAATGGGCTGTTTTTACACTTACATCATCTTTGAGTTTGATGATGTCTTTTCGCTGAGCTTCAATTTTATCTTTATAAAGCTTTTCATTCTTTGATAAAGTAAAATTTTTATTTTTTATGTCTTGATAATCTTGTATTAGCTCAGCATTGTGTATTCTATATGCCTCAACCCTTTCTCGACACTCAGGAGTGCAGAAAACAGAAAGTACATCTTCAACAGTCATTTCTTGAACCACGGGTTTGTGAAATATGAATGCCATAATTTCAGTGGGTGGTTGATACTTTTGTTCTTCTCCTCAAAACACAAACCAAACGAGAATCCGTGTACTCACTAACTTAAACCCTTTGCAATCGAATGAACCCGCTTTCTGAACCGCGCCTCAAAATCTGTCAAACCTTTTTCACAAGCAAACAAACCTTTTTTTTAATTAATATATATAGAATAATCTGATTAATATTATAATACTAATTATTATTATCAATATTATTATTATTAAAACCTAATGATTATGTAATGATGAGTTACTGATTATTATGATTATTAATTATTATGTATAAAACAATTTAAAACAAGAAAACCCTATTGAACATCGTCTTCTTCTTCGCAATAACAAACCAGTCCAAAACCCTAAGTTCTAAGTTCAGCCGCCACTAAGAATCCGTCGGGAAGAGGTTGTTGTAAAAGGTGGTTAACGACGAGGCTGACGATATCGATGAACAGTAATCGGAGAAGATGACCGGTGTCGTCGATGACGGTGATGGTGGAGTATCAATGGTGGCACGACGTGAAGAAGATGACCAGAGTGATATGATGTACAGTGACCGGACAATGTGTGGTGGTTTAAAGATGATCGGAGAAGGTACGACGACGATGATATTGCGATGAATGTTACCGGAGTTGCAGGTTTCAATGATGCCGGATGTGATAAATGTTACCGGAGGTGATGATGATCAAACGAGAATTTAACCACTCGAAAACAATAACTCCAAAACAGTGGACTCGAAACCTTTGCAGAGGTGATGGAGGTTGCGAGTCGGAACGGCGGTTGCGACTCAAAAATGTTGTCGAGACCTTATAGTTGATGAGTCGAGACCGTGGATGAAGACACTCGAGACCTTGAGTCGAGACCTTGAAAATGTTGAAGAGTCGAGACCAGTTGATGATTGCGACTCGAGAAGAAAGATTCAGTTGGAAGATATGTGACTCGAGACCTCTGATGATTGGAGTCGAGACCGTGAAAGGGTGACTCGAGACCTGTTAAGAAGATGAGACTCGAGACCGTTGTAGCTATTATGTAGGACTCGAGACCACAGAAAGATGGGAGTCGAGACCTGGCTATGAGTCGAAACAGTGTGCAGAAACAATGAAGTTGATGACTCGAGACCTGGCTGGTTGCGACTCAGAAGATCACGCAGAATTAGATGATTTTGAAATCCCACTCGAAACTTTCAAACTTGCACAACTGTTTCAACTTTCCTAAAAGCAAGGATATTTTAAATCTTTTTAAAAATTTAAAGATATTGCAATACTTTCAAGATTTGAAACAAACTTAATTTTATCCTTTTCAAAAACACTTTCAAAATAATCGAACAAGCAAAATATGAAGTTTTTCAAGACTTTAGAGGAATACTCATGCAAAACCCGAAGAACACAATGAGCATGAAACCAAAAAATTTCAAGTTTTTAAGACAATAGATTGCCTAACCACGATCCAAAACCCACAAAACGAAGATTAAAGGTGAAATATGAAGTTGAAATAGTTTTTAAACATCAGAAACTTTTATCAAAACAGATTCGGAAAAGACAAATCCGAGCCGAAAAATTTAGTTTTTCAAAAACTTGAATCTTTGATATCACACCGAGCCTAGAAACAGGTTCTTTGGCTCTGATACCACTTGTAAGTCCCGTATAACCGGATCTTTCAATGATATCAAACAACACCAAGTTTGTGCGGAATCCAAACTTGATGTGATTCAAGAATAAACCGAAGAAATATGAAAAAAAACGAACTGAATACAAAGAACACACCGAATCACTTTCAACACTTGCACACGATTCTATTACTTGAATAAGCAAAACCGTCTAGTACAAGTATCTTCACCACCAATCACCTCCCCCTCTATAATTCTCTAGAATTCTCTGTAAATGAGGCTCCAAAGGTTCAAACCCTAAAACAAGTTAGAAACTTGTTTATATACATAGACAAACCCATCTCCCACATGGGCTCCCCTTGGGCCTGCTTGGCCCACATGGCCTAAAGCTTGGCCCAAGTGACCTATAAAGGTCCACAACCTAATATAAACTAACCCGGTAAGGCCCAGCTCGTAACCATAGCCCGTTGTGTTAATTTGATGCGTCAGTCTCACACTTTAGGGCCTAACAGTTTTCATCACAGAAATGAATTTTATGGATCTAGACGGCTTATCTCCTTTAATTGTGATCTTTTCACCCTTTGGTGAATTTACTTGGATTGACTTTTGATCACATAAAGTACTGGCTTTATTGGCTACTAACCAATCAATTCCTAATACAACATCAAATCCTGTCAGATGCATTGGGTAAAGGTTTGCAATAAACCTTTGATTTAAAAATTATATTCTTGCTCCCTGCAAGATTTCAGTGATTTTAATGGTTTCCCCATTTGCTGTTTCTACTATACATTCTTGTGGGAGTTTAGTTAACGATTGATTGAGAAGTTTGCAAAATGAAGTATTAATAAAACTTTGATTCGCACCAGAGTCAAATAATACTTAGGCAAAAACATCATTAACTAAATACGTACCGGCAATCACGTCCGGGATCATTTTGGCTTCTTCTGCAGTTAGAACAAATGCTCTAGCATTCTTTGTAGGTTTGTTGTTCATGGCTGGAGCTAGTTTCAGACAATTCGGCTTGATATGTCCTTTTTCTCCACAGTTGAAGCATACCCCATTACTTGGTTTCTTCCTACAGTCCTCTTCCTTGCGCCCTGGTATCTTGCAGAAATTACAGTAGGTGGAGCATCTTCCTGAATGCTTTTTCTTACAGACTTTACAGTAAGTTGTCGAGGTAGAACCTATGTTTTTTCCACGGTTGGAATTACCATAGCGAAATTCCTGGGTAAGCCTTTGAGCTAGGTTCTTCCTTTGGTTTTCTTCTTATGTACGCACAAGTTCATCTGTCAAGGTATTAGCTAGTTCTACGGCTTCTTCTATAGTTTGTGGTCTAGCTGCCTTGACTACATGTCTAATCTCACTAATTAATCCCCAGATGTAACGGGAGATTAATACTGGTTCTGGTGATGCTAGGGTTGGCACTATTCTAGCATATTCGAAGAATATAGTAGTGTAACCCTTACTATCTACTCCAGTCATTCTAAGGTTTAAGAATTTATTTGCTATATGTTCCTTTTCATTGGGAGGACAGAATTTCCTTTCAACCATATTCTTAAATTCATTCCATTCCATATTATAAGCCATGTCACTTCCCCTAGACTGGAGGATAGTGTTCCACCATTCTAAAGCATAGTTTTTAAACAGATTGGAAGCAAACATTATCTTATCCTCTTCCGCGCACTTGCTTATTTTTAAAACTGCCTCAGTCTTTTCTATCCAGCGTAAGGCTTCAATGGCTCCTTCATTTCCAGAGAATTCTATTGGTTTACAGGACCATAATTCTTTGTAAGAACAACCATAAGAAATGGTTCTTCTTTTTTTGGAATCGGCAATTGAAGTAAGGGTCCATTGTTCACGCTGTGTTCGGGTTCGGTAGGTGGTCGTTTACTTCCAGTATTACTTTTATTATTTTCTGCTTCCTTAACCGTTTTGATAATATATGGCATTGCGTCTATAATCCCTTGTGCCACTATGTGTTGGATGGCACTGTTATCTACTTGGTTTCCATTATTATCGTTATTCGGGTTTTCTTGAGTCACTTCGTTATCCATCTGAATTATAAACATTTACCACGTATTAATATCACAAGACAATATTTAATACAAACAATCACACGACAAGCATATTGATCCAAAATCGTCGTCATTGCGACCTTTACTCTATTTTATATATGCATCTATATCTATTACAAATACAACTGGAATTGAAAATACAGTACTAGTATGCATCAGTAGCTATAGGATTATCTATTTTAGGGAATATATTATACATATATATATATATATCATACAAACATATTATATATATATATATATATATTATTACTATTATTACTGATACGGGTTCATCCAAAACTGCATGTTACGCTCGTCATATTTCCAGACTAGCCTTTCTCCTATATGTCTCATTTTCTCACTTCCTTCTAATATCTCCTCACCAAAGGTTCGGAGTTCTTGCACATTCTCAGTGCTCATGGGTGAGGCTGGTGTTGGTATTGGGTCAGGAAACTGGGGCATCGGTTCTTCGTGTGGTAAGGGTTCTCTAGGATTTCCATAATATATTGGTCATTATCAAAATATGGGTCAAGAGGGTCCAGGTTGGGATAGGGTGCTATGGGTCCCTCTATTGGGTAAAGTTGTTGGTAATCCCTGTGGTCGTCAAACCATGGGTCATAGTCTGGGGATGGGGTGCTGGTACTCTAGGAATTTCAGCTGGGTCAAAATCAGGTATTGGTATTTGGTCTACTGGGTTTGGCTCAATTTCCATAGGTTGTGTGGGAAATAGTGGTAACGGCTGGGGTGCTATGAGTTGTTCTAGATTCGAATCTGCAGTTGTAGATGCTAAGATATGAAAATTTGCTAATCTCCTATTGATCATATCCTGTGTTTGAGCATTCATTTCTCTATTCGCGGCTACTAAAGCTAACTGCTGAAGTTTTCTCATCTTTTTTATACGTTCATGAGCTCCTCTGCTGAACCATCCGCTCTTCTTGGGAGGGAATGACTCTTCAGATTATGCTTTGAACACGAAAATCCCTTTTTCGGTGTTAGCCGAATACCCCGAGGGGGTAGGCTGTGAAGAGGTGCCTTTGTCCCTAGGAGAGCTGGACAACTAACGGTAAGCGTCTGAAGATCCTTGGTCGCTCATACTGTAAACTAACAGATTGTCAAATAACACAAAACAATAAAATATGCACGTAGTTCCGTAGATATATTCCTAACATAATAGATAAAATTTGGGTGTCAGCAGAACACTTCTGTGGCTGAAATTAGTGGTTGTAGCTCTGATACCACCTTCTGTCGCAACCCCGATCCCTCCCTCGGGAGGCGGGCGGCCGCGGCCTACTCAGAGATGGTGATATCGGTGTTTATCATTATTTGGCAGCGGAATTTACATCAGGACCGTAGTTAGGAAATATTTTATCAGAGTAAAATACCACATTTTTATAATATTAAACACATGGGAAATTCCCAAGTTTCCATTACAAATATTTTTATAGGGATAAACCCTATTTTATTAAATAAAAACATCATCTTTATTTAGGTAACTTTTATAGCCACTTTTCCAAGCCTTCAGTGCTGTCCAGCTGGCTTCTAATTTGGCTTTCAAATTTTGTTACCTGAAACGCGTTTAAAAATATTTTGTCAGTGGTAAATACTGGTGAGTGAATCCCAATTTAATAAAGACAAGTAAATCAGTTTTACAGTATTGAGGGCGATCTCGTAATTGCATTTGTTTCCATCTACTTTAATTACCACCCACGGTAGTGACAACCCGACTTGTGGTTATGTTACTACTCACAGTGTAGTAACAAATTTTGTAACAAAACCCCAACATACCGACAATAATTGTAGAATACAAATACTCAATCACTATTAAATGTAATTTAAAACATTGAGGATTTGTAAAATAGTTTGTAAAAATGAGGATTACTCACATTGCAACTTTAGTGTTTTCCTTTGTGATTTCCAGGTGATATCTATTAATTACATAATGCACACACGTTAGTATAATAACCCAATATTTACATTAGTTATACCCTCCCCGAGACAGAACTCCAACGACTACGTCGGGCAGAGCCTCAACAGCCGTTACGGAGCACCAAATCGATCGGGCAGCGTATCTAATACGTAACAGGGGGTTAAAATACTTACAACGAGGCAGAACTTCGTTAATTAGGGGGTATAATGCCCGGGTATTACTTCTACACTATAGAAATAGAGAGAGAATTTTGAGAAATGAACGACGGAAACTGAAGGCCGATCGATTCAATTTATAGGATCTGATTCTGGCTTTCTCGCGGCCCGCATAAGAGACAGGAGGGGCCTTCGCGCCCCGCGACATAGGGTACGTAGGGCCTAGCTTGGCCCGGTCACAGCTCTAGGTTCGACACGCGTAGGACACATGGCGGCTCCGGGGCTTGCCTCATGTCCACTAGTTCGCGGCCCGTGTAGGATGAAGAGTAAGTCTTCGCGGCCCACGAGAGACTATAAAAACTGATTGTTATTTAATTTTATATAAAAATAAAGGTATTTAGGGCCATTTTACGTACACGTAGTGTATTTTAGGACGTATAGGGGTGTTCTAGATATATTAGGGGTGTCGAAATTATTTTAGGAGGGTTGTTATATAATTCAACAACAATTCAACACCAAAATCAAACAAATGCAAACCAATTGGGCGGTGGATTTTGGCCTTTGGCCAACTTCTTTACATCTCTTTGAATCATCCACCGATTATCATGTCCACATACAAGTGAGCAAAACAACTTTTTCGAACACCACCATCCATTTGTCATTGAAATTGGCCTTACTCTTTTCTAAAAATATTCTATCCTCCCACAAATCTCCCTTTGAACATCTCTTAAGCCGACATCTTGAATACTCATGCCTTTGAATAACTCTTTCGCTGACATCCTGACTACTCATTCCTTCGTGTGTTCGGTTGTTAATGTTTTCTGCATCATCAACCATATAATCTATGTCTAGATCCTACGACGGAAACTGAAGGCCGATCGATTCAATTTATAGGATCTGATTCTGGCTTTCTCGCGGCTCACGTAAGAAACAAAAGGGGCCTTTGCGCCCCGCAACATAGGGTACGTAGGGCCTAGCTTGGCCCGGTCACCGCTCTAGGCTCGACACGCGTGTGACACATGGCGGCTCCGGGGCTTGCCTCATGTCTACTCGCTCGCGACCCACGTAGGATGAAGAGTAAGTCTTCGCGGCCCGCGAGAGACTATAAAAACTTATTTTTATTTATTTTTTATAAAAATAAAGGTATTTACGTACACGAGGTGTATTTTAGGACGTATAGGGGTGTTCTAGATATATTAGGGGTGTCGGAATTATTTTAGGAGAGTTGTTATATATTTCAACAACAATTCAACACCAAAATCAAACAAATGCAAACCAATTGGGCGGTGGATTTTGGCCTTTGGCCAACTTCTTTACATCTCTTTGAATCATCCACTGATTATCATGTCCACATACAAGTGAGCAAAACAACTTTTTCGAACACCTCCATCCATTTGTCATTGAAATTGGCCTTACTCTTTTCTAACAATATTCTATCCTCCCACAAATCTCCCTTTGAACATCTCTTAAGCCGACATCTTGTATACTCATGCCTTTGAATAACTCTTTCGCTGACATCCTGACTACTCATTCCTTCGTGTGTTCGGTTGTTAATGTTTTCTGCATCATCGACCATACAATCTATGTCTAGATCCTACAACATATCACATCTATAATGCTCGACATGTTTGATTTCTAGAACACAACTTTCCTTTTCATGCTCTTCCTCAATCTGTTCCTCCAAGTCCATCAAACACTTACATAAACGCTTACACGTTCTTTTCTAATTTTACTATTCCACCTGATGACATTTTTAACACGTCCTCTCTTACATCCTCACCTCTACACACCTCATGCACCAAACACTCCCAAATCTCCTAAATTTCCTCATCCTTCCTCCTCTTTATCTGAACCATGGCCTCCTCTTTCTAATCATCCTCCTTGAAGACATCCTCCCCAGGGGCGGACCTACCCACAATGGTGGGTGGGTGCCCGCACCCCTTGAAAAAAAATTTAAGTGCTGATTTTCGCACCCCTTGAATTTTTTCGACCGCATCCCTTGAAAATTTTCAACCGCCCTCCTTAGAAAAAATTATTATGAATTTATAAAAAAAAAAAAAAAAAAACACTAATTATTATGAATATATAAGTATCTAACACAATTTGTATACTTATTCTTTAACCACTTATTCACTATACTTAACCCAATCTACAATCTAATTTTATTAACCCAACTACCCAACCAAAAGATTTATCCTTTTTTTATTGATTGTTTTTTGTTGTTTTATGTGGTGATTAGGAAAAAAAAAATATAGATGTATAAAGGTTTGATCTTTTTATGTTTTTTGATGTTTTTTAGTTGTTCTAGACTTGTAGTTAATTATTTTGTTGTTTTATTTTAAGCTTTGTTTGTTTATATGATTACAAATCAACATTTAAAACTAGGGCTTAAATGTTTGAAAATTAAAATTGAAAATTATGGACTATGGTATTGATTGAACATGATTATTTATTTTGTTTAAGTGTTTAGTGTTGTTTTATGAACTTATGGAGCAATTTATGTCTGATAAGAACCATGAGTAGAGAAGTTATGACGCGATTTCTCAAGAGGAAAATGTTGTACCACTTTTTTTCATCTAGATTCTTCTAATTAAAGACCAAGCTATGTCTTAGATAAGTTTTTTTGTTGTTTTATTTAATGTTTAGGGTAAATAGAAATAGGTAGGGTTTGAACTTTGATGGTTTTTTTTTTTTTTTTTTTTTGTTACTTTACTTACTTGTGATGGTTTTTTTATGTTGTTTACTATTTTACTTGAAACTTTGCTTGTTAATTTGATAGGAAGTTAGAAAATAGGGTTTGATTGTTTCAAAATTGAAATGGACTCAACCCGACCCGATCTGATCCGACCCGCAAAACTTTGTTTGTTTATGTTTACTTGTTTTACATGACCCGATCCGACCCGCTATGAACCGAATTTTTTTATATAGCTAGGGGCCTAAAAATTTTTAATTTTTTCTGCACACCCAGAAAAAATTCCTGGGTCCGCCATTGATCCTCCCAGCCTTCAACATAACCCAAAACTTAGTGTTCCATTTTGTCCTTCTGCTAATCATTTTTCCACGCCTTCACAACTTTCTGTTGAAACCATTTCCATTACCATTTCAAACCAACATCTGAAGTGGCATCAAGCCTTGCTCGAGGAATTTAGAGCACTTGTCAAAAATGGTACTTGGACTCTCGTCCCTCCTAGTGCTAAAGCTAATTTTATTGATTGCAAGTGAGTTTACAGGATAAAGACATATCAACATAGCGTTGTTACACGCTATAAAGCTCGTCTTGTACCAAAGGGTTTCGACAACAATCTGGCATTGACTTTCATGAAACCTTCAATCATGGTGTCAAGTCCACTACCATTTAAGTTGTTCTCTTTCTTGTTGTTACAAAGCAATGGTCATTTCATCAGTTTGATGTTCAAAATGCATTCTTACATGGTGATCTTACCGAGACAATCCACCTTAAACAACCATAAGGCTTAGTTGGTCCTAAGCATTCGGATCATGTTTGTATGTTACATAAGTCCCTTTATGGTTCTAAACAAGCTCCACAGGCTTGATTTCATTGTCTGTCACAGACTCATCAATCTTTCGAATTTCATGGCTCCAAAACTGATCCTTTTCGCTTCACATATAAACATGGGAAAAAACTTCTATACATACTTGTTTACGTGAATGACATCTTTATAACTTGTAACAACACTGATACTTTCAATCGTGTTATTTAACTGCTCAACAAAGATTGTCCTGTTAATGATCTTGATAATCTTGATTAGTTTTTGGGAAATGAACTTATTCCACAAGGCAAGGCCATTATTCTTTATTAAAAATGTATATTTTTAGCTTCTTAATGCATTGGTTTTATGGGCTGCAAATTAGTACCATCTCCAACGAGCAAACTCCTAGTCCTTGTCACTTGGCGATAGTCATTTTATGCTAGATCATTTAAATATAGTCAACTAGTTTAGGCTCTACAATATATCACCTTATCCAGACCTGACGTTAAATTTGTAATCAACAAAGTGTGTCATTCATTACATGCATACTCCTTCCAAGAATCATTAATCTGTTGTCAAACGCATCCCCTGATACTTAAAAGGCACAATTGATCATGGGTTGCTTCTCTGTCACAACTCGGGTTCCCATTTTCAATCTTACACTAATGTTCACTAGCATTGATCCTCTTCGTTTATGTCTTCTTGGATGCTGACTGGGCTGGTTATTAATGCAATGATTGTTTTTTTACGTTCCCGGCTACAGGTCGCTCTCTGGCCTTAGCTTGCGGGGGGAAATTAGACACAATGCAAACATGATATATTAAAGGCTATATAAAATACATACTGGATATAAATACCCCTATAGAAACCTAAACTTGTACAAACATTCTATCATTGGAACATTTTACCAGTTTGAGCTTTCTTTCCAGAACATTGGAAAGTATAACACTATTTTAGACCCTTCCCTGCGTTTTATTAACTAGAATTGACTCCCCGTGTTGCGGGGGCGGTTTTTTAACGTGATTTCAGCGTACTAATGATCTCGAGCAACATGACTTTAATTTTCCATATCTAACTTCTACTTGCACAGTTAACAACCATATTATTTAACAAGTTCTTTCTTTTGAGGTTGTAGCATGAACAAAAAAATGCCCCCAGCAACAGAGACATTTAGCGACTCAAATTCCCCACCCATTCTAATGCTTACTAGGTCAGACGCCTCCCGAGCTTTTTCAGAAATCCCGCTCCCTTCACTACCCAAAACAAGACACAATTTCGTATCTATCAACGAACAGGCAAGTTCGTTTGTCAGACAAGAAACTGGCCCCTCCTTGCTCCCTGGATCCCCCGCAAGGATTTTCATTTTAAACCCGTCGACAAGAGATTGTAAATCAGACCATTGGCCCGAAACCATTGGAAGCTGGAATGATGCACCACGACTCGCTCTAAGCGCTTTCTCGTTGAACGGATCACAACATCCCGGGAGTAGAAAAGCACCATCCTGCCACCAATCAACGTTTGATTAAAAACTTCTTTAAACTTGTACAAAAACATTAAGTTTGAACACTAATTTTTTCGGTATGTAAAACTTTTGAAAACTGTTAGTATATCAAAACTCTGAGATTTGGTTAATTACCCATCCAAACGCGACGGCTGATCTTAATAAGGTGCCAAGATTACCAGGGTCCTGCCATTAAAACAATCATTTGTAAACAAATTGCCACAAAAATGAGTTGCAATGAATGACAGAAAATCAGAAACGATAACTATTTAAAGGTATAACAAAACCAGAGATGCAATTTCCTCAGACGGGTCAAGATGGTCGGGTCAGGTTGAACCAACCCGCATACACTTTTTATTGTCCATTCAAAGAAGTTGATAAATAATTTGATATTTCAAACATGATTAAAAATTTATATCATTACAACAATAGTCCGAGATTTCAAGAAAAAAATACACTTAAGATTACCCATTTGACTCGTTTCACTTAAGTAAATTAATTTATGTTAACCCGTTTGACCCATTAGAGACTAAAAAACAGATTGACCCATTTGTACAACACAAAAAATGCTACTAACATAAGTACGCAAAATTGCAAATAACCTGAATTCCATCAAGAACCAGAATTCGAAAAGCAGACGGGAACCATTTTGAGAAACCTTGATGGTGGTCATCATCCAGATTGTGAAAAGTTGAAGGAATCTTCACTAGAGAAACTGCATCAATGGATTCGGTCGATTGCACTCCACAAAGTTTCTTCATCACAACTGAACTAACACGAACTATACGAATACCACTTTCTACCAAATCTTCTGGAACCTCAGCGTTCTCATGTAAAAGTAAACAATCTATTCTACTCGCCTTCTCGTCCTTAGACTCTTGAAAGTTGAACATTTCCCTGATTTTATGAACATGATTTAGGCAATAAAAACCTATCAAATTTGATGTAAAAGCCAATGTTTTGAAACTATGAATGACTCGTTACTGTCATAATGAATCTACTTGTACCATGGTTCAAGCCCAAACCCGTCAGACGGGTTAGATAGTTCAAGCAGTTGACGGGCTTAGGGTATGTTTGGCAAAAGTAGCTGGTGGCTGGTGGCTGGAAGCTGGTAGCTGGTGGTTGGAAGCTGGTAGCTGTAGCTTTTTAGATATATTTGGTGTTTGGCAGAGTAGCTGGAGATTTTAATAAAATGTATAAAATGATCAAAATGGACATAACTAAAACTTTAAAATGTTTGTGCATTAAAAAGTTTATTATCTTTAGAGGTTAAAATAGTCATTTTTTTCCCTAAAAGCTGTAGCTCCTTCTAAACGCTACTGGTATGAGCATTTAACCAAAAGCTTCAAGCTCCTAACCTAAAAGCTTCAAGCTCCTTCAACCAAACAAGGCTTTTTATTGAGTAGGAGTTTTTTCTTAAAAGTTTAAAGCTAGAAACTCCTAAAAGCTCTTAAAAGCTCCATGCCAAACATACCCTTAGATAGTTCAACCTGTTGATGGCTTTACATCGTTCAACCTGGCACACGGGTTAGATACCTCAACCCGTCACAACGTGGCAGGCGAGTTAGATAGTTCAGCACGTCACAACCTGGCAAGCGGGCTGGACAGTTCAACCCCTAAATCGGGCTATAGAGTTCAACCCATCAGACGGGCTATTGAGTTCAATCGGTCAGACGGGTTAAAGAGTTCAACCCATCAGACTTTATCCCAAAATCACTCAATGGCCATTAAAACATAACTAATTTAAATTTTACAAAGAGTATATTCTTAAAAATCGATATAATCCAATATGAATAAGCAGATATCCCCAAAAACTAGAACAAACAACATACAACAAGTTCAAACACATAAAACACCCAAAAATAATTAAAATCCGATCGCTTGCTTTGACAGCAAACATCTGGTCTAAACCAATCAAATTTCAAGAACCAGTGGAACAAACAGATTATAATTTTGAAAGATATTTCCTAAAAATTGCAGCTTTATGCTGTTCAAACTTGCTATTTGTTCAACCCACAATTAAAACAAGATTCATAAGAGTATAAACAAACTGGGTTTAAGATTACAAACAGATACCTGATTGGAGTAGTGCCGACAAGAAGAACAGAGCCATGAGAATGGCGATACGAGGTGCTGTTACGAAGCTTGACGCAGTGTTTCACAAATGGGTTCGATGTGCTTGTAATCGATTTCACATGGAAGGGAAGTATGGAAGGTGTCGCCGCCGAGCAACCGGCGGCACCACGAGCAGCTGGGATTTTTGTTAGTGATTGAGAGGAGTGTTTGCAGAGAGACAAAGGGGAAGATTGTGGGAAGGATGAGGAAAACCACATTGTAGTTTCATTTTGCAATCGTTTTCACTTTTCTTTATAAACAAACAACCTTTTAAAATTTTAAGGATTTCTTTTTTATGAAAATAGATGAACCAATTTTAGTTACCAAGATTGTGTAACTTTATATTTTTTAACAGCAAATTCGGATTACTGACGAAGTAGAATCACCCGATTATATTCATCTCCACTAGCTAATAATGCTTAGACTACAGAGTGTGATTCGGGGAGCTGATGTGGCGCTCATCCCCGTCAGGAAACACCCCCTCCCCCCGAGATTTCGGTAAGCTCGAGGAGTTCTCCCACTCTGCCGTTTTTCTTCTTCTCTCTCTTGATTCTCTTACTCTCTCTTAGACCATGGGGTATGGTGGGGCGGGGGTTTGGGGCATGGGTTGACACGTGGAGTTCGAGCCCCACGCTGGTGAGTGACGTGTCCGTGGGCTATGGCGGGGCGTGGCTTTGCCATGAATTAAAAAAAAAATCTAAAATTTAAACATGGCCCGCTATGCGCCTATGCCCTAGCCAACAAGTCAATAAGAGCCGGCCACATAGGATCGCTAGCATGCCCCACGCTCGGCCTTAAACTCTCGCCCAAGGGGTCACGCCCAAACCCAAGCCCACCCGGGGTGGTGACTTGGGCGTTTCTCTCCAACCCACGCCCCATACCCCATAGTCTTATTATTATTGGATGGGGAAACCATTTCTTGGGGATGGGGAAGAGGAATGGGAAGAAGAAGGTGATGAGGTGGAGGTGGGGAAAGGGGGTCATACCCCATGGTCTTATACACAAATTCAGAAGTAACTCAATAAATATGGGAAAAAAAAACTCTTGTGGAAATCGAACACATGATCTAATGGTCTTTAAACGTTATCCCTTAAGATATGTCACTAGACTATAATGGCTGGTTGACAAATTTGTTTCTTATGTGGAGTTTGTGTTTTAGATGTTGCAGATCTAACTTACTCTTAATTCTAGTTTATAGTTTACGGCGGGATTTGAACATTTGACTACTCGTTTTGCATTATTTAATATAACTGGCATTTTTAGTATTTTGATCAAATTGTTTGGGTTGAGTTATAATACAAAGTATTTAAAAATAAGAAAAGTAAGAAGTAATCAGAGAGTGACAAGTGTCCTAGGAGGAATTAAATAAAAAGTGTAATTTTATCTACAAGAGGAAAGATAATATGCATATGCAAGTCACATGTTATTCCCTCCCCCCCCCCCAATTTTTAAACGTCCGTAACTCTATTATACATCATTTGTGTTTAAAAAAAATTATACCATAAAATCAAGCGTTTTTTTATCTTTAATATGAGTACCATATTGTTATATTTTTAAAAAAAATTCAAAAACCCAGTTGCATATTACACAATGGACATGATGTAAAACACAATGTAAAGTAGATAAAAAACATAATCAATGACAACAGATAAAGACATAATGGACAACATACTAAAACACAATGACCATAACGTATAACACAATGGCGATAACATATAACACAATAAGTATCAGACTAAATAAAAACACAATTGATGACAACAGATAAAAGACACAATTAATGACAGCAGATAAAAGACACAATGAAGAGCAGATGAAGACACAATGGAAAACAAACTAAAAACACAATACACAACAAACTAAAACACAATGAACAAAGATAATAAAAAAATTGAACAAATTATTAAAACACAATAAATAACATATTAAACACAATGACCTGAACTAATAACACAATTTATAGAAAACCCAAATATAACACCATCTTCATTGTGTCATATATTGTGTTATAGGTTCTTAGACCATGTGTAGTGGGGCATTATAGGGCAAAAAAAACGCCCCCTTCCCCATTACATAGGGCATTATTTTTGAAAAAAAATTGGTGGGGCATTATATATAAAACGCCTAACATGGTTTGTGAAATGGTTGACTGGCTTTGACCCACCAATGAGAAAATAGTTTGCTTTTTTTTTTTAATGATTGGAAGGGGCATTATCAGGCATTATTCCCACTACGCCACTTTTGCAATAACGCCCCCATCTGCCACGTGTCGAATAATGCCCCATGGTGGGGGCATTATTTTGTTTAACCACTACACATGGTCTTACAAAAACGCAATGGATAGAACCCAAATTAACATTGTGTTATAGGTTTTGATAATAACATAATGGACATGATGTAAAACACAATGTAAAGTAGATAAAAAACACTATCATTGACAACAGATAAAGACACAATGGACAACATATTAAAACACAATGACCATAACGTATAACACAATGGCAATAACATATAACACAATAAGTATCAGACTAAATAAAAACACAATTGATGAAAACAGATAAAAGACACAATTGATGACAACAGATAAAAGACACAATGGAGAGCAGATGAAGACACAATGAAAAACAAACTAAAAACACAATACACAACAAACTAAAACACAACGCACAAAGATAATAAAAAAAATTGAACAAATTATTAAAACACAATGGACAACATATTAAAACACAATGAATAACATATTAAACACAATGACCTGAACTAATAACATAATTTATAGAAACCCCAGATATAACACCATCTTAATTGTGTTATAGGTTCTTATAAAAACGCAATGGATAGAACCCGAATTAACATTGTGTTATAGGTTTTGATAATAACACAATGTATAGAAACTCTACTGACCAAAACCCAGTTAAAAGACACAATAACCCGATCCTTTAACACAATGCAAAAAAAAAAAAAAAAAAACCAGTAAAAATGAAAATTATTATTTTATTTTTATATGATAATATGGTACTCATATTAAAGATTAAAAAACGTTCGTTATTATGGTGAAAATTTTTTTTTAAATGTCGTATGAAGAAGTTATGGACGTTTTAAATCGATGGGGTAATTGACATGTGCTTTGCATGTGAAGAGAGAAAATCCATAAATATAGGATTCCCTTTATGCCCTTCTATTATCTTCTTTTACCTACAACTAATCTCAACCCTCCAAATCTAAGATCAATGGACTACAATCATTCTTACCCTTCTTATTTATTTTATCCTTTGTATTTGATTCTAACCCACTAATAGATATAGTAATATTTAAAATACCATCTATAAATAATTATTATTAGATATAATAATATTTAAAATTACCCAGGCATATTGGGCCAAATAGTACATTGGGTCGGAAATCTGGGCCCAAATCCAACCGTGAAGCAGAAAAACAAGAAAAAGGGACCTTCCGTTTCGTATAGACTTATTAAGGGGCTGTTTGGCTAAGCTTATTTTTTTGACTTATTTACTTATTTGCTTTTTGAAAAGTTAAAAGGTGCTTGGGTTAGCTTATTATGTGAGAGGAATAAGTAAATAAGTCATTCCATTATGACTTATTTGCTTTTCAAATAAGCAAATAAGTAAATAAGTAAAAAAAATAAGCTTAGCCAAACAGCCCCTAAGTGTAACAATGAGGTACGAATCGGTTAATCATGCCTTACTTTTTGTTTGTTCAAACCGTTCGTCGCTCATTTGAAAAATGCTTGTTTGATTTTTGGCTTAATTCGGTTTATAAACGAGTCAATCATTAGCAAAGGTCCACTTGACTTAGCTCAACTTGAATTATTTTTTTATTATTCTATATATATAACTAGTGAGATTTACGCGCTTTGCGGTGAGCTTACTTCGTTAAAATATCAACACGATATTAGATCAGTTCTTATAGCAATCAAAAGATGCCCAACAACCACAACAGCCCCAAAAGGATATCGACACGTGTTTTGCATACAATCGAAAACTAAAGAAACAATATACCGATACCAGTACCGATGTTCAGGCGAGGTGACCGTTCATTCACTGGCACTCACTATAGCATAAGGTACTAAAACTACTCTATTGCCAATACAAAATTATTTTCAATCGGTTTTATATCGTGACGTCGAAAAAAACCATAAAAATGAATATGTTACGGGTACCGATATAGTTCGAACAGTATTGGTTCGGTTCTTCACGTTAAAGAACACAAAACAACTACATTTACCCATTTGAATAAAAAATTTATTGAATTGTAGATGAAAATAAGCATGTTGCAATAGTATATTCAAAATTTTATATTATAGTACTCAAATAACAAAAAAAAGGTAAGTGGTGTAAGTGTATATAAAAAAAACTCAACGAATTTTGTATTACCAAATCGAGAAAACCATAAAACCAAATACAACGCCGGTATCGATATTCGCTCGAATAATTCTTTTTGAATCGTAGAAAAAAAAATAAAAAAAAGTCACAATGCTATATTCGAAAATTTAGTAAATATCATATTATATTACTCAAATAACAAAAAGGGTAAACGACTCATAAAACATCATATTATATTAATTAAATAAGGAAAAGGATAAATGAAATTACTTTATATTAGTATGTAAAACTCGGTTCTAAATAAAATTTATGTCTAAAGGTAGATAAAAGTAAGCATATCGCAATGGTATACATGGAATTTTATAACATATTGTATTTTTTTATTTATAAGTGAAAAACAAAATCCATTCAAAAAGTATTATAACAATTATATTAAAATAATAATAAATAAAAAAAAAACAAAAAACGTTGATGGACTCCATTTTAACATTCACTTTAAAAAATAATTTTGAAAACAAAAATGAAAGCTAAAATATGCTATTGGTCCAAATGGACTAATTAAAATATATAAGTCCTATGAAAATATAAGGTACTAGGTTAGAACCCCGTGTATTACACGGGTTGAATAAATGTAATTTTATATACTAAATTAAAACAGTTATTCTTTAAAAATCTCCTTTATTGCACGGGTTGAATAAATATAATTTATATATTAAATAATAAAAAGTTATATCTATAAAACCATATTGTACGGGATGAATAAATGTAATTTTATATACCAAATAAAAAATAATATCTTTAAAACCACGTGTATTACATGGGTTGAATAAATGTAATATTTTTTACTAAATAATAAAATAATACATCTTTAAAAAACCCCATATATTACACAGGTTGAATAAATGTGATTTTATATACCAAATAATAAAAAAATTACATCTTTAAAAATATGTGTATTACACGGTTTGAATAAATGTAATTTTCTGTACTAAATAATAAAAATATATCCTTAAAAACCCCCGTGTATTATACGAATTGAATAAATCTAATTTTATATATCAAATAATAAAAAATTATATCTTAAAAATCCTCATGTATTACATGGGTCGAGTAAATGTAATTTTGTATAATGAAAATAAAAATATTTAATATATTAATACAAAGTTTGGTTTTCGTGATAAAAATAGATTATTCTGTTGTTGCAAAATTTGTTAACGAAGTCTCAATAAATGTAACCCTTTATTTAATACTCCGTAAATATATAAATGATAAATAATATTAGTTAATTTTATTTCAAGTTTCATAAAATCTATTTGATACCAAACTAAACAAAACGTTCAAATATATAGTTAAAATCAAATTAGATAACTAAGTTTGAATTTGAAGTAAATAGATAAATATAAAAGTAATAATTAATTGAGTTAATTACTGTTTTCGTCCCTGTGGTTTGTCAAAAATAACTATTTCAGTACATTAGTTTAAAAATTGCGATTTCAGTCCCTGAGGTTTCTGTGACAACCCTCACCAAACCAGGTATCCGTACGAATTAATTAATATTTAATTACTGCTTAATTACTGTGCTTGCTTACAACTGTGATTAAACTGCCTACTGATTTCTGATACATACATGCTCATGCATCACATTTTATTCTGTCACTCTATTATTTATACACAAACATCAGTGACAACCTTGATGCACAAAAAGCACAGTGAGCACACTATACGGGATACCTATTTAACATGCTGACATAACCAGCATCAGGCAGACATTGCCTCTAAGGCCAGTATGAGCCGGGAATAGTTTACTACACTAGTAGTGAGTGTAGGGAGGTGAGGATAGTAGAACTGCATCACTAGGTGAAGTTTATAGTGACCGGATGTGCCTAAAACGTACTTTAAGTACAAAATTCTGCACTTTAATACAAAACTCTGAATGTTTAAATTAATAATAAAGTGCAAAAACATGGCAGAACGGTCCCGTATATTTTTCCTAAGTATCGGGAATAATTGGTGTTGCAAGAATATATATAAAAGATCCTTGTTGGACTAATTAAACACTTTAACAGGACGTTACCTAACCGGATAACCGTACAATACCCGAGACACTAAATTTTTGTCAATAACATTATTTCACTAATTATGGCTTGTCATGATCCCCGTATGTCATGACACCCGCTAGAAATCAATTCACCACATTACTTACATCCTAACTTACCCTTTACCACTTTAGTTACATTTTTACCTTATACCCCCCCCCCCCCCCCAACCGAGTTTTAGTCCCTTGTGGACCCACCAAATGATTTCCACCATGCTTTCTTGATTTATCTAATATTATACTAGATAGGTTTCTTGCTTATCATTCCATATAATTTGTAAAATGATGATATAAGTATGGGACTTAGATTAGCACTATCATTTCACAAAGATTTTACACTCCATTTCACTTCTCTCCCCCTCTTGTCTCGGCTGCCCCAAACCGAAAACACCACCATCACCTTTAAACATCATCATCTTCTTCATTTACACATGCCATTCAAGCTTTAAGGTGAACCATGGAAGGTGCTTCTTGAAGGACCATCAAAGGAACTTGTTCTAGTCTTTTTCACCATCAATTCCTCATCTTTTTCACATTAGAATCTCTACCCTAGCCTAGTGCTAGTAGTAAGTTTCTTTACACTTGGTTTCATCTTGTTCGAATTTATGATATGTAGTATGATGTGTTGTTGTTTAAATTACTAAATAACAAGAATGCTAGAAAATGTGAAACATGAGTTATGAACATAAAAGCTACATAAAAGTTTACTTATGTCTGAATCATGAAGCGGAATTTTGTTGGTTTGAGGGTTGGTTAAATCATACTTGATGTTTAAAAGTTGTTTTCTTGTTAAACCCATTAATCGGACACTTGTAACACGATTTAATAACATTTAAACTTTAAAATAACATGCTGATGTACTTTTTCAGCCGCCTTCAACAGGCTGTAAACGGACTTTAATAAACCGAAAAACGGAATTTCTGAAGCCTAAATTGTCTATTTTCGAAAAACGAAGAAAATGGCGCTGGAATCGTATTTTTCTGAGGTCGGTTACTATTTTAAAAGTCTATTTTCGTGACAGCAGCTAAGGCTGATTTTAACTGCAGTAAAATGGGCCATACGTTTTCAGTCACAACTTGAAACCTAAACCGAACCAGCCCCTGAAATTTTTATCAAAGATGGTCACTGATGTATTTGTGACCCCCCAACTGGAATTTCGACAAACGGACTTACGAGGAATTTTAGACGAATTATTCCGTAAACTGTGATCAGAATGTAACAAATCTGATCACAGTTCGGTAAACGATTTTCTATAAATTACTGATAATGAACTGGACCCCGATATTTTTACACAATCACTTTTGGGTCGATTAGGACGTTCTGTAAAAATTTGGGAATTTTTGGAATAAGTTAAGTATTTTATTTAATCGTCCGAAAACAGTCCAGTTTTTTTCACATATTGAAACTGAAACTACAAGGGTAGTATTTTGCGTGTTAAAACGTAAGGGTTGATTGTTGATGATCATGGTTTGATTTCAAAAAGAAAAAGATGTGCGTATTAGCACGGACACTCCCGTTTTTAGGGGAAATTCTGGCGAATTTTTCTAAAAATGCCAAGACTTAGAAAAATTATTTTTCTAACAAGTATGTTTAACTTTATTTCTCGGAATTAAACCTCGCCATGAGTTTTGACATAAAACTTTAAAGTGTTGGAAATGAGACTTGAAAATGTATTTTGTCAACACTCTAAGTCACCGAATACATAGTACATGCATGAATACCCCATCCTTGGGAAGGAATCTATTTATACGATAATTAAAAAGTATAAACACGAAGTAGTTGTCTAACTATTTCCCAAGAACGTTAAACTTTAAGTCAAGGCACGACCGTTCGTCTAATAGATATTAGCACGTTGTAGGTAGTCGTGTTGCAGACCGAGTCTGAGTTGCTGTTATCGAGGACGCATTACTGTGAGTTCATGTCCCCCTTTTCTCTTAACTGTTTTCAGTTTTCTAAACTGCGGGGGTGAAATACATGTTACTATGATTACGAGTACTTTTACACATGGTATGTTTAGCGTAAGGAGGGTTACTACTTAGATCATGTGAGTGGGTAGGCACAACTTGAGATCATTAATCCTCATTGTAGGACCGAGGAACAGGAGCGGTAGATCTATCTGGGTGTAGCGAGCCCAGCCCCAGGCCAAACAGAACGGACCTCGGGGTGACTTTGTGCCCGACGCATAAATCCGCTAGGTTTGAGTCTTCCTACTTGCACTTCACACATATCAATGGCCTTGCAAACCATTGGTGATCTCTTTATTTCCTTATTTGCTACATACCAGGGTTTTTATACTTACAAGGGTTTTACATACTCACTTACACATGAACTCGCTCAACATTATGTTGATTTTTCCAACTTACATGTATTTCAGGGAACTAAGGATCTGACACGGTATGCTACGTTTTCCCGCTGTGTTAGAGTTACGGGATCATCCACGTTTAGGGGTCGCGACTTTTACCTGGACGAGCCGCAAGTCTTAAACAGTGTTTATGTTATATTTGTGGTTGCGTTTTAAGAACAAAGTTTTTATATTATCAGGTTGTAATTTCCGTTGCATGCGTCAACGCCTTAAGACAATGTTGTGGTATTTTACTTTTCAAACTTAAATCAATGGATGATCTGCATGGTTTTATTTTCATATAGCTTTGTTGTGATTAAGCTATGGTATTAAGAAGTCACACCAAATAAACCCACGCTTCCGCAAAGCCAGGGTGTGACAGTTTCACTTTCATAATCATTTCTGTCCCTATGGTTTCGCTTTCGTATCAATTTGAAACCATTATTCTGTTAAGTACAGAGACTGAAATTGTTACGAGGTGGACTGAAATAGTTACGAAAGTGAAACCATATGGACTAAAATCGCAATTTTTAAACTAATTGACTGAAATAGTGATTTTTGACAAACCACAGGGACGAAAACAGTAATTAACTCTAATTAATGCATATAAATAATATTATAAATAAGAAGAAGATTAAACTAAATAATAATTATCCATAAGTTATTAAACTAAATAATATTTAATAGGAGGTTATCTATAATTAATTAGAATAAATTAAAATAAAATAATAATTATCTGTAAGAGAGGGCCTAATATGATGACAAGTGTCCCCCAAGTGGTTTTCTTTTATTATATAGTATAGATAAGAATTATACACGCGGACACAAATATAACTTCTTTTTTTAGTTTTACACCGGTAGGATCAATAAAAGTTGATTTTACTTAAATAGGATAATAGCGAATCTTTTTCTTTTGATTTTCAAATTAATGGCTAAGATAAAAGTATAGGAAAAAATGTGTAAGGGGTAATTTTAGAAAAGGTTATTTGTGATATTTTTCTTTTCACATGCAAAACACATACATATCCCCGGGCCAACCCCAATTTCTTTAAACATTCATAACTTTTTTATACTACATTATTTTTACAAACAATTGCACATATAATCGAGCTTTTTTTACATTTAAAATAAGTACCATATTGTTATATAAAATATGATAATTTTGATGCCATGCGCTTCCTTTTCCTGGCTAGCCTCTCCTCTGACTCTTCAGAGGGTGTCTGTTTCACACGAGCAGCTGCAGAAGTGGGGGTCGCGCCAGTAGTGGCACTGTTGGTAGACCTGCTACCCATGCCTGGTCCAGTCTTTTCAATCTTCTCTCCTCCTGCATCATAAAGGCCAGCAAGCATATCAACAACATTAACTCAATTCATCAAGGGTGGCCTTTCGAGCTCTGGGGTTACCTCTCTTGAAACCCGCATCAGAAAAACCATGTCATCAGGCATCTTCTTCTTCTTTGAACTGCCGGTAGCCTTCACAGACTTCTTTCTTTCAGCCTACTCAACCACCTTAGGCGCAACCTCTGGGCCTACGCCGAGGCCACGAAGATCGCCTACAAGTGGCACATGACGGAGAGGAATTAGTCCATGACCAGAAGAAGCCACCGACTCCTCGCTGGAGAGGATCATAACTTCCTCCCTCGCATGAATCAAAACTTTACAAGGCCTAGGGGTGAGTATCTGATTACAAATCAAGGTGTCCTTGGAACAAAAGAAATCATAGTTTACGTAAGGATTACATATTTTGCAAATTTCAACCTTAATTCATAAAAAAAATTAAATCTACCCCAATTATAAATATAAATAGAAAGTTAATTTATTGTCAATTCAAAATCAACATCTGGATTCAATAACAACAAAAACTAATGAAACAAAAAAAATTCAAAGAGAGTTTGGAGAAATTCAGATTATTAAAATGTTAAAAGATAGAAACCAAATTGATTTAGAATAGTTTTAAAAATACGTGTAAACGATTTAAAATTTTGGTGAGTTATGTTCTTTCCTATATAAGAGGGTATACAAAAGTCAAAAATAGAGAAAATTCGAACCCGATTATGTTCATGTAACAATTTTCCATGATTTTTTTTTGTTTTTTAAAAAGCGACTCTTACCCAATTTGTTTTCCGGTGTTAATTTCAAGTTGGATGAATAAAAAATGAATATGCATCGACCAACAAAGTCATCTTAAGCTTTTAGTAACACTTGCATTGAAAAATTTGTGACCCGACCCAGTAAGAGAAGTTTTTTCTTCATCCGATAACAAATTACGAACCACTCTATTCCATAGACCCTAAGAACAAATCATCGGATCATAATATGTGTCCTTTCTATGCCTTGAGAAATGAGAAGGTATTTTGTTGAGCATTCGATCCCCTTTAACCGAAAGCAGATTAACAAATTAAACTCATGGTGAAGTTGGTGGTACTTTTGCTGATAGTTTTATATACTTTTATGAATTTATATAAAGTTCAGCATCATGCGTTTCTATATACACTTGTCAAAACAGTAGGGTCTTAGATTTGTTTATGTCCAACGTGGGATTATAGTACAAGAAAACCAATCAGACAACGTACTTTACGTGTGGATGTGCAATTTTAGTGGCTGAAATTTTTTTATTTTTCTTTATAAGAAAAGATTAAGGTCGTTAACCATTGGGGGGAAGTCATAGGTTTTGTTGAGCCACTATTCATATAACAATCAGTTCGACAACGACAACGACAACGTTTGCTGATGGAATGGATTCTTTGTGCATGGAAGAGTGCGTAGTGACGTTACCATCCTAATATCCTTGTACAAGTTATTATTTAAATCAAAGAAATATATAATATGTTAAAAAATTGAAGGATTGATTTATATTGAGCTTACTTCATGACTTTGACTGTTCATTCTGGTTAAGTTTAGTGAATCTCTTATTTGCATTTTATTAAACAAGTTTTAACAAAGACACGATAACATATAAAAATCACTACAAAACGAATGACTTTCACCGACTTTAAAATACTTCGGAATTTGGCTTGTGAGGCGGTAATTTGCCGGTGATCCTCTGTCGGAAAATCAAAGTGTGGGTAATCTAATTTCCGACGTATAACTGCCTGACATTACAAACTAGATATTTAACGACAGACTGCCAACAAAGTGTAGCGACTGTTAGTTCACCGATAGATTAGCCACAACATTATATTAAACAAGTTTTCACAAAGACAACATGGCCGGCCCAGAGGGGGTACGGGGTGGGCGACGATTCAGGGCCCAAACCCTCCGGGGGCCCGATTTTTATTTTTCTAATAAAGCTACGCTGTACAACTTATAGAATATATATGTACTGAATTGGAAAATGACATGATGAGGTGCATGGTCTGGTGGTTCCTATGTCACTTTATTAGCAAGCAGACCAAGAGTCCTACTCTTGATAACTTCAGTTTTAGTTGATTTTTTTTCTTAATGTTTGTTAGCTATGCATTAAATGCAAATGACATTAGTTGGCTAATTTTGTGTTACATTAAATCAAAATGGTTATTATAGTTACTTCTCAAATCTAATTTAAAAAATGATTTTGTGTCTTCCATTTTTCTATGAAAAAATTTATTTACTTTTTTTTCTTTCTAACTCTGTATATTTTCTAAATAAATTTGTGTATTTTCTTAAAGTTTATATTTTAGAAGCTCGTATTTTATCTTCACACAGGGCCCACAAATTTTTGAAGAATTTCGGAGACGTCCTGAAAGACAATAACATATAAAAAGTCCAATACACAGAACACCAACTTTAGTATGTTACATCTAGCCCAACCCAACTATATTAGGTTCGTGCGACTTGGTAATTGTTACTCAGTAGCATGAATGTTAACATAAGTTGTTAATTCGAAGTCTTGCGATGGGTTAAGTGCTTGTAATCGATGAGTTGAGTTATAGTACAAAGGGGTTTAAAAATAAGAAGGGTAAGAAATCACCATAGAGTAATAAGTGTCCAAAGATGAATCAACTGGGAAGAGTAATAGTGTCCAATAGAAAAAAATATGTACATGTCTAGAAACATGCACATACAAGTCACATGCTATTTCCCTCAATCTTTTAAACGGTCGTAACTTTTTATAAGTCATTTGTTTTTTTTAAATTATACCGTAAAATCGAGCGTTTTTATCTTTAATATGAGTACCCAATTGTTATACTTTTTACAAAATTTTGAAAACCTAATTACGTGTTACACAACAGACATAAGGTAAAACACAATGAATATCAAACTAAAAACACAATCGAAAGTAGACCAAAAACACAATCGATGACAACAGATAAAAACACAATGGATATAACATAAAACACAATGAGTATCAAACAAAAAACGCAGTGTAAAGTAGACTAATCACACAATTGAAAACAACATATAAAAACACAATAGATAACAGATTAAAAACACAATGGACAACAGACTAAAACACAATGAACAACATACTAAAATACAATAAACAACATATTAAACACAATGGACAACAAAATAGAACAGATTAAAAACACAATGGACAACAGACTAAAACACAATGAACAACATACTAAAATACAATAAACAACATATTAAAACACAATGGACAACAAAATAGAAACATGATGGACAACAAATTATAACACAATGGATAACTAAACACAATGTATAAACAACTCACCCAGTTGAAAAACACAATAATCATAACCAATAACACAATGTATAGAAAACCCAAATATATTGTGTCATACATTGTGTTATAAGTTCTGATAAAAACACAATGGATAGAACCCAAATCAACAATGTTTTATAAGTTTTGATAATAACACATTATAACACAATGGATAACTAAACACAATGTATAAACAACTCACCCAGTTGAAAAACACAATAATCATAACCAATAACACAATGTATAGAAAACCCAAATATATTGTGTCATACATTGTGTTATAAGTTCTGATAAAAACATAATGGATAGAACCCAAATCAACAATGTTTTATAAGTTTTAATAATAACACAATTTATAAAAACCCTAGTAAAAACGTAATAACCAAAATCCAGTTGAAAGACACAATGACCAGAACCTTTAACACAATACAAAGAAAGTCCAGTAAAAATAAATTTTTTATTTTATTTTTATATAACAATATCATACTTATATTAAAGATAAAAAACGCTCGTTATTATGGTGAAATATTTTTAATAAATAATGTCATATAAAAAGTTATAGACGATTTAAAATGATGGGAAACTGGTATGTGTCTTGCATGTAGAGAGAGTAACTCAATAAATGTAGGATTCACTTTATGTCTTTCCACAATTTTCTTTTCCTTAAAATTAATATCAACCCTCTAAATATAAGATCGATAGATTAAAATCTTTCAAATCTCTTTTTATTTATTTTCCTCTTTATATTTGATCCTAATCTTGTAATTGATATAACTCTAATTAATATGAATTGTATTTCATGTTGATCATCCATGAAGAGTATTCAATAATTAGTGTTTCGGCTAAAGATTGAAATGAAATATTGAGTATATTAAAGTTAGATTTGAATAAGCAAATAAAAAGTTAGGGGTGTTTGGGATTGCTTATTTTAGTGACTTATTAGCTTATTGGCTTTTTAAAAAGTTAAAAAGTGTTTGGGTGAAACTATTTTGTGAGGGGAAATTATGATTTATTAACTTTTTTAAAAAGTTATAAGTTGTTTTGAAAAGCTAAGCCAAACATGACCTCAGTTATTTTAACTTACAAGATCACAATCCGGAAACGGTATTTGCTTTAACACGCGTCTTGCTTAGTTTCAATGTACTACATCTTTTTAATTATTAAACTAAGTTACAATCTCATGGTCGTTCAAAAAAAATTATAATCTCGTGTATTATACTGGTTGATAAATGTAACGTCTTATAATTAATAATAAAAGTTTATTCTAAAAAACATTTGCATTACATGATTGAATAAGCTCTTGTATTATAACAATATCATAAATTATAATGTATTTTTTAACATATACAGGGTATGATTATTGTAAAAATGGTGTGTTTTGTGAGAAATGTAGGAAAAAATCTACACCCTTTGATTTATAATCTAATAGTTGAGATTATAACTGTGACAACTGGCACGAAACCGGTAATTTCCGTACACTTTAATTATTATTTAATGACTGCAATTATGTGCTTAATTGTCAGCAATGTCTGAACACACACTAAACAAGTGAATTCATGCACGTTGTATACTACAAAATATTGTTTTATGCATAAACGAGAGCGTTGCGTCAGAAATAATAGTAAACTCACCGGTAGGACACAATGTGTCAGCAGAACTGCAGAAGGCGGTCAGACATTAGAACTGAGGCCTAGGTGTAGGTCCAATGACAAGAATACATTAAAATCCAAGAGTACATACAAGGGTTTAATATATATACTATACGAAAGCAAAAATAAGCACTAAAAAGCACCCGAAACGCACTTTAAGTGCAGAAATTTATACAAATCAGCTATAAATCAGCTTTTAGCACATGAATATCACGCAGAAATTACGTTTTGTTATCCAGAATACTTCCCAAAGTGTCAGGAATTCAGTGTGTCACTAAAACAAATATTAACGACACTTTAAATGCTTATTTAGCACTTTAACGGATTGATATCCAACCGAACAACCGGACTTTACCCGGAACATAAAAATATTGTCAATGACATTGTTTTTCTTTTTCTGAGCCAGTTAGGGTCCCCAAGTACCCTAACACCCGTTATAAATTACAACACACATAATACCTTATTTTTAATTCCTAACTAAACTAATACCTAACAACTAGTTGAAATCCCATTTGTAAATCCCACCCCCACAACCGTTCGGTTCCCCCTAGGGGACACATTCTTACATTTGTGAGTATTTTATTAATCTATGCTAAATATCTTGTTGACATATTATCCAAAGGGTTTTGGTAAATAATGGTTTATATGAAGGCTTATAGGATAAACCTCTCATTCACCAACACTTAACAAAAAAATTCCACTCTTTCTTTCCCTTGGCTACTCTCGGTCGAGAACCACAAGCCACCCACCATCACCTTCCAATTTCAATCAAGCTATTTTACTTACTTCCAAGTGTGTTAGAGCTCATACGAGGAGACCCGGTGCATACGGAATCGCAAGGACCTCTCTACGACGCTATTAACCACCCATTTTTTTCATCTAGTTTCTTCCCTAGCCTCGAGCTAGTAGTAAGTGTCTCTAAACGTTCTCTTGTTCATATTTAACGCGGTTAATAAGAGATTTAACGGATAAAAATTATGAACACTAGAGATCACAGTTTAAAGTCTTGTAAAAAAAAGATGAACTTGGCGGATAAAAAGAAACTAATAGTGTAAAACTTATGAAACTTGTTTTGTTATGATTATTTTATGTTGTTGATTGCTAGTAGTAGAACGGATTGTCATCTAACCTGGCTAGGTCATGTTCATGAAACATGAACTAGTGTTATGTAAGGCGTGAAAATGGTAAGATGATGAACTCTACTACTTATGAACATGAACTTGTGTAAAAGTGGTTTTTCTTGTAAAATGGAGTTCAAAACTAGTAGATCTAGAGATCTACAAGTGGTATTTTCGAAGAACCAAGTGTAAGGTGAAACCTTGTTTAAAAGACGGATCTTTCGTGAACTAAAAGTGTCTTTGTGAACAAACAAGTGTGTAGACACTTGTGTAACAAAAAGATTTAACAAAGAAATATTTTTGTAATCCTTGAACTAGAAGTTGTAAACTTGCATTTTCTTTAAAAATAAAGCTTCCAAGAAACCGATTTCATTTTTAAAGATGAAAAGACCTACTAAAAGTGTTGGAGGATTACTACGTATTTTCACATAACTTACAAGTTCATGTGTTCGCGATTTATACTTGCTTTGACTAGTTTAATGTTTGAATATTGTTTGTTGATGATTGGAAAAGTCGTTGATTGAATTTTGAAAAGAAAATGATACGCTAGTAAGCGTGGCCACCTCCAGTTATAAAGGAAACTCTGGCGAAATTTTTCCAGAAAATAACATTTAGAATATTTTTGAGTGACAAGTGTATGAGTATATTTTTGTCTTGTTTTCCAAACAAACTTCGCCATGATTTTTATTACAAAATTACCAAATACCGGAGGTGAATTTTCATAAATAAAACTTGTTAAATATATATTTAGAATATATATTTGTCGCTTGTGTGATTATGTAATTATTTTGTGAACTAGGTATATATTATTTTTAGAGTAAAAATAATATGACTTGGAGATACTCGTAACGAGTAAAAATACAAAAGAATACACATGCAACCTATTTAGACAAAATACATAATTCGGGTGCAAATTGCAAAATACAAAAAGCTTATATTTATTTTTGAGAAAATAATATAAGTAAGACACTTAGTTAAAAATATAAAATATTTTTAACACGAGAATATATACACAAGAGAGAGTGACTGTACTTGTGCGACACAAGTCTAGTGACTAACGTTAAGAAAACACGTATAGGTTACGACGTTAATTAAGCAAATCCGGTGAAGTTTACGACGCAAGGAACGCAAAGTTGTGAGTTCATGCTCCCCCTTTTCTTTTAACTGTTTTCAGTTTTATAACTTCGGGGGTGAAATACATGTATAAATATTACTATGTTTACAAATGGTATGATAATAAGAAGCACACTTGGTGAGGACGAGTACCAAGTGTGACGAGATATAAGAATACAAGAAGCACACTTGGTGAGGACGAGTACCAAGTGTAATGAGATATAAGAATACGAGAAGCGTACTTGGTGAGGACGAGTACCAAGTATGATGCGTTATGAGAAATGATACGAGAAATCGTGTCACGAATAGGGTACATAAGCACCATTAATCAACAATATACCTAGACCGCAGAACAAAAGGTTAGATCTAACGGGTGCCGGGCAGCCACACTCTCGATGAGGGCGAGTATCGAGTAGTGCTTTTGTGTCTCAGAATATACCAATTAAATGCCTAAGGTTTGGTGACTTCCTATGTCGTGTCACATGTTAATGGCTTTGCAACCCATTAACAATCCTGATACTTACAGGAATACTTTATTTACATAAAATTCATATCATACAAAAACTTGAATTAAATTTGAGTACGTGGGGTACTCAAGGAGATGGGAATTATACTTGAGTACGTGGGGTACTCAAGAAAAACTTGAATTATACATGAGTACGTGGTGTACACATGAATACTTGATTTATATATGAAAACTTGATTTATACATGACTCAAACTATGTTTTCATACAAAGTATACAAACGTGAATTACAAAAACTGCATGAATTCACACCAACATTATGTTGACGTTTTTCCAAAACTCACATGTATTTCAGGTAACTAGGATGGGTGTGTGCGCGGTCTTGCTTATGCTCGTGGATGTCACTTATGTTTATCTTTAAATAAAGTTGTAAACTTTTTTTAAGACAATGTTTTATGCGACTTAGTGATGTAAACGCTAAACTTATGTTTTCAAATTATGGTATTTGATGTTATTTTACGAGCATGTAGCATGTTTACTCTTCGTATGCAATGAGAACCTTTCATGATCACACCTCGTGCTTCCGCCGCAGAAAGGGGTGTGACAATAATGTCAAAATTGTAAATAGTGTTTACTAGTAGATTAATTAATTTTCTATATTAAGGGTATAAAGGTAAATTAACATTTTTAAATTAAAAAACCCACATGCAATGCACATGTAAGTTCCTCCCGTCTTTTTTAAACGTCGATAACTTTTTATACGTAACTTTTTTTTTAAATTACACCATAATTAAGAGATTTTTATCTTTAATATGAGTAACATATTGCTATACATATATAGAGAAAAAAATTTACGTTTCGATCGCATGTTTTAGTCCATAGTGTTTTGTCTATTTTGTTTTAATTGTATAGTGATTCAGGCGTTGTGTTTTACAGTAAAGTACCATTAATATATATAAGATACCATAACATTGCAAATACCATTGAATTCAGCAAAATACCATTTTCTTATATAGAAAATCCATGAAACTAAAATAAAACACCATAAAAAAGACACTACACAAGTATACAAAGACATCATTCCATTAGCAATAAAAAATATCATTAAATTCAACGAGCTAATTTTTTTCTTTTACATGACACCATAATCTGTTTTGAATTCCTAAAATAAAACACAATAGAAAACAAGATTGAAAGTTTGAATGTAAATGGTATTTGCAATGTTATGGTGTCTTATATACGTTCATGGTGCTTTACTGTAAGACATAACGCCTTGAATCACTATACAATTAAAACAACATAGACAAAACACTATGGACTAAAACATTCCATCATCCTATCGAAACGTAATTTTTTATCTCTATGTAAGTATAGCAATATGGTACTCATATTAAATATAAGAAAACACTCGTTATTATGGTGTATTTTTTTAAAAGGTTACGTATAAAAAGTTATTGACGTTTAAAAAAGACGAGGGGAATTTGCATATGCATTGCATTTGGGTTTTTGAACTTTATCTTTAGTTAGGTTTTTTTTATTAAATATACTTAATTGCCCTTATCATAATAAATTAAATAATGACATGTGTCTTCATCATGCTCTTTTTATCATTCTCACAAATTTCATCTTTTTTACAGGATCCTAAACCAACATATACAATCATACACAGACATATACATATATATATACATACATATATATATATATATATATATATATATAGGAACGAGATCAGGAGTAAACGACCAAAAGTGTGAGAACGGTGAGAACGCATCCTGGCCCAACACGTAGTGCGGGACATGATCAGGGTCCGAGGGGTTTTTTTTGTCTTTTTAGTATTCTTCCCCTTTCCCGATTTTCGCGTTTGACATGTTGCTTTATTTTTTGCGTGCAAGATAATTTTGGCGTTATCTAGAATCATTAATTATTTGGTGTTTTACTGTTTTTCTCAGATTTCTTCTCGTTGAATTAAATCTTTTTGTGTCACATAGTTATTTTTTTTGGCGTTATGACTTTTTCCCTGTCATTTTTTGGCGTTTTGGGTCTTTTTTGTTAATAGTTGATTACCATAGATTAATATTTTATAAAATTACAATAAGACGAAATCAAAATAAACTAATAGTCTTCCATGGGTGGGATTACATCAGAGATGTACCCATCGCTTTGTTCATCACTTTCTTCAGATTCATCATCATCAAATTTTAGATTTGTGTATAACGCCATTAGCTCGTCTCTTTTTTGCTGCAGCCTATTCTTGAATATCACAGAGTTGTTCAATGATAGATAGCAACCCTGTCTTCAACATTTCTTCCATTGGCAATGAATATTGCACCGCGTTTTTATAAGTCACTTTAAGCGTTCCTTCTCCCTCATGCATCACCCAACTGCTAAGTTTTGGTAAAGGAGTATCGTCAATATCATCATCATCTTCATCTTCTTTTTCCGGAAATTTTCTCTTCAGTCTTTTTATTACAGTTTGGGTTCTTTCACAATCGTTGGCCATTGAAACCCCAAGGGCCAGGATATCCCTCTGTCACGGCCCCCGGCCCAGTTTTACCCGTTTCAGGAGCCGCGGGACAGAAACCCGTGATAATTATTATGTTGGCAGCGGAATTTTAACAGGATCTTTTTAAAACTTGAAAATGCCCAATTTATTTATTTCACAATTTGGGGATAACATTCATAATTTACAATAAAGGTGATTCCTCAAGGAAATCCCCTATTTTACAAAAACATGTTTATTTATTTTATTGAGCCACTTCTTCAAGCTTGGAGTGCTACACGACACTTTTTCCTGGATCACAGCAGATCACCTGAAACATGTTTTAAAAAGGTTTTATGAGCAGGGAAATACTGGCGAGTCATTCAAGTTGCACAAAACGACACATTGTTATAATATACAGTATTAAGGGTGATTATATTGTTTTTATCTACCAATTACCCCAAATCGGTATTTGTCACTTGACAGTATCTGTGACTATGGTCAGATCACCCATTGGCTAACCTGTTGTCCAATGGTGACGGGTATCAAGTAATGTATACAAAACCCCACATACCGGCAGTAATTGAAGATTACAAAGACTTAATCCCTGTAATTATAACTTTGAAAACAAGTAGAGTTTTAGGAAAACAATTTGATAAAAAGAGAATGACTCACATTGCAAGTTTAGACGGGCATAGTTTAGCCTACTGATTTAGCCTTGTTAACCTAATTCAATTAACAATGTACACAAAAAACTAGGTCAGTAACTTAATACAGCTTTTACGACAACTCACGAGATCAAAACCCTCACGACGAATGACAAAGTATAGCCCAATTACGGGCAGCACTTAAACATCCATCGGACTTGTTTTTATCGATCGGACATTGAATCGTAGCAGTGATCGAGTTATTACCCTGTTATCGCGGCAGAATTTCGTACTTGTGTATGTTTTTGGACTAAACAGATGATATCTCAGCGTACAAATTGAATTTTAACGTCGAACCAACACCACAATGCAAGTGCCAACCCCTAGAATATATACTGAAAAATCAGCCCTGTCTCGTGGCGCGACGGGTGCCCTTCTAGGGTAGGGTAGTTTCGTGTCCAACATAGCCTTGGTGAGTCACAATTCGACGAAATTCAAATCCTACAGAAAACTGTGAGGATAATACTAATTAGGGAATACCCCCCCCCCCTTGAGTTTTAGGGGCCATGATCCTAGTTCCGATTGTTCTGAAAATTTTAGGGGTCATGCAATATTATTTGGGGGTCTCAATTAGGGTTTCCTATTAGACATAATAAAATAAGAAATAGTAATTTTATTGAGAGTTGTTACACCCTCTGAACCCCTTCATTCATTCCAAGCATGGCTTTGATTGTCCTTACCTTTACCATCGTCCTATCAGAGAACTTTATGATGAACCGTTTCTCTTTTCTTTCAAACCTCCATGCAATAACCTTAGCCATTTTTAAAGTTTTTGGCGTTTTGGACAATATGTGGCGTTTTAGTCAATGTTTTTGGCGTGTTTTGAGCTTGTGTTCCCATGGTCTTCTTTTATATTAACTTTTTTCCCCGCGCATTACAGGTAATAATGACGTTTTGAAAAAGATTAATAAATTTAATTCCCCGTGTATTTTGGTTTCCATATAATAAATGTTAGTAATTATGTTTTCCGTCGTTTCATTTTACTGTTTTTGCAGTTACCGTGTTATGTTTTCAGACTCAACTGTTTTTATGGTGTAACACGTCTAATCTTGACGGCTGTAATTATGGCGTTTTGTTTTCCAATGATGTTTAGATAACGATTGGACTTTTTTTGTTTTATATTCTTTGCACATTGTTTCTCGCTTTTTTTATAATAGTAGTTTTTCAAAGTAATTTTATTATAGTTTGGTAGTTTTTTTGGGGCGTTTTTATGGCATCATGGCGTTCTACAAGCATTTGCTCATTTTGGCGTTTTATTATTATTTGGGGGTCTCAATTAGGGTTTCCTATTAGACATAATAAAATAAGAAATTGTAATTTTAATGAGAGTTGTTACATCCTCCCCACCTTATAAAAATCTCGTCCTCGAGATTTACTGGAACAAGTAGGGATATTTTTGCTTCATCTCTGATTCCAGCTCCCAAGTGTACTCAGGTCCTCTCTTCGAATCCCACTTGACTTTGACCGGTACTAGTCTTTTGTGCTTGAGAAACTTGACCTTTTTGTCTTCTATCTGAAGTGGTTTCTCTACAAATTTTAACTTTTCGTTTACCTCTATATCTTGAAGAGGTACTACTAGGGATTCGTCAGATAGACATTTCTTGAGATTGGATACATGAAATACGTCATGTACCCCGGCTAGCTCTTCTGGTAGTTGTAAACGATAGGCAACTGGTCCTATTTGCTGGATTACTGGGAATGGTCCTACGTACCTTGGACTTAGCTTTCCCTTCTTCCCGAATCGCACTACTCCTTTCCAAGGAGAAACTTTCAAGAGTACCTTGTCTCCAACTCGAAATTCTAGCGGTTTGCGTCGATTGTCTGCATAACTCTTCTGGCGATCTCGAGCCGTTTTCAGTATTTCCTTGATTTGAGTGATCTTGTCGGTAGTTTCTTGTACGATTTCAGGGCCTGATAATTGACTTTCTCCTATTTCTGCCCAACAAACTGGAGTTCTGCATTTTCGTCCATACAGTGCTTCGAACGGGGCAGCTTCGATGCTTGAATGATAACTATTGTTATAGGATAATTCAATTAAAGGTAAATGGTTGTCCCAGTTTCCTCCAAAATCTATCACACATGCCCTGAGCATGTCTTCCAGGGTTTGGATCGTCCTTTCACTTTGTCCGTCTGTTTGGGGATGGTAAGCTGTACTTAAATTTAATCGCGTCCCCATGGCTTCTTGGAAACTTGTCCAGAAATGTGAAGTGAAACGACTATCTCTATCTGATACAATAGAGAGTGGAACTCCATGTAAGGACACTATTTCGTCTACGTATAATTTTGCTAACCTTTCCATGCTAAAGGTTTCTTTCATGGGTAGAAAATGAGCTGATTTGGTTAATCGATGCACAATTACCCAAATCGCATCATTACCTTTTCTGGTTTTGGGCAACTTAGTAACAAAATCCATGGTTATTAGTTCCCATTTCCAAACAGGCATTTCTAATTGTTGGAGTAACCCTGAAGGTTTCTGGTGTTCTGCCTTAACTTGTGAACAAGTTAGACACTTAGATACATATCTAGCTATGTCTTTTTTCATTCCTATCCACCAGAAGTTATTCCTTAAATCTTGGTACATTTTATTATTACTAGGATGCATGGTATACCTGGATTTATGGGCTTCCTCTAAAATCTTATTTCTTAATTCTCCCTGCTTAGGTACCCAAATTCTTTTCTTATAGAATCTCCAAATTCCATCAGCCCCTTGCTCCAAGTCTTTTATTCTTCCTTTCATTCCTTCAACATTATCCTTGATTGCTGTTTCTTGAATGTTTTTCAGTTGTTCCATTAAATCTAACTGTAGATTTAATCTAAGAGCACGAACTCGCTTTTGCTTTTCATGATACTTACGACTTAAGGCATCTGCAACTACGTTTGCTTTTCCTTCGTGATATTGAATATCACAGTCGTAGTCACTTAGAATTTCCATCCATCTCTTTTGCCTCATATTCAATTCTTTTTGCCCAAATATGTATCTTAAACTCTTATGATCTGTATAGATTGTAAACTTACTGCCATACAAATAGTGTCTCCAAATCTTAAGGGCAAAAATTATGGCTCCTAATTCTAAGTCGTGAGTCGTATAATTTTCTTCGTGCTTCTTTAATTGTCTTGAGGCATACGCAATTACCTTCTTGCGTTGCATTAGCACACATCCTAATCCTAGCTTAGAAGCATCACAGTAAACTTCAAAATCTTCTATCCCTTCTGGTAAGGCAAGAATTGGGGCGTTCGTTAACCTTTGCTTTAAAATCTTAAAAGCCTCTTCTTGCCTAGGTCCCCATTCAAACTTAACCGTTTTACAGGTTAGCTAAGTTAACGGCACAGCTATCTTACAAAAATCTTTAATGAAGCGCCTATAGTACCCAGCTAAACCTAGAAAACTTCTAACTTTCGTAGCTGATTGCGGGACCTTCCATTTGGTGATCGTTTCTATCTTGGAAGGATCTACGTGAATACCTTCGTGATTCACCATGTGACCAAAAATTGTACCTCCTGTAGCCAAAATTCACACTTCGGGAATTTGGCGTAAAGCTTTTCCTTTCTTAACAAAGTTAAGAGTGCATGCAGATGCTGACAGTGCTCATCCTGGCTTTTGGAATAAATAAGTATATCATCAATGAAGACAATTACAAATTTATCCAAATACGGTTTACAGATTCTATTCATCATGTCCATGAATGTTGTAGGAGCATTTGTCAGTCCAAAGGGCATGACTGTAAACTCGTAGTGACCATACCTAGTTCTAAAAGCAGTTTTAGGTATGTCTTCTTCTTGTACTTTCAACTGATGATATCCGGAGCGTAAATCTATCTTAGAAAAATATCTAGCCCCTTGAAGTTGATAAAAAAGATCATCAATCCTAGGCAATGGGTATCGATTCTTAATTGTAACCTTATTTAATTCCCTGTAATCGATACACATTCGCATCGACCCATCTTTCTTTTTCACAAACAGCACCGGTGCCCCCCAAGGGAATGAACTAGGTTGTATAAATCCTTTACTAAGCAATTCATCTAACTGCTTTTTCAATTCTAGCATTTCGGTGGGTGCTAACCGATAAGGTGCCTTGGCGATTGGTGTAGTTCCAGGAATCAGATGAATTCTAAATTCTACCTCCCTATCTGGTGGTAGTCTTGGTAGTTCTTCTGGGAATACATCCGAGTATTCTGATACTACATGAATTTCCTTAAGTTCCTTACCCTTAGTGCTTATGATTACCAAAATCATATACAATATTCCTTGCTTTCGTTCATAACTAGCAACTTTCATTATTGAAATGAACTTCATTGGTTTACGCGGCTTATCCTCTGTAATCATAATTACTTCTCCTGTGGGTGCATGAATTTCTATGGAATTCTTATCACAGAGGATTCGAGCATGGCTGGCTACTAACAAATCCATTCCTAATACGACATCGAATCCAGCTAAATTCATGGGTAATAGGTTTGCAGAAAATTTATGACCTGAAAGTTCTGTATTTTCTTTTTGCAAAACCATATCTATGTTAACAGAGTTCCCGTCTGCCGTTTCTACTGTATAAATTTGTCTAAGGTTGGTTAAAGGTAGGTTAAGAGCTTGGCAGAATGAAGTATTTATAAAATTTTGGTTTGCACCAGAGTCAAATAATACTTTTGCATAAACGTCGTGAACTAGGAACGTACCAGCTATTACATCAGGGATTAGTTCGGCTTCCTGTGTGGTCAATTGAAAGGGTCTTGCGTTCTTCTTATTAGTTCCTTCAGCAGGTTTGGCCTTGTTATCTGCTGGTTTGACCAATTTAGGGCATTCTGGTCTAAAATGGCCAGCTTCGCCGCAGTTGTAGAAGATCCTTGTTTTATTTCTGCACTCTTCTTCACGATGTCCTAGAGCTTTGCAGAAGTTGCAGGTTTCATTACATTTTCCAAAATGTTTCTTTTTACAGTTTCTGCAGAACGGCGGAGTGGAAGATGATCCAGTTCCCTTTCTCTTGAAGTTGCTATTATTACCCATACGAAATCCTTGGGAAATTTTCTGAGCCAATTCCTTCTTTCTGTTTTCTTCTCGCGTACGCACCAGTCCATCAGTCAAAGTGTTGGCTAATTCCACCACATCGTCAATTGTGCGGGGTCTCGCAGCTTTGACAATATCACGAATCTCGCTAATTAAACCCCAAATGTAGCGAGAAATAGGTACCGGTTCTGGATAAGCCAGAGTAGGCACAATTCGAGCGTATTCGAAAAACTTCAAAGTATACCCTCGACAATCAACATCCACCATTCGGTGGCTCAAGAATTTATTCGCCATTTGTTCTTTTTCATATTCTTGGCATAATTTTCTTTCCTCCAGACGCTTAAATTCTTCCCAACTCATGGCATAAGCCAGGTCGCTTCCCTTGGCTTGCAACACCGTATTCCACCATTCTAATGCTTCTTTCTTGAAAAGGTGAGAAGCATACATGACCTTATCTTCCTCGGCACATTTACTTATTTTAATTACTGCCTCGGTTTTCTCCAACCAACGTAGTGCGGCAGTTGCCCCTTCATTGCCTGCGAACTCGACAGGTTTACATGCAAGAAATTCCTTGTAAATGCAACCAGGCATTGCAGCTTTCATTCTTTTAAGGAATGGGGCTTGCATCCCATCGTTATTATTATTATTATTATTATTATTGTTGTTGCCGCCTCCATTTACGCTATTACTGAAGTTGTCATCACGAGTACGTTTGCTAGGAATAATTGGTTGAGGTTCAACTGGATTTCGGGCAGCAGCAAGGATTGCTGGAATAGCATTGGCTATTCCCTGAGCAACGATATTCTCTATATCTTGCCTATTCAGAAATTGATCGTCATGGTTTTGTTCAGATTGGTTAACTTCGTTAACTGGTTCATTACTAGCGTGTTCCATCTGGTAATTAATATATATATATATATATATATATATATATAAGTGATTAGCACAAAATAAATAACAACCAAAACAACAAAACAATCGCACATAATCATGTCAACACGTATAGCCAAAATTGTCGACTTTGCGACTTCCATATTTTTATATATTTTAATATGCATCCGTACATTACCAGATATGTTTACAAAAGTTTTATTTTTAGTTATTTTACATGATTATATTTTTATTAGTATATTATTATTAAACACACATTCCCACAACCACATACGATCCTCATCAGCTGGCACCTCAGAAATGACGTTCCCTCTCGTCGTATTTCCATGATATCCTCTCCCCCACTTCCCGGATTCTATTTCCTGCGTCCACCAGTTCCTCGCCATAGTGGCGGAGTTCAGCCAAGTTCTCGGTGCTCATTGGTGGGTTTAATGGAGGCTCAGGGTCAAATTGGGGGGAAAAGGTATTAGGGTTATTCAAGAGATTCTGAAATTGCCAGTCAGTTGTCCACCATTCTTCTAGCTCTCCGGGTAGAGGTCGGGGGTGGATAATAGGATCTTGGATAGCAGGTTCCATATCAACTGGAAGTTGTGCTTCCGCAGGGTAATAGAAGAGGTTTTCATCGGCAGGTCCGATGAGGTCACTATTTGCAAGTTGGCGGTCCAGCTCCTCCCACGGTGGCATTTCCTTGGCTTGCCCGGAACTTTCCTCAATTTCTTTTCCTTTTCCTTTATCCTTCGGATCCTCAGTCTTTATAACTTTCTGTACCGCTGGTTTCTTCCAACGCACACGCCTCCAGCCTACGAGTCTTCTTCTCTTTTTCGGCTTCGGTTTCTCCTGAGGTTGGGCTTGGAATACCATTGGCTCTTCAGTATCAGCCTGGTAGCCAGTGAAGGTACCGGTGGTATCCATATCTATGGTATGGATAGTAAAGTTTTAAAGTGCTTTGGATAGTTCATTCATGCTGTTAGCATACATGAAGAAGCACACAAAATTCTAGGTTAAAATTTTGTAAATTGAATTTTCACAGAATCACAAAATGGCAATCAGAAAAATTATGTATTTCTAAATACTTAATTAGCTTAAATCAGTGGCTCTGATACCACCTTTTTCTGTCACGGCCCCCGGCCCAGTTTTACCCGTTTCAGGAGCCGCGGGACAGAAACCTGTGGTAATTATTATGTTGGCAGCGGAATTTTAACAGGATCTTTTTAAAACTTGAAAATGCCCAATTTATTTATTTCACAATTTGGGGATAACATTCATAATTTACAATAAAGGTGATTCCTCAAGGAAATCCCCTATTTTACAAAAACATGTTTATTTATTTTATTGAGCCACTTCTTCAAGCTTGGAGTGATACACGGCACTTTTTCCTGGATCACAGCAGATCACCTGAAACATGTTTTAAAAAGGTTTTATGAGCAGGGAAATACTGGCGAGTCATTCAAGTTGCACAAAATGACACATTGTTATAATATACAGTATTAAGGGTGATTATATTATTTTTATCTACCAATTACCCCAAATCGGTATTTGTCACTTGACAGTATCTGTGACTATGGTCAGATCACCCATTGGCTAACCTGTTGTCCAATGGTGACGGGTATCAAGTAATGTATACAAAACCCCACATACCGGCAGTAATTGAAGATTACAAAGACTTAATCCCTGTAATTATAACTTTGAAAACAAGTAGAGTTTTAGGAAAACAATTTGAAAAAAAGAAAATGACTCACATTGCAAGTTTAGACGGGCAGAGTTTAACCTACTGATTTAGCCCTGTTAACCTAATGCAATTAACAATGCACACGAAAAACTAGGTCAGTAACTTAATACAACTTTTACGACAACTCACGAGTTCAAAACCCTCACGACGAATGACAAAGTATAGCCCAATTACGGGCAGCACCTAAACATCCACCGGACTGGTTTTTATCGATCGGACATTGAATCGTAGCAGTGATCGAGTTATTACCCTGTTATCGCGGTAAAATTTCGTACTTGTGTGTGTTTTTAGACTAAACAGATGATATCTCAGCGTACAAATTGAATTTTAACGTCGAACCAACACCACAATGCAAGTGCCAACCCCTAGAATATATACTGAAAAATCAGCCCTGTCGCGTGGCGCGACGGGTGCCCTTCTAGGGTAGGGTAGTTTCATGTCCAACATAGGCTTGGTGAGTCACAATTCGACGAAATTCAAATCCTACAGCAAACTGTGAGGATAATACTAATTAGGGAATACCCCCCCCCCCCCTTGAGTTTTAGGGGCCCTGATCCTAGTTCCGATTGTTCTGAAAATTTTAGGGGTCATGCAATATTATTTGGGGGTCTCAATTAGGGTTTCCTATTATACATAATAAAATAAGAAATAGTAATTTTAATGAGAGTTGTTACACCCTCTGAACCCCTTCATTCATTCCAAGCATGGCTTTGATTGTCCTTACCTTTACCCTCCTCCTATCAGAGAACTTTATGATGAATCGTTTCTCTTTTCTTTCAAACCTCCATGCAATAACCGTAGCCATTTTTAAAGTTTTTGGCGTTTTGGACAATATGTGGCGTTTTAGTCAATGTTTTTGGCGTATTTTGAGCTTGTATTCCCATGGTCTTCTTTTATATTGACTTTTTTCCCCGCGCATTACAGGTAATAATGGCGTTTTGAAAAAGATTCATAAATTTAATTCCCCGTGTATTTTGGTTTCCATATAGTAAATGTTAGTAATTATGTTTTCTGTCGTTTCATTTTACTGTTTTTGCAGTTACCGTGTTATGTTTTCAGACTCAACTGTTTTTATGATTAATCACCAAGTCAAAGCGTAATTACCCTAACTTTGACTTTCGGTCATTAAGCTAATGAAAACTTAACTAAGGAAGCAAGAACACTTACAATAGTCCTTAGCACGAAGATTTTCACTAAGAGAGCTTCCTTCAAAGTCAGGATGCTCCAGAGAAGTAAGTTTGAGAGTGAAATTGATTTGTGCAAGTGAAGAACTTCAACTAAGGCCTCTATTTATAGTGAATTGAGGATTTTAGGATCAATGCAGGTGTCCCCCAGGTGAAATCTGATGCATACAGGTGTCTAGAGGTTTTATAATACCATTAACATGCAGCTGGTTTCGAGAAAAGGGGTGTAGAAGGAGACAACCCGTAGCTGTCCATTTTCACTGCCCAGATACAGTCCTTACGGACCGTAAGCCTAGGCCTTACGGTCCGTAACCGCTTTTCAAATTTTATCGCCCAGTTATACCACCTTACGGTCTGTAAGGTGGATGCTTTGCGGTCCGTAAGCCTTTAATCAGAAGACAACTTTTTGAGAACTTTTAGATTTTGACCATGCAATCTTTATCACTCGAATCTATGGTCACTTTCAGCAAGAGGGTCCATATGATCAGTTCTGAAAAGTCCTTGGAAGTGTTGCCATGCATAATAAAGTTTTGGAGTCCTTGAAAGAGGCCATGAAATGAAGAATTGTTGTTTTTGCGCATAGGATCCTATTTCTTTGAAAGTTGAATTATTCATCACAAGATTTAACCGGATACTTGTGAAATCTTTATCAGATATTAATGAGAGTGAATTTATATTTTACAAAAGTTTGGAAACGTTAATAGGTCACTCAGAGGTAATAATTAACATGTCGACACTTTTAATCCCTCCAGATATCTTTTAACATGATCCAGGTTTATAACACATTTAAAGTTCATGACACGTGTCTTTATTAAATTGGGCATGATTTTTGCAAGGTGTTACATCCTCACCCCCTTAAAAGAAATCTCGACCTCGAGATTTATTGAAATAAATGAGGGTATTTATCCGTCATCGTGGATTCAACTTCCCACGTATACTCTGGGCCTCTACGGGCATCCCATTTCACCTTAACGATTGGTACATGCTTTCTTCGAAGCTTCCTGACCTGTCAATCCTCGATCGACAAGAATTTTTCAACGAACTTCGAACTCTCGTCAATCTGTACGTCCTTATGCGACATTGCTAGCTACTCATCGGCTAGACATTTCTTCAAATTGCAGATGTGGAATACATTATGAATTCCATTGAGATCTTCTAGCAGATTTAGCTTGTAGGCCACCGTTCCGACACATTCGATGATCTCGAATGGTCCTATATATCTCGGGCTCTACTTGCCCTTTTTGCCAAAACACATCACCCTTTTCCAATGTGACACCTTGAGTAGTACTTTATCACCTACCTCGAATTTCAGAGGTTTACGCCTTTTATCCGCGTAGCTCTTCTGCCTATCCCTGGCAGCTTTCAGACGATCGCAGATCTGAACAATCTTATCTGTCATCTTGAGGACTATATCAGGTCCTGACAGTTGGGTTTCTCCAACTTCCGCCCAACAAACTGGCGTTCTACACTTTCTTCCATACAAAGCTTCAAAAGGCGCTGCTTATATGCTCGAATGATAACTATTATTGTATGAAAATTCAATCAAAGGAAGATGGTCATCACAACTTCCACCCAAATCAATAACACAAGCTCGTAGCATATCCTCAAGCGTTTGAATTGTACGCTCGCTTTGACCATCAGTCTGAGGATGATAAGTAGTGCTGAAATTTAGACGAGTGCCTAATGATTGCTGAAAGCTTTTCCAAAAATGAGATGTGTATCTTATATCCCTATCGGAGATAATAGACACTGGCACTCCGTGGAGAGATACAATCTCATCCACGTACAGCTGAGCTAGCTTATCAGAGCTGTGCGTTTCTTTAATCGACAAGAAGTGAGCTGACTTGGTCAACCTATCGACTATAACCCAAATCGTATCATTCCCACGCTTTGTTCTTGGTAACTTAGTAATAAAATCCATGGTTACGATTTCCCACTTCCAAGTGGGAAGTTCAGGCTGTTGTAGTAAACCTGACGGCTTTTGATGCTCGGCTTTAACTTTTGCGCACGTCAGACATTTAGCCACATAGGTGGCTATAGATTTCTTCAAACCTATCCACCAGTAATTTGCTTTTAAATCCTGGTACATCTTATCACTACCTGGATGCACTGAATATTTCAAACTATGAGCTTCCTGAAGGATCACGTCTCTAAGTCCTCCATGGATAGGAACTCAGATTCGACCATTTAATCTTAGGATTCCATCCTTGCCATATGACAATTGATCAGCAGTCACACCTAACTTCTCATTCGGAAAGTTAGCTTCCAAAACAGCTTCCTTCTGAGTGGCTTACAACTTTTCACTCAGGTTCTTCTTTAATTCAATGCTTTTGGCATTGATTCTAATAGGCTTAACCCTTTCCTTTCTGCTTAGAGCGTCAGCTACGACATTAGCTTTGCCCGGAGGATATCGAATTTCGCAATCGTAGTCGTTCAAAGTCTCCATCCAATGACGCTGTCTCATGTTAAGATCCTTCTGGTTAAACAGATGTTGAAGACTCTTATGATCAGAATAAATCACATACTTTGTTCGATACAGGTAATGCCTCCATAGCTTTAGTGCAAATACAACGTCACCCAGCTCCAAATCATGGGTGGTGTAGTTCTTTTCGTGCACCTTTAACTGACGTGAGGCATAGGCAATAACCTTGACTCGCTGCATAAGCACACAACCCATGCCAGTGTGCGATGCGTCACAGTACACAACAAACTCTTCAATCCCTTCTGGCAATGTCAATACGGGAGCATTGCTCAACTTTCGTTTAAGAATCTCAAAAGATTCTTGTTGCTTGGGACCCCAATCAAACTTTATATTCTTGCGAGTCAAAGAAGTTAGAGGTGCAGCAATCCTTGAAAAGTTTTCGATAAAACGCCTGTAGTATCCTGCTAGACCCAAGAAGCTACGTATCTCTGTAGGTGTCTTAGGCGCTTGCCAATTCATAATCGCTTCAATCTTAGCGGGATCCACCTGGATGCCACGCTCACTTACCACATGTCCAAGAAATTGGACTTCCCGAAGCCAAAATTCACATTTAGAAAACTTGGCGTAGAGCTTCTCTTGCTGTAGAAGTTTAAGGATGCACGGGAGATGTTTTTCATAATCGGCTTGAGTCTTTGAGTAAATAAGAATGTCATCAATAAAGACAATGACAAACTTGTCTAAATATGGCTTGCAAACGCGATTCATGAGATCCATGAATGCTGCAGGTGCATTAGTGAGCCCGAAAGGCATCACCAAGAACTCGTAGTGTCCATATCGAGTTCTGAATGCGGTCTTGTGCACGTCTTCGTTTCTGACCTTCAACTGGTGATAACCTGACCTTAGATCGATCTATGAAAAGTAACTTGCTCCTTGAAGCTGATCGAATAGATCATCGATCCTGGGTAACGGATACCTGTTCTTGATTGTAACCTTGTTTAGCTCGTGATAATCTATCACGATCCCCGACCCCACCCTGGACGGGAACCGCGAGCAGTCAAGTGGTACCGGTGGTTATGTTGAAAATATTGCAGCGGAAAATTTCATTAGGACCGTGAGTTAGGAAAATACCAGAGTTTAGAAACACCGGATTTTATTTATTAAATAGATGAGAATAAACCCATGTTTTAAAAAGGTAGCTTTAATATGGGATAAACCCGAATATATGAAACAATGTTTTTTTTAATTTAATTTAATTGATAAAATAAACCACTTCTTTAAGCCTTTCGGTGCCGTATCATCACTCTTATTCCAATCTACTGTAATCACCTGAAACGCGTTTAAAAACATTTAGTCAGCAGGAAATACTGGTGAGTTCATTCATTTTTGTACAAAAACACATTTGTTATAACTCACTGCATTAAGAGTTTTTATATTTGCCCCTATCTTATAATTAGCTGGTTCAGTTGTCACTCGACCGGATCTTTGACTGTGGACATATCACTAAATTAGGCTTGCCCACCTAAAGTGATAAATCATTAGTAGTAATGTGCACAAAACCACCCACATACTGCCAGTAATTAAAGATTAGCAAAGACTTAATCACTGCAAAATATAACTGGAAAACATTTAGGGTTTTGCAAAGCACTTTGATAAAAAGAGAATGACTCACCTGGTTAGCATATAGTCTTTGATTAAACAACCCTCCTGATTCTATGCCTTCTGATAATTAAGCATCTACTTTATAGTTCTGAATCTTCTGACGATTAAACATCTTGTTTGATTGTAAGTGTATAGTTTGGAGTTTTCTGATAGTTAAACATTTAGTTTAACAGAGTGGAATACGTATTAGTGTTAAAACCACATCAAACCTAACGATGGTCACGAGATCAGAACCTTAACGAAATTCACAAAGTATAGTCTTGTTTAGACAACACTTTGGCATTCGTTTCAGAATCTTAACGAAATTCACAAACTATAGTCTTGTTTAGACAACACTTTGGCATTCGTTAGTTGGTTCCCGAATCGATCGGACATAATATCACATAGGTGATTGTTGGTTAGAACACCAATGTGTAGAGAGAAGAAGAAAAGAAATGAGTAAGGAAGAATGAAATCCTAGACTCCTATTTATAGGTAAGGAGTATGAAATTTCTAGGAAGTTTCCTATATTCTTTTCTAGGAAGTTACCTATACATTTTCTAGGAAGCTTCCTACCCACAAATATATCTTCTTACACCTTCCTGGCACCTTCCTCATATATATCTATTTTCATGTATATCTATTTAAGTGTTTAATTAACTTTAGTTAATTAATCTTACTTAGCTGATTAATAAATCTTACTTAGCTTAATTAATCTTACTTAACTTAATTAATCTTACTTAACTTATTAATTAACTACTTAACTGATTAATTTATCTTAACTTTTATAATTTGCTTAGTCGATTACTTAACTTTAATTAGCAGATTAATTAATCTACTCAGCTAGCTTAACTCCTAAGTTTCCTTAACAGCTAAGTGTACGTAATTAGTAAGTTTACTAAATTTATTTAACTACTAAGTTTACTTAACTATTAAGTTTACTTAGTTGCTAAGTATTCTAGCAGCCCCCTGGTTACGAGTTCTATTTTCTAGACACAATGGAACTCGTATTAGTGTATTAACTCAATTCAACTTTAACGATAATCACGAGATCGAAACCCTCCAAGTGAATGACAAAGTATAGCCAGATATTGGCAGCACTTAAACATCCATTGGATCGGTTTTAATCGATCGGATAAAGTATCGTACCAGTTATTAGAGTTATTACCCTAATACGGGCAGAGTTTCGGGATTTAGAAGTTCTGACATTAGAATGACAGAACAAGAGAACAAGAGAAAGAAAAGAATTGAACGATTTGAAATGAAACTCGAACTCTTTATTTATAGGGTTGGAAATGGGGCTTGTCGCGGCCCGCGAAGCACATAAGCTTCTTCTACGCGGCCCGCGAGAGAGTCTAGGTCGACGCGTGTCATGCCATGTGGCCTTGATCGTTATCCGGAGTTTGTCAAGCTGTCGCACCCCGCGTAAGCTTTGGTTAATTCTTACGCGACCCTCGACAGATGGACAATTTTGGATTTTCTTGATTTTTCACAAGGATTAGGGTTTTAGGGGTCCGGGTTTTCACTTACGGAGTGTTTTAGGACGTTTTCGTGCAGGTCCTTACATCCTCCCCACCTTATTTAAAATCTCATCCTCGAGATTTACTGGAATAAGTGTGGTTACTTCCGTCTTATCTTTGATTCCCAAGTATATTCTTGTTCACGTTTTAAATCCTACTTTACCTTGACAAGAACTAATCTCATATACTTTGGAATGCTCATATTTGACTGATAAGGTCTTTTAATTAAGATTGCATTTACTTCTATATCGTGAAGAGGTATAACTAAAGATTTCTAAGTATTTCATGAAATGTATCATGTATACTTGCCATTTCTTCTAGAAATTGTAGCCGATAGGTTACTTGTCCCCTTTGCTTGGTTACTTTAATGGTTTGACATTCCTCGGACTTAACTTTCCTTTCCAAACACAGAGAGACTTTTAGTGGTATCCTTTCTCTGATTTAAATTCCAATGGTTTGCCGATCTCATGGCCTGATAGTTGCTTTTCTCATATGTATGTCTAACATACTGGATGATATTATCATCCATAAAGTGTTTTAAACACTAATACTGGTAGGCCAATTATTGAAGAATCTTATGAGTGATAAGTAATAGTCCTACTTTCATCAATATTTATCACACATGTACTTAGCATATCTTTCTATGTTTTGTAATGTTCCTTTATCCTGTTCAAAATATGCAGGGTTTCAAAGGCTTTTTTTTTTTTTGAAAACTTTTCCAGAAGTGAAATGACTATCTCGATTTAACGGGATTCTACGTAATGAGACTATTCCGTCCTCATATGACTTAACTAAGTGTCTTATACTAAAGGTTTCCTTCATTGGTAGGGATTGAGCAGACTTTGTTAGTTGATCCACAATCACCCAGATTGTGTTGTTTCTTGTTTTGGGTACTTTGGTAACAATATCCATTGTTATCCATCTTATCTCCATATTGACACTTCTAATCATTGAAGTCAACCTAAGGGTTTCTATTGTTCGGCTTTAACTTGCTAATAGATTAAATACTTAGAGACATAACTTGCTATCTATCCACGATTTTAGTCTAAGAGCACGTACTTGATTTGGCTTCTTATGAACTTATGGCTTAAAGCATTAATTACTACATTAGTCTTAACTTGGTGACATAACAATTGGTGTTGTTCCTAGTCTCAGATGAATTCTGAGTTTCTCCTCACGATAGGGTGATCGTCCAAGTAGATTTTCTGGGAGAATGTTGGTCGGACTTTCTTTCAGTTCCATGCCTCTAGTGTTAATGAACTCCGAGACCATATATGCTATGTCTTACTTCCGTGCAAATACTCGTAGTTTTCATCACAGAGACGAACTTTGTCGACTGGTCTGTCTTGTCTCCTTGTGGTCACTTCTCCGGTTGGCTTGCAAATCTCAATCCAAGTCAGTGATCACCTCAGGAATCATTGTTGCCATTTTATTCCTTTTTATGAAGCAGTCAGGATTTCCTCTCTGTCAGTTCTTTCTATTTCATGGCATACGTCGTGATCTTGTGTTCTGAAGATCGGGTCTGACTATATTAATGTCTAAATTTTGAAGCATACATTACTTTATTCTTCTTAACCTACATACTAATGGTTTGGACAACTTTAGTCCTTTGCAGCCCATGTATTTTGTAACAGCTTCTTTATTACTGGTGATCTTAGTAGGATTATAGGTGAAGAGAGTCTTGGTAAGTGCACCTAGTCGTGGTTACTCTTATCTTTGCAAGAGTTCTTAAAGAAAGTAGAATTACTCTTATTAGTGTAAGTTTTTAGACGTTTTGTGCCTAGTACAACTTTAGCTACAGGTTTCCTAATGCGTTAATAATCTAAGGTAAGGCAAAGGGAATTCTTATACTTTCGATGGCGTCCCAACATAAAGGGTTTACATCGTTTATCTTGTCGCACGAGTTACGAGACAGATGGTCAAATGAAATAGTTTTTGATATCGGAATTATAGATGTATACGAGAGATTCCTGATAAGAACATCTAAAATTTATCAATGACACATATGTTTGTGATTTATTCTAAATTGTCAATCCTTATGGTTTTTAGATTTCCTTATAGATATACATATCTATATAATCATATTTTTACATACTTTAATATACATACCATTCATAAGGTCAATGTATTTAACAGATTCATGTTTTAAAAAAAACAAGTCAGACATCTGATCATGGTACTATTAAGTGAATTCTGTCACTTGTTTCACATATCCTATACCCCATCTTACCCGGTTCTCGCCGGAGAGGTAACCCCATCTTACCCGGACAAGCTGGAGAGTCTGCCACACCATACCCAGTCTTGCCGGAGAGGTAATTTTATTATTGTATTTCCCATAAATAGAATTTTCTCAATTCATGATTAAAAATGAATCTTTTATTAGGGCTTTCATCAAAGAACAAGGAAATTAGTATTCACATGACAGATCATATTCCAGAACCAAGTAGTACCAATAAATAAGAAATAACAATGGCCAAGTGTTATTGCTTATTTACCATACTTGCAACGTTCTAGTTATCATCCTCACGGCATACCAATATCCATCACACTTTATTTATGCAAGCTTATCTCAAAGCTAATACTAAAGTATCTTTCTTAAGTTCAAGTCTAAATACTACCCTGGGTGCTACCAGTTAATAATAATTTCCTAACTCTTTCGTTTAAGCTTAGGTATTATTACAACACCTAATGGCTTAAACAAGTGGCTCTGGTACCACCTTCTGTCACGACCCCCGACCCCACCCTGGACGGGAACCGCGAGCAGTCAAGTGGTACCGGTGGTTATGTTGAAAATATTGCAGCGGAAAATTTCATCAGGACCGTGGGTTAGGAAAATACCAGAGTTTAGAAACACCGGATTTTATTTATTAAATAGATGGGAATAAACCCATGTTTTACAAAGGTAGCTTTAATATGGGATAAACCCGAATATATGAAACAATATTTTTTTAATTTAATTTAATTGATAAAATAAGCCACTTCTTTAAGCCTTTCGGTGCCGTATCATCACTCTTATTCCAATCTACTGTAATCACCTGAAACGCATTTAAAAACATTTGGTCAGTAGGAAATACTTGTGAGTTCATTCATTTTTGTACAAAAACACATTTGTTATAATTCACAGCATTAAGAGTTTTTATATTTGCCCCTATCTTATAATTAGCTGGTTCAGTTGTCACTCGACCGGATCTATGACTGTGGACATATCACTAAATTAGGCTCGCCCACCTAAAGTGATAAATCGTAAGTAGTAATGTGCACAAAACCCCCACATACTGCCAGTAATTAAAGATTAGCAAAGACTTAATCACTGCAATATATAAATGGAAAACATTTAGGGTTTTGCAAAGCACTTTGATAAAAAGAGAATGACTCGCCTGGTTAGCATATAGTCTTTGATTAAATAACCCTCCTGATTCTATGCCTTCTGATAATTAAGCATCTACTTTATAGTTCTGAATCTCCTGACGATTAAACATCTTGTTTGATTGTAAGTGTATAGTTTGGAGTTTTCTGATAGTTAAACGTTTAGTTTAACAGAGTGGAATACGTATTAGTGTTAAAACCACATCAAACCTAACGATGGTCGCGAGATCAAAACCATAACGAAATTCACAAAGTATAGTCTTGTTTAGACAACACTTTGGCATTCGTTTCAGAATCTTAACGAAATTCACAAAGTATAGTCTTGTTTAGACAACACTTTGGCATTCGTTAGTTGGTTCCCGAATCGATTAGACAGAATATCGCATCGGTGATTATTGGTTAGAACACCAATGTATAGAGAGAAGAAGAAAAGAAATGAGCAAGGAAGAATGAAATCCTAGGCTCCTATTTATAAGTAAGGAGTATGAAATTTCTAGGAAGTTTCCTATATACTTTTCTAGGAAGTTACCTATACATTTTCTAGGAAGCTTCCTACCCACATATATATCTTCTTACACCTTCCTGGCACCTTCCTCATATATATCTATTTTCATGTATATCTATTTAAGTGTTTAATTAACTTTAGTTAATTAATCTTACTTAGCTGATTAATAAATCTTACTTAGCTTAATTAATCTTAATTAATCTTAGTTGATCTTACTTAACTTAATTAATCTTACTTAACTTATTAATTAACTACTTAACTGATTAACTTATCTTAACTTTTATAATTTGCTTAGTCGATTACTTAACTTTAATTAGCAGACTAATTAATCTACTCAGCTAGCTTAATTGCTAAGTTTCCTTAACAGTTAAGTGTACGTAATTAGTTAGTTTACCAAATTTATTTAACTACTAAGTTTACTTAACTATTAAGTTTACTTAGTTTCTAAGTATTCTAGCAGCCCCCTGGTTACGAGTTCTAATTTCTAGACACAATCGAATTCGTATTAGTGTATTAACTCAATTCAACTTTAACGATAATCACGAGATCGAAACCCTCACAATGAATGACAAAGTATAGCCAGATATTGGCAGCACTTAAACATCCATTGCATCGGTTTTAATCAATCGGATAAAGTATCGTACCAGCGATTAGAGTTATTACCCTAATACGGGCAGAGTTTCGGGATTTAGAAGTTCTGACATTAGAATGACAGAACAAGAGAACAAGAGAAAGAAAAGAATTGAACGATTTGAAATGAAACTCGAACTCTTTATTTATAGGGCTGGAAATGGGGCGCGTCGCGGCCCGCGAAGCACATAAGCTTCTTCTACGCGGCCCGCGAGGGAGTCTAGGTCGACGCGTGTTATGCCACGTGGCCTTGATCGTTATCCGGAGTTTGTCAAGCTGTCGCGCCCCGCGTAAGCTTTGGTTAATTCTTACGCTGCCCGCGACAGATGGATAATTTTGGATTTTCTTGATTTTTCACAAGGATTAGGGTTTTAGGGGTCCGGGTTTTCACTTACGGAGTGTTTTAGGACGTTTTCATGCAGGTCCTTACATAATCAATGCATTAACGCATTGAGCTGTCATTTTTCTTCACAAACAGAATCGGTGCTCCCCAAGGGGACGAACTAGGTCGAATAAAACCCTTTTCCAACAAATCATCCAACTGTGTTCTCAGTTCCTTCATCTTAGTTGGTGCTAATCGATAAGGTGCTCTTGCAATTGGTGCTGCTCCAGGAATGATATCGATTCTGAACTGCACTTGCCTATCTGGAGGTAAACCAGGTAGTTCTTCAAGAAAAACGTCTGGATATTCATAAATAACGGGGATGTCTTCGATCTTGGGCTTTGGTTCATCAACGGTTACCTGTGCCATGTAAATGACACAACCTTTCTTCAAACACTTCGATGCCTTAAGCATAGACACTTGCTTGGGTAACCCGTACTGCGTATCTCCCTGAATTGTTAATGGTTCACCATAAGGAGTCTTGATAACCACTTGCTTCTTATCACATACAATTTGGGCTTGGTTATGAGATAACTAATCCATGCCTATCACTATGTCGAATCCTGCCAATTTCAACGGAAGCAAGGATAGCGAAAAAGAGTGATCCCTATTGGATATAAAACATCCATCTAGAATTGTTGAAGCAGTCTCTATAGTACCATCGGCCAATTCTACTTCATACTTTATGCTTAGAGTCTTAACAGGCAGATTTAACAAATTACAAAATTTATTGTCTACAAAAGACTTGTCTGCACCAGAATCAAACAACACTCTAGCATAAACATCATTGATAAGAAAAGTACCTGTTATCACATTGTCGTTCTGTACCGCCTCCTGAGCGTTCATCTGGAAGACCCGGGCATTGGTCTTCTTAGCATCTTCAGGCTTCTTTGGATTCTTAGGGCAATTGGTCTTAATGTGCCCCTTTTCGTTGCAACCGTAACAGGTTGCATCCTTCATCTTTTTGCAATCCAAAGTTTTATGCTCTTTGGACTTGCAGATCCCACACCCATTAGGCTTTGACTGCGACTGTGATTTTGACTCGAATCTACACTTTCCAAAATGATGTTTCTGGCAGGTTTTACATTTGGGTTTCTCACCCGACTGTTGGTTGTCCTTTTTAAACCCAAACCCATCCTATGATCCGAGTTCCCCTTTTGTTTCATGTCAGAGCGATGAGAACTCTCATCCTCCCGCTTTCGTTTTCCTTCCTCAGCAGCTTTGACAGACTTGTTTCTGATAGCATCAAGTGTGAGAGATAGGGACATATCTACCACTGACCTGAATGTGGTAGGTCTAGATGCTTTCACATTTCCCTTGATTTATGGAGCTAGACCTCCAATAAAACGAGCTATGCGCTTTGGTTCCGGTGTGACTAAATAAGGAACCAATCGGGACATGGTGTTGAAACTTGTAAGGTATACCTGACAGTCCAAGTTCTTCATGACCAGGGTCAAGAAGTCGGTTTCAATCCTTTCCACCTCATGTTGAGGACATAAATTTTCCCTGATCAATGCAACAAACTGATCCCAAGATAAGTTATACAACGGAATCTTTCCTGTAGCTTGGATTAACGACCTCCACCAAGCTAAAGCTTCACCCTTAAATGATTGTGAAACAAACTTCACAATATCTTGTTCTGCACAACCACTGATATCAACCACAGTATCCATCTCGTCTAGCCATGTCAGACAATTAATGGCTCCTTTTTCTCCTGTGAAGTCCCTTGGCTTGTAAGAGACGAAGTATTTATAAGAGCAGGTCTTAACACGTGGCTTCTGATTGAGCACAATTCGTTTGGATGGAACACTTCTCTGATTTGACGAATGATGAGAATCGTCCTTATGTGATGCGTGCGACTTGGAAGGTGGTTTTGTATGAGGTACAGATAGGGTCCTGCTACGAGTACCACTTGATTCTTTAAACTGTCTGTCCATGGCTAGAGTGACAGCATTATCTATCATTGTTTGTAAATCTGCAACGGCTACATTAATTTTGGTGGTATCATTCCTTTCCCTAGGATGACTGTTAACCTCTTTCGATTCAGACATGCTGAGGCTTGATTGCTATAAAACAATTGACAATATTTTATTCAGAGGTTACTATGGAATCATCATTTTTGATGGTTCATTAACCATGGTAACTGTAAACCATACTGGTTAATTTGTTAGTCATATTTATTTAGGATTTTCATTATGATTTATCCCTAGTTATAAATCATTAAAGATATTAGAGTGGCACAAAAGGCCTAGTCACAAGGACAGTTTTAAATTTATAAGCTATGATCTTATAAGATCGAGGCATTAAGGTTTGAACATAATTCTTCACCTTTTCTTGATAGGGAGTCATAGACTACAACTGTCTTTTGTCTTATTGGACAATGAATGTGGCCCGCAGGCACTTTATCACTAATGGATATTTAAATTAGGTAAGAATAAGAAAATTGGAAAAATCCAATACAAGGATGACTAGTGTGATTTTATCGAATCACATTTTCCAGGAGTGCTAACATGTTTTCAGATGTTAACAAGGATTTGAATCTTAAAAAGGTTTTACCATCAGGACCATGTCTAAAATGACATATGGGCTAGGTTATACCTTCAAGATTTGCTTTAATATTGAATGGCAGATCAACTGTAAAATGGAATGATATTTTGATTTATAGTATATTCATAGATATAATGACAAATGAAATTTAAATTAAAACATCCCATAAATTAAAAGAAGTACATAATCACCCTAAACGGGACTTTTAAATAAATAATATTGTCCTCGCAGGGACAGGAATAAGAAAGATAAGTCCACGTAAGGACCAAGTACATAAATAAAACGTCCACACGGGGACTAAATTAAAAATAAAAATTACAAAACAAATAAATAAGGAATTTCAATAATCCCTCTTCTTTTTCCCCTTTATTAGGTTTGCCAAACCCTTAAGTAGACCCCGGTGGCTTCTACTCTCATCTTGTACCTGTTGCTCCACCTCGTGCAACCGCTGAAGGATTTCCTGTTGCTGCGGTGGCTGGATATGTGGCGGCTGCGGCGGCTGCTGCGGCAGTGGTTGGGGAGGTGGTGGGTATTGATACCCATATGCTGGGTACCCAGTTGGGTACGTAGCTTGAAAGGGTCCTTCGGGGTGGAGAGCATTGTAGTTTACCGCCTCGAGGTACGGGTCAACATTAGGGGCATTGTAGTAGTTGTAACCCGAATAAGCTTGCTGCTCAAACGGGTTATACGCCGCTGCACCATCGTAAGAAGGAATTGGGTTTTCATAACCCATGGGCGGTGGTGGTGCGACTGGAGCAGAGTCGACTTCAGAAGCTGGGTTTAAAGACCCACCCATTTGCGGGTCTTCATATAACGGTGGGTAGTGGCTGCCGCTGGAGTGTTAGGGGGTGTTGAAATGAAATCCCCCATGCACGGACATCCGTGCACCTGTTCTTCTTCGCCTCGGTGGTTCTGGAGGTAGTTGTTGCTCTGGCGGTGGCGGTGGCGGTGGCGTAACCGCCTGGAAATGCGGGTCCTCGGAAGGGACTTGTTGGTGAGGAGGTGAGCCATGGAGAGAGGGAGTATACTCCCACTTGTATGTAGCCCATCTTTCAGCAAAAATGTCTGGGCCCCTGTAAGGCGAACCATAAAAAGATGATCCGCTGGATATCTCAATGGGATGCGTCGGCATCCCAGTCGGTGGTAGTTCGGGATCCGGATCTTCGTCCATCTCCATGTCCTGCATTTCAGTATAGTGATCAACCGGTCCCAAAGGGTTTGGACTCTCTGGTTCTTGCACCTGGTTCATCGGATTGAACCGGCTCTAGAAGTATGGGGTCGGGTCCTGGAAAGCACGGTGCGAACCTGATCGCTGCAACGGTATGAAAGAATGGTGAGAATGGTCGGACTCGTCGTTCTGATGCAGCCCGAATGCCTAATGATAAGATGGCAATGAACTGAGCGAGACAGGGTGTCTCGCATGCTCTAAATAAGTTCTCCAATCCTCGTGAGGACTAGAGCTAAGGTTCGCTGATGGAGTACGCCGGTGAGATGGCCCGGCTTCGTGGTCATTTCTTGCAGTTATTGGTGCCTTTCCTCTTCCACCTCTACTTCTAATACGTGGCGGCATTGTCTTTATTCCTGCCAAAACAAACAAAAGAAACCAACAAAAAGAAAACAATAAGATTAGGATTAGTCCTAAGTCATTTCCCTAGACTCGGAAGTCAAGGAATGTGCAAACTGTGTCATTGAGATTAAACACAAAAGGCTAGTGTTTAATTCACTCAATGTTGGCTCTGATACCAACCTGTCACACACCGATATTTCCACGTATTACCGGTGGGCCCAGTGGGGAGTATCGTGACGTAGTTGATATCATCATAGTCAATTAATCACAGTTTAATGCACAGTGGAAGTCTAAAGTAATAATACAAACCGAGTTGAAGGTATAATAAAATATTACACAACGGTTGTAAAGTGGATCCATAGGCGGATCTAAAACAGAAAGAAAAATATTGTTCAACAGAATTAAAGTATTAATAGCTTGCAAGACTCTTTATTTAATACTCGGAGTTTCCAGCCCATTACGCGTAGTCCCTGCACTTAACCTTTTTGAAAAATACGTCAGTTTACACTGGTAAATACAATTAACCGACTCTTTTGAAAAATGTTTATAAAATTGATTTAAATGCACAAGGCACAGATATTCTTTTATAACTTGGGACAATTATTTAAAATAATCTTGTATACAGATATACATGTTTGTCGTTCGTTCAGGACCCGGTTAGAAGAGCCGGATTAGATTAATAGACACACCACAAGTATAGGCCCACAAGAGAGTGAGATACCGTTTATACATACGCAACTGTCAGGTGTATGCCTACACCCCGTGCTTAAGCTGTGGCCATTTCTAATGAATGAGCCGAGGATATCCAGGACACGGTCATTAACCCCCCAAAGGCATTGCATCAAACAAAACAGAATAAAACGAGTTATGTAAATTTATTAATCACAATCCGATTAAATGATTTCATACCCGATCAAGCGGTATTATTAAATAACGTATCCCAAGCCCGTATAAGAGAAAATAAGTTAAAAGTATTTATCTGAGCTAAAAGTAAATTTTTATTCCCAGCCGTATATCAATCAACAAGTATAAGTAGCTTTTACTGGGCTCCTAATCTGGAACGAAGGTTTTAATAACCTATTAGATTCCTAATGGGTCTTATTTAAGTCTTAACTTAGACCGGTTAGATTTAATGAAAGGTTTACGGTTCAAAACGCAAGATTAAGCGAAGACCGGATTAGAACGTGATTTAGATCCGACAAGTATGAAGACTTGTATAAAATGGGTAAACTAAACACATTCTGGATTTTGAAGTAACAATGATAAGGTTTGACCCGTTTCGGTTAATTTATGCAAACTAGTTACATAAACCGTACCGAACGCGAATATGCATAACGGGTAACCAAATGAGTCATGTACAGGTTCCACAAGTTAATATGCCTTAAATATGTTATGATATCAGTATGATACCTTCCATTATGCCCAAAACGAATTTTAAAACCAATTTAAGTCCCGTAAGGGTATTTTGGTCATTTTAAAGTTTATAAAAGAGGTTAAATAGAAATCTAAGGTTCTGGTCTAAAAAAATCAGTAAGATATTATACATATGTGAAATTTATCATTTATGGCAAAACTATGCAGCGTAGGGGCATTTTGGTCATTTCACATATGCTTTAGGGGTCAAATTTGGAAATCTGAGTTTAAAACTTATACTTACTGTTAAAGTATAAAAATTTATTTATAACATCAGTAGGTAACAAGTCTTAGGTGCTGAATATGGTTTTTAACCCATACTATGCGCCTAAATCGCATAAAAGTCGGTATTTGACGATATTCGGGTTATTTAAGGAAATATGAGATTTTGATCAGTCTCAACTATTTAAAATATTTTTTTAATATATGAAATCAGTAGAAAAAGGTTTGACATGTAAATGATGCATAAAACTCATTTTATTAATGAAAAGGGTATTATTGTCAATTATCGAGTCCATGCAAGAACTCTATGTTATGGTCAGTATAAAATTTAACAAAAATTTCTAAAAATCTCTAAATATTATATTACAACAGTGGGTAGAAAGTTTGGTGCCAAAAATTGGGTTTAAATATGGTTTAAGCCAAAAATGCAATTTAATCAATAAAAAGCTTTTGTTTTACGATATCGTGCATAACTCTTATTTTAGACCAGAAATGGATGTCAAATTTTTAGGACATACTTATATATCCGTAATAAAGGTTTTTGTCCTCTCATATTTTCAAAAATCTCGTTTTAATTATAAAAGGGCATAATGGTCCATTATAAGCATTTAATGGGAACATGCAAATTAATCAGATTTCTAAGGAACCATGTAGTATAACCTCAGAGGGTTATACTAACATATAATGTGGTCCCAAAGGAACTCTAAGGCATAACTAAACTAAGCTAAATCGGGTCAGAACGGAAAGTCAAAGCAAAAGTCTACTTTTGCGACTTTCGGTTGCGAACCGAGCCTAAACTTAGAATTGTCGGGTTGAACATGCCCAAACATGTTCTCATATTATTTACCAAGTTATTTAAGTGTTAAAACATGTTCCATAGCTTCTGCATTATCAATTATGAATTATTTTGTAAAAACTGACCTGTTTGACTTTTCTATTAAGTAGTTTGACCCTACAATTGACCAAGTAAATGTGATAATTAGGAGGTGCCATATTAAGGGTTTAACACCTACATAATTACCAACACATAGCCACTTTCAATTCGAATAATAGCTGGACCGTTAGTGATTAATCACCAAGTCAAAGCGTAATTACGCTAACTTTGACTTTCGGTCATTAAGCTAATGAAAACATAACTAAGGAAGCAAGAACACTTACAATAGTCCTTAGCACGAAGATTTTCACTAAGAGAGCTTCCTTCAAAGTCAGGATGCTCCAGAGAAGTGAGTTTGAGAGTGAAATTGATTTGTGCAAGTGAAGAACTTCAACTAAGGCCTCTATTTATAGTGAATTGAGGATTCTAGGATCAATGCAGGTGTCCCCCAGGTGAAATCTGATGCATACAGGTGTCTAGAGGTTTTATAATACCATTAACATGCAGCTGGTTTCGAGAAAAGGGGTGTAGAAGGAGACAACTCATAGCTGTCCATTTTCACTGCCCAGATACAGTCCTTACGGACCGTAAGCCTAGGCCTTACGGTCCGTAACCGCTTTTCAAATTTTATCGCCCAGTTATACCACCTTACGGTCCGTAAGGTGGATGCTTTGCGGTCCGTAAGCCTTTCATCAGAAGACAAATTTTTGAGAACTTTTAGATTTTGACCATGCAATCTTTATCACTCGAATCTAAGGTCACTTTCAGCAAGAGGGTCCATATGATTAGTTCTGAAAAGTCCTTGGAAGTGTTGCCATGCATAATAAAGTTTTGGAGTCCTTGAAAGAGGCCATGAAATGAAGAATTTTCGTTTTTGCGCATAGGATCCTATTTCTTTGAAAGTTGAATTATTCATCACAAGATTTAACTGGATACTTGTGAAATCTTTATCAGATATTCATGAGAGTGAATTTATATTTTACAAAAGTTTGGAAACGTTAAAAGGTCACTCAGAGGTAATAATTAACATGTCGACACTTTTAATCCCTCCAGATATCTTTTAACATGATCCAGGTTTATAACACGTTTAAAGTTCATGACACGTGTCTTTATTAAATTGGGCATGATTTTTGCGAGGTGTTACAGTTTTATGTGAGAAATGATGTTTTACCTTTTTTACCCTTAATGAAGCGCGTCCACGTAATAAAATTGATGTTATTTACGAAAACGCCACCGCGCCAATCTAGTCCATAGATTGTTTTGATCGGACGATCCATAAGCGTTCTCACACTTTCTACCGTTTTCTCTAAATCCTGACCATATATATATATATAGGGTAAGGATTATTTCAGACTCAAAATAATTGCATAGCTTACAGAACTCCTAATAAACAATCATTCTACTAATATATTTTTATATTTAACATTGTTTAAGGGTATTTTTATCATTTATTATGATTACATGTGTGTTAACAGTAGTTTTATCATTTTTTCATATGTAATTTTATAATTACATATACGTAAAATGGTTCATTACACATATGTAAATTAGTTATTACACATAAATTTTTCATATATGTACGTAAATTGGTTCCTTTACACATATGTAATTTAGTTTCTTTACACATAAATAAGTTGGTTTTTCATATATGTAATCATAAAAATTCATATAATAAACGAAAAAGTATCCTTAAATATTGATAAATGTATGAATAAATAATTGTTTAGCCTTTCTGAAAGTTCTATGAATGTTCAGAGTTTTGAAATGAACCGAACCCTATATATATATTTAAAAATGAACATTGACATGACAGTTATATATAATAAATTATAATGTAATTTTTTATCTACAGTCGTCAATATATATATATATATATATATATATATAGGGTAGGGATAGTGTACAAAGGGACCAAATTATAAAGTGTGAGAAGTGTAAGAAGTGTTTTAAACCGTTGGATCTTTAATCTAATGGTTGAGATCAATAGGGACCAAATTATAAATTGTGTTTTAATTATATGGACTGATTTGAAAATTGTAGGCGTAATATTGTCTTTGTATATGTTTCAAATTAGGTAACCTCTCCTAAATTCTAGTGATTCACTCCTAAATTCTAGCGATTCAAATTTAACTGTTAAATTCTATCGATCCTAAATTCTAAAAATACAGAAATATGTAACTGCTACAAGAAATGTATAACACTATACATCCATCATATAACACCATGTAACACCATATAACACCATATAACACTCTGTAACACTATATAACAATATATAACACTATACATCCATCATAGACATGCTACCAGAAAAATATAACACTATATAACGCTATGCATAATCATATAACACTATATAAACCAAAGAACACTATATAACACCATGTAACACTATATAACACTATATAAAAATATATAACACTATACAGTTCTGAATGGTGGTTGCACTACAGAATTAACAATTGATGGTGTTATATAGTGTTTTTTGGTGGTTGCACTACATAATTATATAACACCAAAAACCATTATATATCACCATATAACACCATGTAACACTATATAAAAATATATAACACTATACAGTTCTGAATGATGGTTGCACTACAGAATTATATAACACTATAGAATTAATAACCGGTGAATGAGATGACACAAATTCGTATCTTACTTCTTAAATTCGAAGTCCTATAATAAAGGGTGGCAGTTATTTTGGGCAGTTATCTTTTAATCAATTAATTGAAAGAAATAGAAAATTACTAATTCACCCTTTTGAATTAGTTTAGATATATGACACTTGTCATCACCATATTATTTCTCACCCTTCACAATATTAGATTAATGTACAGGATCCTCTACCTATATATATATATATATATATATATATATACAACTAACTTTTTAGCTAAAGTTAAAATTATACGCAATGGGCCAATAAAATAAGAATGAAACCCACTATGTTAGACTTAGCTTGAGTTTTTTTTATAAGACAACCAAGACTACACATACTTTTTAGTTAAAGTACCTATGTGGGATACATTTTACTAAAGTAATTATGTAGTCAGTGTTATACAAAAGATTCGTACGATCATAACGCCTCAGTTCTTTCTTCAAATGAAGCATCTACATCAATATCATTTTTTACTAACATACTTTTATATTAGGAAAAAAATACATGGTTATTGTAAAACATAAATCAATTATATAGAATTATAGACTTTACCTTACAAGTTCAGTTCGGTTTGGTTATATCTGTTAGCCAAAGCTTCATAACAATAACCAAAACCGGTTGGTCAGTTAACCAAAGTTTCATAACCATAACCATCAGTTATGTTAATTATCGATTAAAATCGGTATGATTATGTCAATTATGGTTCGGTTATCGATTATGACGGTTAATTTGCTCACCGTTACTCTTAAGAAACAAAAGAGTCAACTTTGCATAAATCAATTTTGTAGCATGTTTAATTATAGAGTTTCAGTCCCTGAGGTTTACACCCGCTCGTAGGTTCAGTCCCTATTTTGAAAAAAATCAACACTCTAGTCCCTGACGTATTCAATTGCTCACAATAAAAGGCATGGCACTAATTGACCATTTATATTTCTGTGAAAAGACTAAAATATCCCCAAAACTTTACTTACAAATTCAGTACCTACATCTTGATTTCTTAATTTCCCTCCATTTTCAAATGTTGTTCCTAATCTAGTAACAAACCACATTTAACCAGAAAATTAAACAATAATATCAAGGTACTAACATAACAACAACTAGAGATTAACACATTTAACCAGAATTGGAATGCAGCTTATAAGTTGAAATGGGTTTGACTTTATCTGGTCAAATAGTTCATGTTATCCCAGCCAAGATGTATTGAACTGGGTTTGACTTTATCTGGTCAAACAGTTCATGTTATCCCAGCCAACATGTATACAATTAGACTGGGTTTGACTTTATCTGGTCAAACAGTTCATGTTATCCCTGTTTAAGTGATTGACAAATCCTACTTAATAGTTAAATTGTGCATACAATTAGAAAACTTAATGTGCAGAAGGTGTTTAACTTATAAGTAAGTCCAATTGTGCATTTCTTGTTCAAAGCCTTATGCATATTTCAAAACTTAATGTGTAGCAAACCAACAATTCTTATGTGCAGCAACTGATCCATCTACTTATGTGCAGCAAACAAACAGTGTCATTTGATACCATTTACTTATGTCCAACCATGGTTGCAAAAGTCGCTAGGCGCTCCCTAGTTGGATTCGGGAGTACTCTGGAAGTACTCGGCTTAGGCGGAGATTAATCGGGGAGTAATTGGCCTGGGAGACCGGTACTCGTGCCTCGGCAGCCTACCTTGTAGCGAGTACTCGGGGAGTACTCGGAGCCTAGGCGGGACTTTTACAACCATGTGTCCAGCAATGTCATTTATCCTAAACACCCTTCAAATCATCTACTTATGTGCAAACTTCAACTAATATCATTTGATCATAAGCACATAAAACATAAATATACTGCAAACTTCAACTGATATGTTGCACATAATATCATCTAATCCTAAGCACATAAAACATAAACAAACATCCCTTGATTTCTACTAATATCCTTTGATCCTAATATCAACTGATATGCTGCAAACTTCCACTGATACATCTCAAAATAATATCCAGTGATCTCAAACTGATACAATTTAAATAAGCATTATATTTCACCATTCAGTGACCATTAACAGAGTTCCATAACAAAAAAAAAAAAAACCGATCAGTTATCCAAACAAAATAACATTTTTAAACCGTTCTACATAACCTACTAGTTAGGTGATCATCATTCAATCCAAAAATTTGATCAACCCAACCCAAATCATCCATAAAAGTTAATATATTATATATGCATCATCTATTTACAAAGGTGCAACAACACATCTACCCCAGACGTTGGAAACAGAGTTCCACCCGGAACCCCTGCCATTCCTCATCAAGACCAAATACCGGATCCTCACATACGTCCTGGTCACCAGCACCATGAACCAAACTGGAATCAAACATAAACAACCCAAATTTCAGGTTTCGTATAACTTGAACGACTAGAATCAAACAAATACACACTTTAAAAACGCAAGTTTCATTCAAATCTTACCCACGACGTGCAATGTGAACAAAATGACAAAGTATTGCCTCATTTTAAAGACGAATGGAAGAACCTCACCGGAGCTGTGGAGTCGCCAGAGTGTTTGGGGGAGATGAGGGGGTGTATTGTAGCTTACCAAACAAGATTGGGGGGTAGTGAAATTACCATTATGCCCTCCCTGGAAGCAAAAGAATTAACAGTCAACTAACGCTGATACGGTCAAAGGTTTTAATTTTTAGCAATTGAATACGTCAGGGACTGTAGTGTTGATTTTTACAAAAATAAGCACTAAACCTGCGAGCGGGTGTAAACCTCAAGGACTGAAACTGTACTTTACTCTTAATTATATCTACAATAGGTGAAATCACTAAATACGTAGCTCAAGGAAATCAATATTTATTGAGTAAATTACAAAAATCGTCCTGTTTACACTGGATTGCAAAGTATGTCCTTTGTCTTTAAAGTTGACGGGATTCATACTTTATGTTTGCAAAACCATACACACTATGTCCTTTAGCCCTAACTCGGTTAAATATTAGTGTTAAATCATAGCATATTGGCAATTTTACTCATTTATTTAAATATATTTAATAAGTAAATCAAAAAAATTAAAACATTTAAAGAATATATATATATATATATATATACTACTGATTACTTTGTCTCTCCCTATCACCCTCTCTCTCATATCTCTCTCCTCCTTATCTCTTTTTCTCAACCATATCACCACCACCACTGCACCCCCACCATCACCACCGCACCACCATCACCACTGCACATCCACTACCATAAACATCTTCACTCCTGCTGCATAACCCCCACCACCGCTGCACCTCCACCACCGACAGCCAACCCCCACCACCACCAACAAGACCATATATCTTATTCAACAATTTAACAAAACTAACTTCTAGAGAACATATTTATCCCCAAATTAAATCCCTAAAATGCCCAAAAGATTCTTAATTTAAAAACCTCGTAAATACCAAAAAATGCATTAAATAAGAAAATATAAATGAAAACCTAACCGAGTGAAGGATATCTTTAAGGGTAAATTACACTTTTCATCTTTTATGTTTGTAGCGGGTTGCAATGGATGACCTTTAATTTCAATAATTACAGTCACAATCCTTTATTTAGAAAACTCATTACACCTTTCGTCCTTTAACACTAACCAGGTTAAAAATTTAAGTTAATTCCATTTACTTAAGGGTATCATGGTCATTTCATGTTATTATTTCAATTTTTCTTAATAAATAAAACAAAAATCCATAACCTCGATCCATCCACAAATTTCTTCCTCAATCCATAACCTCCACCCTCAATCAGATCTTCCTCAATTCACTAATTGGATTTGATTGGAGTTTGAGTGGGTGTTTGTGAGATTTGGGGAGACTAGACTGGAGTGAGACCTAAAAAATTTAAAATATATAATAATATAACACACTTAAAAACTAAACTTTTAACAGAACCTCGAACCAGGTGTAAAAATGGAAAGATCAACCCATCCACCATTTCCATTCTGTTTATGATTCAACCTCAACAGACCGCTTCCAAAATCATCACCATTCGAATCACCATTCGAATTTTCATTCTTATTCGCACCTTCCATTAACAAACTCCATAACGGTCCAACTGAATAACCACCAGAAGATCCAGATTGAAATTCTCCGTCACTGGTACCGGAGGTTTCGTCGTTGGAGTAACCGGAGATGTGCGTTTGGAATTACGTTTTGTGATTGTGCGAGTGCCTCCACCGATTGGGATGTTACGGAGAGTGCCGCCTTTGGTCCAGTAGCGGCGACAGTCCTTGCAATAGTGGTGAGGCTGGGAGAGGTTGTAATTGTTGTAGTAGCAGAATTTGGTGTTGGTGGAGTCGCATCTAGGGAAGTTGAGGAGGTGCTCCTTGTGGTGGTTTGGGAAATTAGGGTTTGTGTTTATTTATGAATGATCTAGATGCATTGGGTGGGTGGGTTAAAGTTTGAATCTAATGGAAGATCTTATTGAGGGTGGAGGTTATGGATTGAGGAAGAAATTTGTGGATGGATGGAGGTTATGGATTTTTGTTTTATTTATTAAGAAAAAATTAAATAAAAGCATGAAATGACCATGATACACTTAAGTGAATGGATTTCACTTAAATTTTTAACCTAGTTAGTGTTAAAGGACGAAAGGTGTAATGAGTTTTCTAAATAAAGGATTGTGACTGTAATTATTGAAGTTAAAGGTTGTAGGTCCCCTTGATGTATGGATCTTTCACAGAATTGTTTATCTAACCTAGAGTGCGGAATCCTCTAGATCAGATTTATTACAGAAACGAGTAGAAACAGAATTTCACAATCAAACGGGTCTTCTATTGATTATCCAACTTGCAGTTTACAATCAATTCAAGACCTCACAGCCTATCTCTGTGATCTTGCTACAAACCCTATTTCGAATTCTTACTCTCTCTCTACATTTTCTCTCTCTAGAATTCTCTAACTTCTATAACCCTAATCACAAAACATGTTTATATACCACATGTTTGTGAACTGGGCTTCCTACTGGGCTAGGCCATTTTCCAAGCCCATTACAATAAATAAACTCCCTAACCAATAAGCTAAGCCCAATACAAAATATCCAAAGACTAAATAATCAAACTATTAAGCTGTTGTCACCGAATATGCACCAACAGACTCCCCCTTGACAATAGCTTCATAGTGTAACTTTGTCTTCAAACATCTTGTGTTCTTTTGGTCTTTGGATAGCGTCAGCTACACAGCTTCTGACATCAACAGACTCCCCCTTAGCTGATGCTTCCAATCTCCAAAACTTTCATTCATTGTAGATCAGTTAGCAAGCAATCCTTGGTTAAGCAAGTAAGCTCCAACTCTTCCATATCTCTCTTTCTGCAATGTAGTTGAAGGATCCTACCATGCACCTTCACATGTTCTTTGCTTCACACTCAATTTGCACTGTACTTGTATTCTGCACTTCATTTTGATAACTGCATCAATCTGTTTAGCAACACAAGCAAGTATCTCGAAAAAAACCATTAGTCTTTATCACATTTAAAGATAAACCAATATTTTATCTTAGTTTGCAAAAACAACTACCTGTCAGTTCAAAATGGAAGTCTTTTAAGAAGAAAATATTTTTGGTATTTTTGATATTTTAAGAAAGCAGTAAACTATTTACAAAAGCAATAAACACTCTATTTTTGTGAGAATCACCGGTAAGAAGATCATATCAGCACAATCAAACTGTTTCACACTTGTAGTTAATTCTTTATTTATTTTCGTGAAAAGTAGTCCAAGACGATTACCAGTATGTTTGTCCACTTAAACAAAATGCATGAACATTTCAAGTACCATTACCGTATGATACGTTAAGGTAATGTTATTTCTGATATACTAGTGTGTCCCACTTCAGGATATACCCCAGCGATCAAGGTATGCACAAAGATTCATCGTAGTAGGTGAGTATACTGATGTCATCCTTTAAGATATCCTGACAATGTCTAGGTCTGCATATAATCTGTTTTATCATGTTTTGATTGCTTAACAATGAACATCCAAATAAATACTAATCAAATCCTGGAAATATAAACAACACACTCTATCATGCAAGTTTCTTCCCTACCACATATTTCACAAGTCCAATCCAGATTTCTGAAATCTTAACTGGGAATAGGTTGAGAAGAGAAGAGAATAGATCTTTAGCAGAGATGGTATAATATACAGATCAAATGAGTTTTTCTCAGTTTGATATAGGTTTCTTGGGTTTCTTTTGGGCACTTGAGGGCCTCTTTCGGGTATATTAGATCTATAGCGCGACAACGTACAGCTAGGTCAGCATGTATCTGGATGCAGCAGAAGCTGTCGTTGCCTAGCACCTCCAGGTCAGCATATATCTGGATGCAGCAGAGGAGGTACACGACTTTTTTCAGAGAAGATTTCAGAATCAGATCAAAATTGTGTGTATCGGGACAACATACATACATTCAAATAGAAATGAGCTAATTCCAAGTGACTTTCTTTCCTGGGGTCATGTACAATTTTAGTTCTGAACAGAAGGACAGTCAAGATACCCCAGATGAAATAACAGTATAAAGACCAAAAACTTCAGATTTTGGCAATCTATCAACGCAAGATTTAAGGTCATTAAACCATACACCACTGATGTGTACCCCAACTCATACTCAGTTTATTTAAGTTTATATCACATTGGTAAGTTGATTATTTCATGCTTTTTGCCTACTGGTACATCATATGATGAAGCTGCTATCACACTTAAGCAATTTAATTTCAGTTTCAGTGTGACAGTCTAACTTGCCGATGTACTATCATTTCTCCTTTTCCACACAGTAATAACTCATTTTTAATTTTCTATATTTTTTATGTTTTTGATTTTTCAATGTCTTTGTATTTTTTATTTTTAAATTTATAACTTACTCCCCCTAAACACACGCACTAACTAAACTCTTTTTGGCTTAGGGAAATTTATCCCCCTATATTTTTGTTTTTATGGAGCAAGTTTCAAAAACAGAAATCTAAACACAAACAGACTCCCACTTCAATCTGACAATAAGTTTTTCACTTTTGAAGTTTAGAAAAATCATAACCATCACTAAAGTAAATAGTTCGTTACCCATGTTAACCTACTATTCACCTCAGACACTTTACAGGAATAACCATTGTTGAACACATCAACAGTCCTTCTTGGTCATCCTGCACACACTCAATAACTTAGTTAGACTTAACAACCCAAACCTGACCGGATTTGGGTCGACCATGTAAATCCGTATATGATGCTTCTAACCAATATCCATCACACCTTACTGGTGTCTTGGATGTATTCCCCGTTGTTGAACAAGATTTATAACTTCCACTAGGTCTTTGATCGCGAGAGTTCCAATAAAATCTCGGATTTTCCGACCTTTGAAAATTATTATCTTGATACCTTTTTCTCCCATTATTATACCATGAATTTTGAAAAAAATTTGGATGTTGTTGAACATTTGAGTTATTAAAACCCCTATATTCATTTCTTCTTTGAAAATTTCGATTACCAAAAGTATGGTGTCGATTTTGATATCCAAAATTTCTATTTTGACTTTGAAACTGATTTGATTTACCATTAAAATGACTAAAATGTGTAGAATTGCTTCTTGGTCTATCAAATCGTCTTGATGTTGAAGTCTTAGATTGAAAACTTGGTTGATTACGTTGACAATGTGGTTGCACATTATTATTTAAACCAACCCTATTCCCATTCTTAACTTCATCAACTTTTTGCTTATTTTTCTTCAAAGGACAACAACTTGCCACGTGCCCTTTGTTGTGACATCTAAAACAAGATTTTGTCTTATAATTTCTCTTTTTCTTAAATCTCTTTTTAAATGTTTTCTTCTTTTCGTCTTCAGTATCCTCATCCGATTTATGAGGTGTACTGCGAGACTCAACAGATTCTTTCAAAGTAACTGGACTATTTGGCAAGTCCACAGCTATCGGATCCACTACAGCTGGTGTAGTAGGCACAAAATCAATTAACTCATTTTCATCGGGTAAAAAAGAGTAGTCTTGATTTTTAGAAGATGAGGCTTTACTAAACCCCAAACCCTTTTTATCATTACTCTTTTTCAAATTTGCTTGAATTTGAGTCCTAACTAATGAAGATTTTCCAAACTTGTCTAACTTTCCTTTAAGTTCAAGAATTTGGTCTTGTGCAACGGCCAATTCCCTGCACTTATCAGAAAATTCATTAGTTTTGTCCTTCACAGTTTCACGAGCCAAATCAATGATCTGTAACAGTTCATTGACTTTGCTTGTTAAACTGCTGATTTTTTGTTCATTTGATTTGAGTTCATTTAAGCAATTTGACTCTCTTTTAATCAAAAGAACATTTGACTCTTTTAATTTTTGCAATTCAGCTAACTGAATTTTGTTTTGCTCCGATAGTCTGTCAACTTTACCCTGTAGTTCAGTGCAATTACGACACGTATGACTTACAGATTCTGATGTTACCTTCACCTCTGTTGTAAGTTCATTCACATCATTCATGCACTTTGAAACTTCTGCAGCCTTCTTCTCAACATTCTCCTCATCAGCTTTTTTCTTCTCTTCTTTCACAGCATCTGCTACCTTATCTAAAGCAAGATCTCCTACACTCTGTCTTGATGAACTCTGATAACGTTTTTCTAAAGCTTCCCACAGCTCATAAGAAGTCCCACAGTGCTTGATGGTATGTTTAATTCCCTCAGACAAGGACATCTTGATCACTGCTAAAGCTTTCTTCTCAGCATTTACCATGAGTTTCTCAGATTCATCCATCATCTCATAAGAAATCACTTTAACTCTTCCGTCATATCGTCGTGTGGCAGCAATGTACCCATCGATCATACAATTCCACATTCTCGTATCTTCACTTTTCACAAATGCCTCAAACTCCTCTTTCCAGATAGTATATTCTTTGACGTTTTTCAGCTTTGGCCAATTCTTAACTTTCTCACCAACATTATCCACTTTAACCATCTTTAAACACGTTTTACCGTAACCGTACTAATAAAACCGTACAATATTTTTTCCGAAAACTGTTTTTACCAAATTATACCGTTAGAATCGTCTCGAAAAAACGAATCCAATGATATATAATGTCGAAAACCGAATTCGGGATTTTCCAGAGTCTTTTTTTTTCCCTAAAGATCAATCGAGTCCGACCGTGCAAACGGTTTGTCGAGATGAGCTACCGATCAATTTGTATTTTCAAAAACGTTAAATCCTCTATACGTATCTAAATAAGTACTCCACCTTTTAATTTTGCTGGCAAACCAACTTAATTTCGCTGTGTCACACTAATTATGCTGGCAAACCAAGCTAAATATGCTGACAGAGTAGTTATAATTATGCTGGTAGAGGAATTATAATTATGCTGGTTTTTAAATTCGCTGGAATAAATATGCTAGCTGATCAAATAATTTCATTGGTTCACCGGTCAGTTAATTTCGCTGGCTAATCAGGTCACTATTACGACGACTTTAATTTCGCCGATCACCGTAATAATGTCGCTGAGGACAATTACACGGTTACCAAAGTCGCCTTTGGATTTAATTTCACCGGTCACCGAGGTTAAATTCGCTGGATCAGATAATTGGGAAATTTAATTTCACCGGTCACCGAGGTTAAATTTGCTGGATCAGATAATTCCTCTGATTTGTCAGCGGAATTGTTAATTATGCTAGGAAATTAGGGAAACTCAATAATTTCGAATTTTCTGAAGATTTTCCAGATTCTTCTAACAATTTCCTGCAAAATCAAACAACCAAATCATCAATAATTTTCGAAAATTGTCAAGAACACGAAGAACAATCTTCGAATATTCAAGCCTTTTCAGCCAAAATTCTTCAAGAATCAACCAAACCTGCAACCAAAAACACTAATACAGCAAAATTAAATATGCAAACAGATCAAATACTTCAAAATTTTCGAAAACCAGCCACCAAAATTTCGAAACCCTAGGTCTTAAAAACTTAAAATTTTTGAAAATTGCCAAAACAACCCGAAAATCAACCCTTTTCTGCAGCAACAATTCTGAACCGAGCTTCTTCAAGAGCCTAATGCTCTGATACCAATTGTAGGTCCCCTTGATGTATGGATCTTTCACAGAATTGTTTATCTAACCTAGAGTGCGGAATCCTCTAGATCAGATTTATTACAGAAACGAGTAGAAACAGAATTTCACAATCAAACAGGTCTTCTATTGATTATCCAACTTGCAGTTTACAATCAATTCAAGACCTCACAACCTCACAGCCTATCTCTGTGATCTTGCTACAAACCCTATTTTGAATTCTTACTCTCTCTCTACGTTTTCTCTCTCTAGAATTCTCTAACTTCTACAACCCTAATCACAAAACATGTTTATATACCACATGTTTGTGAACTGGGCTTCCTACTGGGCTAGGCCATTTTCCAAGCCCATTACAATAAATAAACTCCCTAACCAATAAGCTAAGCCCAATACAAAATATCCAAAGACTAAATAATCAAACTATTAAGCTGTTGTCACCGAATATGCACCAACAAAGGTCATCCATTGCAGCCTGCTATAAACATAAAGGACGAAAAGTGTAATTTACCTGTCTTTAATTGGAAGAGTAATAGGGTCGATATCCAGAAAAAATTCTGCTTCTTTATCCTTCCATTTGCGATAATCAGGATCATTCTCCCATCTGGGGTCTTTGGATAATTGTTAGTTTTGTTAAATTGTTGAATGTGATAGAAGGCGGTGGTTGGGCGGTGGTGGGGGGTTGTGCAGCAGGGTGTGACATCTGTGCCTCTACAACCATCATACAAATACAAATCCAATGAAATCTTATTTTTCATTCTTGGGATTTGTACAATTTCATGTGACATTCACACATATCAATTCTTGTTCGATTTCAAGCTTTTAATCGCTTTCTGGAAAGTTATACGCAAACTATTACGTAAACGTAATCAGTTTAACGCGACAAACACTCCAGGATAGTGACATATGCTTAACATACCTTAAATAACCTTTACATAACTTAGAAATAAGTTTTGAAGAGTTTGGTGTGTCAAAAACAAGTTTATTCGATCGCATGGGACTATTTGCGACAAACTGCGAAAGTCTGCCAATTCGTATAGCAACGAACATTCCAGAACATGATCATAAGCTAAACATACCCTAAATATCCTTTGCATAGCTTAGAAATAGGCTTTGAAGGGTTCGGTATGCGAAAATGCGCTTATTTGATCAATAGGGACTAAAAGCGTTAAAAAGTGCATAAGTTTGTATTTACGCGCATATCTTACATTCTGAACATATCCGGGACATCCAGAAATATTTGTAATCATTAAAGTATTTTATTTTAGTGATTGAAATGCAAAAATACCATTCGTCGCGTAATTTGGATCGTTTTCGCGTCCGTTCGAGTTTTCGTCGTAATTAACCGAATAACGTGACCGTACGACCAAATGAACCGACATCCGAGATGTTTTCAAGCATATTTCATGTTCCCTATGCTTTAACATCCTTGTAGAGCCTTGAAATGGGGTTAACAGGGGTTAAATGCATCAAAAACTAAGTTTTATGCATTCAGGGACCATTTTTGACATTTCCTGAAAGTTCCCTCACGGGCCGCGTAAGATCATGTTAACTCTTACATGGGGCGTGACATACTGAAATGGCAGATTCATTGAATTAAGCCAAACAGCCTGTTCTCATTGTTTTGAATTCTAGTTTTATCATACCTTGGGCTTGTTTATGTGCTCCCCAAGTATCCAAATCTATGGGCAACATGTGTAGGGTTAAGATTAAGCCTTGAACAACTCAAAAACACATGGAATGATCTTAATGGATCATGATTTTCTATAAATAGCCATGGGGTTTTGCCATTTTCCTTGCTCATCATCACAAATCTGCTCTAAGTTGAATCTCTCACACTTGTTAAAGGCTTCATACCTGAGTTTTCTTTGTTCTATCTCCAAGCTTGGACCCTTTGTAAGTGATCTTTCATGCTTGGTTATGTATTCAAGCAAGAAAGTCAAATAGTGTTTGACTTTCTGCTTTGACCATGACTTGGTCAAGAAAAAATTCATTTGAACTTTGCAATGTGAGCGTAATCACGATGGTTATAGCCCTTTGTGACTATACCTACTGATTACCACGTTGATTAGTCGAAGTGATGTGTCAAAGTTTCGGTCAAAATGCACGATTATGCGCATTTTGCGACGAAACTATTTTCGGGTATTAAAACACTTTGTTTTGATGTCAAATCAGTTTTCTAACTTAGTTAAACATGTTTTAACATGTTTAACTCGTCACTTTTTGTCTAGTGCTTGTATGGGGTCGTAAGTCAAGCGGTCTTGACAACCTCTTAGACTTTCGAACCCGACCCGTTTGGTAAATTGTTAGGATCCGACCAAACATATTTTGTGACCATAGTTGTATAGGGTATAACCTTCCGAGGTTATACGTTATGGTCACATAGTTTAATTAGTTGTATGATAGGTTGTTTATATGCCTTAGGTAAATGACCAAAATGCCCTTTTCATGCATAATTTGAATTTAAGCGTATGCAACTTAAATTTTGACAGTTAAACTGATTATGCAACATATTTAAACATGTTAGGGCATATAATACTTGTCATAGGACTAGTTAGGCGTCTCGAACACGCATTCGCGCGAATGACGCGTTAACGTAGCGTAGACTACCTTAACAGGTCATAACGGGTCGTAAGCACTTAGGATAGGTTCCGAATCAGAATGTATGCTTTTTTAAACTATATCACATGAGTTTCAATACTCATTTAGTTTACGAGACCTCATTCTACCTGATCTCCCGATTTAGGTGCCGATTTATTTACATAGCGATCCGATTACTAGGTGCCATTTGATTTCCTTGGTTTGCCCGAGCTTTGTTAAGTTCATTTAATCGAGGATATCTTGCAATCTCAAGTGAGTACATAGTTCCCTTCTTTTACAGCTTTTAATTGTTTTGGGGTGATTCATATGTGCTAAACGATTTCGAGTTTTCTAAAACGAATGTTATGGTTTATATTAAACACAAAGATTTCAATAATATGAACGAACTTGTTGGGGCGTTGGTCGAAAGACAATTGAATGACATTCAATAACTATTATCAAGCCGCCCAGTAGTATGTTATGGTACCATAGGATATTATGGTACCATAGGATCTGACAAATCCCGTTATCGGACTTTCACCATGGTTATGGGGGTAATGTGGGTAACGACAGAACCTGATGATTGTTAACTTACCCTTTGGTGGTTTGTTAATACGAGTTGAACGATTGACGAGTCACATAGGTTTGAATGTATTAATCGAGACGACCAAAAGTTAGTTTTCATAATTAAAACGCGAACGATTGGAACTATCTGAACTATGTGAACGATTTGAACTATTTGAACGATTGGAACTATGTGAACGATTTGAACTATTTGAACTATCTGAACTATGTGAACGATTGGAACTATTTGAACGTTTGGAACTATTTGAACTATTGAACGATTGAGTTATGGTAAGTGATTAGGTAACGGGGCGGGTGTAATGTGATAAAAGCATGGTGGATACGCCGCTGGTACTTCCTATATATAAGTGCTTTTAACACATTACATGTTGTTGCTTTATCTAGATCACATGGACGAATGTTTTCAAAAACGATGTTACACTACAAGGTTTACTTAAAGATATAAACTATACAATGTTTACTTTCACGACGATTTACCACTTGGTTTACAAAGACAAATGTTTTCAGTCAAGATTCATGGCTATAATGGTTTTGGTTTACACATATGTCAACTTGTAAAGTTGATAAAACATACTGCAATATCAAACATTTTTGATTTCAAGGAATACACTCGACAACTCTCCTAGTTGGACGAAGTATTGCGATATGTACTCAAAGCCATGAATCTGACACACTCACAAAACCTATGTACTCGCCGACATTTTTATGCTGACTTATTTCACATATGTTTCAGGTACTGTTGTTTGATGATGTTTTGATGATGATAATGATGCATGCTCACATAGGAATGGACGAGGCCTTAGTGACTTAATAACAATGAAGGGCAATATGTTCATGTTTTGCTTATAAATTTCGAGACAATGTAACAAACTTAATTCAATAAAACGAAACTTCAATCCATTTGTTGTGAAACAATGATTATGTTACGACACTCCCCGACGTTTCCGCCGCGGTTTGTTGTTTTAACGCGGTCGGGGTGTGACACAGGGGTCGGTCGCTGGTGGTGGAGGTGCAGAGGTGGTGGGGGTTGTGCAGCAGGGGTGGAGATGTTTACGGTAGTGGATGTGCAGTGGTGATGGTGGTTTGGTGGTGATAGTGGAGGTGCAGTGGTAGTGGTGGTATGGTTGTGTGGTTGAGATAAAGAGATAAGGAGTAGAGAGAGATATGAGGGAGAGGGTGAGGGAGAGAAAGTAATGAGTAGTATATATATTCTTTCAATGTTTTAAATTTTTTTTGGGTTTATTTATTAAATATATTTAAATAAATGAGTAAAATCATTAATATGTCATCATTTAACATTAAAATTTAACTGAGTTAAGGTTAAAGGAAATAGTGTGTTAGGTTTTGCATACATAAAGAATGAATCCTGTCAACTTTAAAGACAAAAGACATATTTTGCAATCCAGTGTAAACATAAAGGACGATTTTTGTAATTTACTCTTATTTTTTACCAAACTCGTTATTTGAGTTGTGTCGTTTTTTATATGAAAACGTTATCTAGCATGAAAATAACATATATTAACCATAAAAGATATAAAATGGCAAATATAAAAGGAAACGAGTCAATCAAGGACACAACTATCCAAAAAATATTTTATCATGATTTTGTTGCTGCGATTTGCCCCAAAACACTTGTTATGTAAGACCAATTTGCCCCAAAACACTTGTTATGTAAGATCGTGGGGTATGGTGGGGCGGGGGTTGGGGGCATGAGTTAACACGTGGAGTTCAAGCCCTCTACCGGTGAGTGACGTGTCCGTGGGGTATGGCGGGGCGTGGCTTGGCAGTTTATTAAAAAAAATACAAAAATAAAAAAATACACACAACATTAAAAAAAAGCCTAAAATTTTATTAAATTCCTAAAAATTACAAAATTCATAAAAATTACAAAAAAACCTAAAAAGGATTAAAAAAAAAAAAAAAAAAAAAAAAAAACCTAGAGCGTTAGGTCAATTTCAAAAAGAGCGAGCTTGTCGAACGTCTTCCGCTCCTTGCCCCTAAACTCGATGTTCGCCACCGCCGCCCGGTCTTCGTGGCTTATCTCACCGCTCGGAACGGCTTCGTAGTAGGCTTTGAAACGATCAAGCTTCGGCCGTAGCTCGTGCCATTTTTGTTGGCACGCGTTTAAGTTGTGCCGATCGTTTCCCACGTTATGCCGGTAGCTAGCAAAAGCTTCTAGCTAGTAACGCGTTTCACCAGGTTGTCGGCCCTTCATTGCGTCAACGACGCTTGTGACAAGAGCTAGCTCTTCTTCGTGTGTCCAAGAGGCCATCGATCAAGTGTGTTTGGATTGGGGTAGCGGGTTCGATCAAGTGTGTTTGGGTTGGGGTAGCGGACAGCCGATGGGGTTGGGGTAATATATATAGCGATGTTGGGTGGGTGAACCGCTTGGCTTGGCCAAACGGTTATAATTTGAAATTTAAATGGCCACCGCTATGACCTAGCCAACAAGCGAATAGGAGCCGGCCACATAGGATCGCTAGCCCGCCACACGCTCGGCTTTAAACTCCCGCCCCTTGGGCCACGCCCAAACCCAAGCCCACCCGGGGTGGTGGCTTTGGTGTTTTCAGCCAACCCACGCCCCATACCCCACAGTCTAATGAGTTCCACCGATTGATAAAAATCCTCTTTTCGGCGCAATCTTTATTTGTTATTATTTTTTTAACGGCAAATTTGGATCACTGACGAACCACTGGAGTATTATCGTGCCACCAGCGGAAACCACCCGATCATATCCATCTCCACTAGGCATAAAGCATATATACCAATTCAGGAGGAAACCCAATAAAATACGGGAAAACCCTCTTGTGGGAATCGAACCCAGGACCTATTGGTCCCAAAGCTTTATCCCACCCCTAAGATGACACTAGGCTATAATTATTAGCTTTACATTCTCTCAAAAAAAAAAAAAACTTTTAAAACAAAATAAATTAAAAGTATTATCACAAACCATATAACTTGACAACCAAATTAAATTTCAACAAAATATCGCAACAATAGACTCTTTGGCATGTTTGTTCACAAACAAAAAAAATGGTCCACAGGGTTACAATTGTTGTCTATAACCTCGGGTTTAACCATTCGCGGTGGTTCACATTTGTGGTTACCAATCCCTGCTTTTGTAAACAAACAACAAAAAAAAAAAAATACAACACTTTTAACTAAAGTTATAAAATATACAATAATATTTATAAAAATCGTGCAAAGGAAGCATGGAAGAACGCAAGAATTTTTTATAAGATTTTTTTTTTTTTTTTGTTTTGCAATGGAAGAGTGACTAGGGTATTTTGGTGCTTGTGTGGGAGTGTTTTAGTAGTTTTTATTTTAAAACAAAAAACTTTAAATGTTAATGTTAGAAAAAAAAAAATTTGACACATTTTTTTGAGAAAAAAAAACTATTTATTAAACAGCTTTTCGCTAGTTTTGTTAATTATATTTCCCACAACTTTATTACTGATAATCTACAATCTGTAGTTGGTACTTATGACTTATGAGAGCTAAACAAAGTTCTATCTTGCAATATTTATGTAGTAACTGTTTTCTTCGAACAAAATTATACGAAAAATACTGTATATTATAATGACCAAAAAACATAATCTGATAAGATGCACAGATTGTCATGCAAACCTAATTGTTGAAAACTACTAATCACATGTTAATGATGATAACCCTGAGACTTGTCTCAGTGGTAGAGGCAATGAAGGATAGAGCGCATGGGGCCGAGAGGTCACCGGTTCGATCCCGAGCCCAACCCGAGTTTTCTATTACAGTGCATTTACTCTAGAGGGTCGGCTCTTGTGGAGGGTGCAACTCCTGTCAAGTGGCAGGAGGCTGGAAATTTTCTCAGGGATAGCCAAGCCACACTCGGCCAGGCGTCGGCCCGGTTAAGACAACATAGTCCCGGCAATGAGTGGGGTGGCGGGTCTGCGATTTGTGGGTGTGAATTAGCCGTCTGTTGTGAAGTTCACCTATAAAAAAACATGTTAATGATGATGCCTGAACAACAAGAGAGATTCCTCCAACTTGCATACCATTCCCAACATATTATTGTCACTACAACCAAAAACTTCACATGCAAGATGGCTTTAGTGACTTGATATTTTTGCCACTCTTTAACTATGTAAGATTAACTTTGAGATCTGAATTGACACTCTTATTCATTGACATTATTGCTTCTCCGTCATGACGTGGTATGGTTATATTTTGAATTGCGTTATAACTTGTAAAAAAGTTACGAATTTAGTGACAATTGCTTGAAGTAGTGCACTATGTTTACTTCATATACTTCGAATATGATCGTTAAGTTGATAAAAAATGATTACACCTTTTGTAATCATATACTGGCAGGGATTCAAACTTAGGGTGAGAGTTTTAACAGCATATACTGGCCCTTTGTAGTAAGCTGGAAATCCAGTTAATCTGCCGTTTAAAAAAAACTAAATCGATTCATCCAAAAAAGTATAAAAATAATAGAGAAAATCATCACTCCGTAACAACCACCTCCTCTCTCCATCTTTACTGCCATCACAACGTTAATTAACCATTACAATCATTACCACACACACTTCTTCGGTTCTCCCCTTGTTATTGAAAACACGATTCCTTGAAGAAGACAACTATTTGTTTTCTATGAATCTGACAACTAATGTAACTTCCTTCACATGGATTTTTGGGTTGCTTAATTTTTGAGGTCTCCATCCTTCCTCAAGGATGCCCCGATGTGGCCCCATTGAGTTTAGCCATAGAATTTGTCAAAAAGATCAAACAAACACATTTCATAAAAGTTATATTATATTTTTTTAGGATTCATAATTTCATATTATAATATGGAATATACTTACTTAGGGTAGGGATAATGTACACTATTTAACACTATATATAACACTATTTAACACCATATAAACACTAACACCATATAACACAATGTAACACTATATGACACTATATAACAATATATAACACTATACATCTATCATAGACATGCTATCAGACAAACTATAGTGTTATATTTGTTATATAATGTCATATAGTGTTACATAGTGTTATATGGTGTTATATGGTGTTACATATTGTTATACGGTGTTTATATGGTGTTATATAGTGTTATATATAGTGTTATAATACACTTCTCACACTTCTGGATTAATGTACATGATCCTCTACCTACTTATATATAATACTACATATATATTTTAAGAAATATGATAACATTTTTGCCAATTTATCAAAATGAATTATATAATATATTAAAATAAAGTTTAGTTTCATATACATCAAATTAAAGTAGTATATCCATATTTAAAACTAGTAGGGTGCCCGCGCGATGCGGCGGGTAACACAAAATTTTTTATTTGTTGGGTTTTGAGTCTCCAACGCTTTTATTAGTTTATCAATCCTCTTGTGACGCTTTTGTTAGTGTGTGATTATAACTAACGATGAATCCATGACGGCAATGGTCAAAACACATTTTTTATAAAAGACAAATTCCGGTTAGATTTGGTCGATTAATACCGTTAAACCAAAACTTTTTGACATGAGCTATATATACATATATTTTACTTTTGTTAAGAATTTGACTAAAATCATTCTCATGTAAAATTCATAAACATTAAATAAATAGGCTAAGTATTATAATCGCTTAATCAAAACAATAGTAAATAACACTTTCAAATCTCTTACTCTAATATATAGAGAATAATTGAGAAGATATCTTACACAAAACCATTTTAACAGGTTCCTTTTTTTTTGGTTTTGGAACAAGCAACATATGAAGTTAGTTTAGTTTAATTTAATTATTAATAGTAAAAACATTTCAAAATCTACTTAAGCTTGCAGTAACATATGTGAAAGTTTGTGGTGGGAGTCAAACCCATTGTATTTTGTATGTGGTTAAAAAATAATGATAAAGAAATAAGTAATTTAAATAAAATAAACCCTACTTAAAAAAGTTTGATCCCAAGTCATATATGTTAATAATCAACATATAATAAGAATGATCAAACAACAAACCCACTGCACATGCTCCATCAATAGGGCAACTTGGTTAGGTTACATTCAAACAGGAAAGTGTGTTTCTACTGCTAATGATGAAGATAAATGGAGACTTAAAACAAACTAAATAAGTGAATAGGAACTTCTCTAAGGCAGCCTACACAGAAGAATGTAATAAAGAATTTATGGGTTGGCACTCGGCATGACCAGACCCGAACCGACTTGTATTGTTGCACGCTAAATACTACTTGTTACAATCTGCCCATTTCACCTAATATTTACATTAAAACATAGTGCCTCATGATATCAGGATTAGCTGCAAGCCTTTGAATCTGAACCATCTGACTGATTTTCTCTTCCATCGTCATTCTTCCCAAATGATCTTTCCCTTGAGTAGCAACCAGCTGATCGTGGTCTTTATACAGAACATTGTCTGCCATTTCACCATCGTGGCCACCACATTCGATGTTGCTCCCCTGAACAACACTTGGCGTAAAACGATATACAAAGATGAATAGCCTTGTGGAGTGGAATAGAGTAAACCATCTTTGATTGTAGTCAAACGATTTACAATCAGATTCCTTTTCTTTTTCCTTTGTATTTATTAGTTTCTCAACAAATTCTAGCTGTCTCCTCACCTGATAATGCGTTTAAAGCAATAGCTACAACCAGAAATCAGCGGGTTAGAATTAGAAATTCTAATTTATATTTGTAACTCACATCTTTTGATATGCTGCAAATATGTGAGTGTGGCCAAAGGGAGGCCTGGTGGATCATGTCCCAACTCCATTAAAGCATACCAATAAATCTCTTGACCACACAGAACTTTCATGAAGTTAGCCATCATCAGATCGAGCTTGTAATGAGCTACAGCTGCGCAAGACCCAAGCCACCAGATCTCACATCATACCCGTAATCCTACATGACATACAAAACATTGATATTTTAGGGGAGTTCATATCTTTTCATGTTTTCTGATACATCTCACTAACAACATCATCAACATCTAGAGGTTGTGGTTCTTGTTTCCCGATGATGCCATTCAACGAAACTTCATGTACCACCAGTATGCTTCGTTCCCTGTCCAATTACGAAGTTCAAACATTTACATAATTGTTGGAACATTTAAGAGTTGAAAATAAAGAAAGAGACACTCACAATGCTTCGGTCATTTTCGATGAGCCTCCTCGGTTTCCTTCGGAAGGAGACACGACTAAACAGGCCACTCCTGATGCCAAAAATGATAATGTAATTTTTTAAGACCATCTATGTCACACCCCAACTAATGGCGGAATCATCGGGGCGTGGCACTGAGCGAAACAGATTGTCCAGAAGTTTCCATAACAACTATCATTACCGTTCAATTAAAACAATACGTCCCATACCGTATCTCAAATAGTTAAATAATTATTACAGACAAGCATCAAGACAAGTATTCTGTTCCGACAACTCAGATTTTAAACATAGCTAATTTATTTGTTGGTTTCTAGGACTCCTTCCCTAGCCTCAATTTCATCACCAGCAAGCTAAGCACAGAAACAACCTAAGCACCTGTCACATACGTTAAAATAAAGTCAATACATATAATGTAAAGGTGAGCATACAAGTTTGATATAACATATAGAGTTCGAATTCGTTTACGCATAACCAGCACGTACACATAGTGAAATGAAGCACGTTAGTTATCGACATAGATCCATCGATACCAATGACTGTGGATTGACTGCCCGAGGCAGTTCGCAATACATGATTACCACCGTAATCCATGCAAGTAAAAGATCCTTAACAACCCCCGTGTGAACGGGTGCTGAGTCCAAACTATAGTACTATCGTTGCTAAGGCAGGTAGACAGCATTCCATGTGTAAACATAACAAACAAGCATTCATATGCCACGTATAACATGCATTAATGGTTTAGCGTTAAAATAGCTTGAGTAGTGTGATAGTTGTAGTTTGAATATTCGTAACGTATGTAACACCCAAAAGTGCTAAAAGCAAAAAAGGGTTCGAGTATACTCACAGCGATTATGGATTGAAGGGAGCGCTTTTCAGCGAGTATGGTTAGCCTGAATAGATTCGATAACGTAATGATAAGTGGCGCGTAAAACAGTACAAAGTGAGAGCGGGTAGGATAGTTGATCGTGCGAATTAACTATCCGTGCGAGTAAGTTATCCGTGCGAGTAACTATCCGTGCGAGTAAACTATCCGTGCGAGTAACAATCCGTGCGGATGGTATTCCGTGTGGGTGGTAATCCATCCGGATTAGTCACTTGTGCGGATTGTTTATCCGTGCGGACAAGTAGTCCGTGCGGACAAGTTATCCGTGCGGACAAGTTATTCGAGTGGATTGTTTCTTCCTAAGTTAAGGATGTGTTTGTGTATGATGGCTTGTGCTTTGGAGTTTTCGTTGTAGCATTTAGAAAACATCTAAGTATCTCTACCCTTCAAGCCGGTCGCGCGGACAATAATCCGTCTGGATGGTAGTCCGTGCGGACACGCCTCCAAGGCTGAGTCACTTGATGAAATTTGTGGAATCCGTCCGGATGACAATCCGTGCGGACAGTGGTAATCCGTCCGGATAGTCTGTCCGTGCGGACAACTTGTCCGTGCGGATGCACATTGCTTGGAATTGTTTAAGGTCTCAGTATCTCATGATCCGAAGAGTAATCCATTCAGAGGTCGTCCGTCCGGATTATTCATTCGTCGATACTCAAACCTCGTTTTGAATGTGGGTCCCAAGCGTAGCTCGTCCGGATGACAACCCGTCCGGATCGTCTGTTCGTGCGGGCAGCTTGTTCGTGCGGGCAGCTTGTCCGTGCGGACAGCTTGTCCGTGCGGACAGCTTACTCGCGCGGACAGCTTCCTCGTCCTGGTTGTTCCGTCCGGTTACCCTTGGTCGCCTTTGTCGTCTATCGAGACGTTCTGATTACGTGGCAACCATTTGGAATCGCATCCTTCCCGCATGACCGAGCCGGCCAGGAATCACCCTAACTCGGCTTGTTGGCGGTTTAGAACGGTAATTCCGGTCTAACCCGAAATCAGGTGTCTTGCGGGTAGAATCCAGATCTAGGACTGGCAATCACTAATATTGAGTGGAAGACTAGAACTGACCCGATTCGTACCGTCTTTTGAGGGTAAAAGAAGGAGAAAACTTGTTTATTTCTTTCAACTCTTTTATCCTTTAGAAAAGTTTAGATTTAGGTGAAGTTGTTGTGAAATCTTGTGGAAATCGTTCAGATCTGAGTTATTCTTGGTGGAATGAGGTCACACTTGAAGTTCATGAGAACTTCATGATGACATCACCCTAGAATACCTCAAATCTTGATGATTTCATGGTTAAAAGTTGAGATTTGAAAGATGGAAAGGTGTAGATGTGCGTATAGGTCAAGAATGTACAAGTTTTAGAGCAAGATCTTACCTGGATTGAGAGAAATCGGAGAAAAGGGGAAGAATGCGTGCAGGTCGGACGTCACTTGCCAAAAGTGGAAAGTTTGGAGAGTGACCCGGGTATTTATAGGATGCTAAAAGGGGAAAGGGGTGATCCGTGCGGATTGCAGGTCACCCGGATAGGTGATTCGTGCGGACTGGTCATCCGTGCGGACTGGCAACCCGTGCGGATTGGCAATCCGTGCGGATCGGCAATCCGTGTGGATTGGCAATCCGTGCGGATGGACCATCCGTTTGGATGTCGACTGAATGGTGCGTTCAGGTGCGATGACGCTTCGGTTTCGATTGCGAGCGATTCAATAGGGTTTCCTAGTCAAATTACTTTCAGTCCCAACTACTTCGTATATAACATGGTTCGACTCGAAATTCGGGTTCGGGTTCGTTTACATTCGAGTTGGACTTAGACTTCGAGTTCGATTGAGTTCGCTTGATTATCACAACAAAACATAAATAAACATGCACAGGTAACACGTAAGGCACACACACACACGTATAAATGACAAGTAAAATACATAGCTGGAGTTACGATTTGATGTCGATTCGACTAGCATAGCTCGATTAACTTTATCGCATTGTTACTTCCTATAGTTCACAGTCGCGAGTCGATTGAAATACGGTCAGCATGATTCGATTATTGTAATGAACGACACTTACTCCACATAATATAAATAAAATAAAAACATTTCTATGAGTCAAGTCGCGCGAAATCGGTCGTGGATTTTGACCTTGACTTTGACTTTCACTTATGAAAACACGGGGTGTTACAGCCTCCTCTTGTTTAGGGAATTTTGTCCCGAAATTAAGCTAAAAGCCGTAACAAACCGAGTTAAAAACCGGAACCTACAAGTGGCATTTGAGCAGGTTCTCGGTTGCGAAGATCAAACGCACCGATTCGTACACGAATTGATCAGATTCAGAGTCAATTTCACGTTTTAAACTGATTTATGTCAAATTGAACAGGTTTCTACTGTCGAAACACTATAGTTACAATACTACTTTCTTTCTCTAGCCTCAATCTTTGAACAACTACGGGTACTTAGCCTTCATATCGCTTTCGAGTTCCCAAGTGAACTCCGCGCCTCGTTTGCCTTCCCATCGGACCTTCACAATAGGAATGCGTGAGCGCCTGAGTTGCTTGGTTTGGCGATCCATGATTTCGACAGGCTTTTCCACGAAGTGTAATGTTTCGTTCACTTGTAGATCGTCTAGAGAGACATGTAGATCGTGGTCGGCGATGCACTTTCGGAGGTTTGACACGTGGAAAGTCGGGTGGACATTGTTAAGTTCCTCCGGTAATTCGAGTCTGTAGGCGACTTTTCCGATCCTTTCCAGAATCTTAAAAGGTCCAACATATCGAGGCTCGAGTTTCCCTTTCTTGCCGAATCGGACTACACCCTTCCAAGGTGATACCTTTAGGAGTACATAGTCACCAACGCCAAATTCACGGGGCTTGTGCTTTTTATCGGCGTAAACTTTCTGTCGATCCCGAGCTTTCGCTAGGTTGTCTCGAATTTGGAAAATTTTGTCTGTCGTTTCTTGTAGCAGCTCCGGACCGGTTAGTTGCGAGTGACCGATCTCGTGCCACACAATAGGCGAACGACATCTTCTCCCGTATAAGGCCTCGAAAGGTGCCATCTGGATGCTAGCCCGTATAAGGCCTCGAAAGGTGCCATCTGGATGCTAGCCTGGTAGCTGTTGGCAGAAAGTGGGCTGATTTAGTCAGACGGTCAATAACAACCCAAATGCTGTCGTGACCTGATGACGTGGTTGGAAGCTTGGTTACGAAATCCGTAGCTATACTCTCCCACTTCCGCATGGGAATTGGTGGTTGTTCGAGCAAGCCAGAGGGTCTTTGATGTTCAGCCTTGATTCTAGCACAGGTTAGGCATTTTCCGACGTAGAGAGCGATATCCCGTTTCATACCCGGCCACCAGTACCTATAGCGAAGATCCTGGTACATTTTGTCAGCACCGGGATGGATAGAGTATCGGGATTTGTGGGCTTCATCCATGATAATCTGTCGCAAATTGGTTCGCTTGGGAATTCAAATTCGGTCTAAGAAGTGGAATATCCCATTTGATTTGCTCACAAGCTGGGCTCCATCGTGGTAGATTCTTTCTTTCTTTAAAGTGCGTTCGTTGAAACACGCATACTGGGCGTCGTGGATGAGAGTTTCGAGGTTGTGCTGGGCTTGAACATTACGAGTGCTAAGTAGGTAGCTTCGTCTGCTAAGTGCGTCGGCAACAACATTTTCCTTGCCTGGGTGATAACGAATCTCACAGTCGTAATCGTTGAGAAGTTCTACCCATCGGCGTTGACGCATATTTAGTTCCCTCTGATTAAAGATGTGTTGTAGGCTCCTATGATTGGTGAAGATCGTACACTTTGTACCATACAGGTAGTGTCGCCAAATCTTTAATGCAAAAACAACTGCGCCTAGCTCGAGATCATGGGTTGTATAGTTCTTCTCGTGGATTTTGAGCTGACGAGATGCGTAAGCTATGACCTTGTCTCGTTGCATAAGGACACAACCGAGACCAAGGTTGGAAGCATCACAGTAGACAATGAAATCATTGTTTCCGTCGGGTAGTGTGAGAACAGGAGCATTGCAAAGCATGTGCTTGAGGGTTCGAAAGGCAGACTCTTGTTTGGTCCCCCAGACAAAAGGCTGGTCCTTATGCGTGAGAGAGGTAAGTGGTACAACAATCTTCGAGAATCCTTCGATAAATCGTCGATAATAGCCCGCTAGCCCGAGGAAGGAGCGGACTTCAGACGGGTTCTTAGGCGTAACCCAGCTCTTAACGGCTTCAATCTTCGCAGGATCGACGTGAATACCCTGACTATTTACAATGTGACCCAGAAACTGAACCTCCCCCAACCAAAATTCGCACTTGGAGAATTTGGCGTAGAGTTGGTTCCCCTGGAGTAACTCGAGAACCAAACGTAGATGTTGCGCGTGTTCAACTCTCGTCTTGGAATAGATCAGGACATCGTCGATGAACACGATGACGAAACGGTCGAGATATGGTTTACACACGCGACTCATCAGATCCATGAAAACCGCTGGTGCGTTGGTTAGGCCAAAAGGCATGACAACGAATTCGTAATGGCCGTAACGAGTACGAAACGCGGTTTTGGGTATATCCTCCTCTTGTATACGCAGCTGATGATATCCTGAACGTAGATCGATCTTCGAGAAACACGTAGCGCCTTGTAGTTGATCAAACAAATCGTCGATTCGAGGCAAAGGATAGCGGTTCTTGATAGTCAACTTATTCAATTCCCGGTAGTCGATGCACATCCGGAACGACCCATCCTTCTTTTTGACGAAAAGGACTGGCGCGCCCCAAGGAGAGGTGCTCGGGCGAATGAAGCCTTTTTCAAGTAATTCCTGGAGTTGGGTTGAGAGTTCGCGCATTTCGGACGGCGCGAGTCGATAAGGAGCTTTGGCGATAGGATTAGCTCCTGGAATGAGGTCAATACGAAAGTCGATATCACGACTTGGCGGTAGTCCGGGAAGATCCTCTGGAAAAACATTAGGAAATTCTCGAACCACAGGTACGTCTTTCACTTCCTTCTTCTCTTTCTTTTCCTTCTCCGCTGCTACAACGTTAGCCAAGAAAGCCCTGTATTCCTTGCGGAGATACTTGCTAGCTTGGAGGCATGACATAAGTTTGAGACCCTTCGAAGTAGTATCACCATAAACGCGCAGTGAATCACCGTTTGCAAGCGAAAAACGAATCATCTTATCGAAGCACATTCGAGTTCGGGTTCGTTTACATTCGAGTTGGACTTAGACTTCTTGTTCGATTGAGTTCGCTTGATTATCACAACAAAACATAAATAAACATGCACAGGTAACACGTAAGGCACACACACACACGTATAAATGACAAGTAAAATACATAGCTGGAGTTACGATTTGATGTCGATTCGACTAGCATAGCTTGATTAACTTTATCGCATTGTTACTTCCTATAGTTCACAGTCGCGAGTCGATTGAAATACGGTCAGCATGATTCGATTATTGTAATGAACGACACTTACTCCACATAATATAAATAAAATAAAAACATTTCTATGAGTCAAGTCGCGCAAAATCGGTCGTGGATTTTGACCTTGACTTTGACTTTCACTTATGAAAACACGGGGTGTTACAATCTAACCATTCACAAAGCTCAGTTGGTTCTGGCATATAAACAAACTATTAGGCTGCAATATTCTTGATAAACACAATCAACCTAATTTGAGTACCTGATTTAACAAAATCAACACAAATCTGAAGTCGTTAAAGAAATCCAAAATAAACAGACCATATAGAGTATTAGAAAAAAAATACGTAATTTTGTTGAACTGAAGGCTCTACCTGCCAATTGAGAGAAAGAAAGAAAATTAGGATTTGAACCAAAATTGATAGCTAGCAATAGAGAATACATTCACCATCTCCCCGCCTGCTCCGACTCCGTTTAGCATAAAGAACCAATTTAGGGTTGGAGATGAAGCAAAAAATAAAATCGACCAGAAATCCTAGATCTAGCAAAAGAACCGGTCAAGGAACCCAAATTATTCTGATTTCAGGTCGATGTTTAATCTTGATGTCGCCCATTTCGTAAAAGGAAGTCAGAGCTATGATTTGGTCTTCAATCTTGTGAGGATTTTGGGGAATTCAAAATTTGAATGGGTACGCAAGAGAAGGGAGAGGGATTTGGGCGCGATAACTTTATAATTTTTTTTATTTTAATATGGTTTTCAAAATATTGTGCTTCGTCGTAAAAAGAAGTCAGTGCTAAAAAAAATTTAAAATTGTGTAAATCACTGAGAAGTTAGTGCTAATTTTTTTAAAATTGTGTAAATCGTTGTGAACGTGTATATTGTTTGGTTATTATTATTATTAACCCGAATTCATCATTTACTTTATTTTATTAACCAATTGGATTTTCGATTAATCAGTTCGAAATGAAGGTATAAAGTAAGAAATATATGATCTGGATGTATAAAAAATATAAATATAAGAAAATATGAACGGTTTGGTTTGGTTCGCTTAATTTTGGTTAAACAATGGTACAAAAAAAAAAAACCGATAAATTGTTTTTGATTAATTCAATTTTTAGTTAAATGGTTTTTAGTTTTTGATTGATTACGAATCGGTTTTGTTTGGTTTCGGTTCACGATTCTATTATTGTTCACCACTAAACACTATTAATTGTGTAACATATCAAATGTTTTTAATTAAACAACTTATAGCGATTTTATATTCGAATTAAAGAGAATAAAATGTTTGATTTTATGGTGTTATTTAATTAAAAAAAAATACTAACGTACTTAAAAGTTATGATCGTTAAAAAATTGTTGTATAGTTAGTTTGTTACAAGGGTATAAAGAGTAATTATTACCAATTAATTAGCTAGAATTTGGTTAAAAATGAGAGATTAAATTTTAATTTAGATGAGGGGACTAAATTGTAATTAGTGTTTGAATTACTAATATACCCTCATTTTAGGGGTCTATTTATAAATTAAGAGGGAAAAAGTTCTTATTTTTTGGGTATCTTGTTAATGCCGTTCAAAACAAAAAACTTGTACTGAGTCACTTAAACATTCAATATTGCAGCTAGTAAAATTAGGGAATATTTTAGTTTATTAATGCCGTTCAAAACAAAAAACTTGTACAGAGTCAGTTTGTTAATGCACGGTAGCTAGGTAATGGTCAAAGCGGGCTTGGGTAAAAAAACAAATGTTGGCTTTAATCAATTGTACATTTACGCATTGGCTATTTGTACTTTATGAACGCACGGCGAAACTAAAAAAAACAACTATCGAAATGTTTAAAAAAATGTGCCGATCATCATGGTACCTTCGGATTTTTTTAAAACATTACAGGTTGTAAGATATCGCAGGAATACGTTAAAGAATTAAAGAGGGGGGGGGGGGAGTGTAACTAATTACCCATAATTATGTTAAATGTCAAGGATTTAAATGTAATAGATTGAGGGACTAAAAAATAATTATGGTTTAAAAGACCACTTTACCCTCATTTTAGGGGTTTAGTTATAAATAAGGGGGAAGAAGTTCTTAACTTTTGGGAATCATTCCTCCTACATTATAACATAGTATAGATAATAAGAACTAATGTATGGTTGTTATTTTATTTAAAAATAAAAAATACTTAAAAATTAACTGATATTAGACGACAGTTAGTTGTAAGTACAAGCTAAATTTATGTGACCGGATATTAGATAATTACTACTTGTGAATCTTTAATTTTGTTTTTTAACCAAAACATTATACACCCAATATATTTTTTTTCTTGTTATCTAGTGGTTTATTGGTATGCTTTTATGTATTACAAAAGTGATTTGTGAGTTTAAATTGTAACAAAATGCAAGGTTGTTAGTAAATAGGTGTAAAAGGTTGTTAAAACAAAAAACAAAAAAAACAAAAAAAAGAAAAAAAGAAAAAAAAGCCTACATGTAACTTTTATAATACAAACACAATCTATGCAATCCTTATTATTTAAAAACTTTTATACAATAAATACAATCCAAGTGATTGTATAAAAATAGACAAATAGTTTGGTTACACCACACATTACACAAACACAAACACCACCATTGTTTTCTTCCCTCCTCTCACTCTCTCTTCAAATAATATCATCCTCTCAACTCCCTCCCCTTCTCTCTCCACGCCATTCAATTTCCGTCCACTCCGTCACCGTCATCGCCCACCGGACCAAACCATCAACATTGCTTCAAACAAACCACTTCAACCTCAAATGAAAGGTAATCACTCCTCAATTTTAAACTTATTTCACAATTCAAACAATTTTTTTAAAGTTTTCCGGTTCGGTGCAGGTCGCCGGAAAATCTCCATAAGTTTGATGAAAGGAGAAAGCTGGAAGAAATCTTTCAAAAGCCCAGATAAGGAATCCGAATGTAATGAAACTAGTGATGATCAATCGTCTCCACGTGGTGTGTTGGAAGTTTCTGGGTCGTGTTCAGATTCCGATAAGTCTCAGGCGAACGGCGACGGCGATGGGGCGACGTGGAGGAATTTGATCAATAATTTGAAACGGAAATCGTTTAGGAGGTTTTCAATGGGGCCGTTGGTGGCGGGGTATGAGCTTTCACGGAAGGGGTTTGTGAAGAAATTGGGACGGAATAATAGCTCCGACGCAGCGGTTAACGACTTTTATATGCCGAAACCGACGTGGCGGAATTTCACGTTTCATGAACTCGCGGTGGCGACTGGTGGCTTTTCTCCCGGTGAGTTTTTCTTCCCATCATGTTACAATTTTTTTTAGTTAAATGTCATTTTAGTCTTTGTGATTTGAGACATTTTGTCAGTTTAGTTCAAATGTTTCGTTTTTCGTTTTTGGGTCTAAAAATGTTTCACTGTTACCATTTTAGTCCACTAGGTTAACTTCATCCATGTTTTCTGTTAACGAAATAGGCAATTCGGCCATTTTATATTTAATTCTGTTAACTAGAATGACAATTCGGCCATATAAAATGACCAAATTACTCTTCTCGTTAACAGAAATAATGGATGAAGTTAACTCAGTTAACTAAAATGACAACGATGAAACATTTTTGGACTCACAGACGAAAAATGAAACATTTGGACTAAACTGACAAAATAGCCCAAACCACAGTGACGAAAATGACATTTTACTTTTTTTTTTTTATATAATTTCGTAATATTGACCAATAATAATCAAGAGTAAACACGTGATAGTTAAACGAGTGGGATTGCGGACGAAATTAAAGTTTCTTGTGTCATTTCATTAGTTAAATTTCTAGTATCGATTGTTATTGACAAATGAGTGGTAATTTTGGATTATTTAAATTCAATATAGCATTATGTTTTTCAAAGTAAAAGATGACTTTTTTTTTATAAGATACTTTCCATTAGTATTATTCATAGTTCTGTAGTATCTTGATGTATAAAAATAATACAAAGAGTTAAATGTCATTTTAGTTCCTGTGGTTTGGGTCATTTTGCTAGTTTAGTCTAAATGTTTCATTTTTAACCTGTGTATCCAAAAAGGTTTCACAGTTGCCATTTTAGTCCACTTGGTTAAATTCATCCATTTTTTCTGTTAACGAGAAGACCAATTTGGTCATTTTGTATGTAATTCTGTTAACTAAAATGGCAATTCAGCCATATAAAATGACCGAATTGGCCTTCTCGTTAACAAAAAAAATGGATGAAGTTAACCAAGTGGACTAAAATGGCAACTGTGAAACCTTTTTGGACACACATGTTAAAAATGAAACATTTGGACTAAACTGGCAAAATGGCCCAAACCACAGGGACTAAAATGGCATTTAACTCTAATACAAATGAATTAATAACATAAACTGGCATTCTGTTATGGAAACATTGTTTAGATTATTTCTAAATAACCAAAATAAACGCATGTGAATCGGGGACCAAAAGACACGAGGACAAAACTTTATTGAAGAAACTGTTACTTATGTTTATTATTATTGGCCATAATTTAGGTTATAGAATTTAGTGAAGTTAGATAAAACAATATCATAAACTAGTTGTGGGTTGATTTCAAATCTCACTAAACAATTAAGAATAACAGTTGTTTTTAGCAATTGAAAATATAACGTATGCAAGGATAAAATTTATTGGGTAAAAGATTAATAGGAGATGCCCATCTATAATCTATTAATAAAATATGATCAATGAGTAAAAAAATAATCAATTTAATAAATATTACTATTTAAACCTCCCTCTTTAAGTGAGTATACTAGTATGTACTAAACAATATTTTTCTCCACATTAGTATAAAGTAAATGAATATAAGTTTTGCAACCTCAAAAGGTATTAGGCATGCGTAATTTATTAAAGTTGCAGCAGGTTTTATGATGGCGTGTTTACCTTTTAGGAAATTCAACTTTTATTCTTCAACATCTTTAGCATTCGATTTTTGTTATTGTATTTAAATAACCGTAACATTCATTAATTGGCCGATTACACTTCTAACTTTTGATTTGTACTACATTACTTATAATTTCAACTTATTTGCTGATGACACTCTTAAATTAACCCAACGCTAACCCAGTTTGCTGACATCAGCTGCCACGTCACCAAACTAGTGTCACATCAGCTGTCACGTCATCAAAAAAGCCAAGTCAGCTGCTACCTCAGTTCCCATGTCATCAAAAGATTCCACATCAGATGCCACGTCAACACACACGTGCCACATCAGCAAAATATTAACTAGGGTAGAGTTCAATTAATTTGGTAGTGTTATCGGCCAATAAGTTGAAAGTTGGAAATGGTGTGGTAAAATCGAAAGTTGAAAGTGCTATCGGACAGTTGGTGAAATTTGAGATAATTTAAATCCAATATCCCTTCAATTTATTAAACAATATCTTTTAGGCTAACTATGTTACTCTTATATATATATAAATAAAAATAGGGTGTAAACAAGTGTATTTGAGTACGAGCTCATTTAATTTATGAGAGCTTGAACTTAAACTCGGCTCATGAATAGTGTTTAAAGCTCGAGATCAGCTTGTGTATTGTTTACTAGTGCTAATACCCGTGAATTTCACGGGACAAAGAAAATAATGTTTTCAAATAGATAAGAAACGATTAAAAAACATGAAATAAATATGACCACAATAAACTTGAAACAAATTTATTATTAATCCATAGTTGCATACGATATGAAAACATTGACAATATGAGAAAAAAAATACAAAACAAAAACTACAAATTTAAGAATATCTGTTATCAAAAATATCATATCCAAACCCTAGGAAAATATCATTCACAACTCATTTTGAAAAGTATAATCCTATTATATTAAATGTTTCCCATTCGAAAATAATATATTCCAAATGAACACATAAATCCTAACTAATATTTTCATAATAACCAAATTACTTAATATCAATATTTAGTTAAAACATTAAACCAAATTAACACATAAATGATAAATCTAAACTATCATGCATTCAACCAAAACCTTAATCTTCAAAACCCCATAAATGTTCATTAAGAATAGAGTGCATCAAACACAATAAACAGTAAAAACACATAAACCCTAATATTTTCATAACAACCAAAAAAGCTATAATTAAACCACCAACATTCAACCAAAACTCTAATCTTCAAAAGCCCAAGGATGCTCATCACGAAGAGCCTGTTCTTCCTCCGGTGTAAAATCATTAACTATACCAAAAATCTCTCTAACCTCCACCACCTTCTTGTCCTTGATCAAATCCGCCACCCTTTCACAAAAAGCATCCAACAAATCAGCATTCTTAACCTCATGAGCATACTTAACCACAACCAGCAACGTCGTAATCCCTATCTCTTCGCGCTCAATAAAATCTCTCAGATCATTCCTCGCGGTTGTACGCACTTCCTCATCGTCTGAGCCGCTTTTTAGAATAAACTCTTCCACCACAACTTGAAATTGCGGTCCCACATCGGGGATGGGGACCACACCATTTATTGTGGTGGTTTGTTCGGGATTTGGTTGGGATGATGATGTTGAATCGCCTAGGTTCGGTGTTTTGGGATCAACGGTGGGGGTTTGATCAGTTTCATTGACTTCTGCCATAGTATGATAAACCGTTTTCGTCAAGAAATCATCGCGCCAATTGGGAAGCATTAGTGAAGAAGTTACACGATGGCTTGAAGAAGTTTCATCACCTTCTTTGGTAAGCAAGCTATTGATATCCATAGGATCCATGAATTAACCTGTAATAAAGTAGAAACTCATGGTGAATCGAATAAAAATATGAAGTTATAAGAAAATGAATGTCAACATAACATAAAACAAACATGAAGTAAAAACGCGTTATACATGAGGAGAGTGTGGTTTAACAATAAAAATTTATATAAAGAACTTACCAGTAGGCTTAAAGAGGAGAAAAGGTTGTAGTGGGCGATCAGATAAGAGGTGGCGTTTGAGGGTTTTTATAGTACTCTTTTAAAAACTGAATGATTTCAAATTCCAAAAATATAGGAAGTTATTTTCTTATCCCACGTTATAGAAACCGTTTCCAAAAAAAGCTAATCAATTTGATCATGTTGAGATCAAATCTCAGCCGTCTAAAAGAAAAAAAAACCATTTTGGAATGAGAAGTTACCTTAAAACGTGGTCAATCCGACATCAAAAAGATAATTGTCCAGGTTACCAAAAATATCGGGATGTAATTTTGGTAACCCTCGAAATTTAATAAATTAAAAAAAAAAAAAAACGTGGTAAATTTAGCATTCTAGAAATTCAAAAGGCCATGTTACCAAAAATATCGGGACATAATTTTGGGTACACTCGAAATTTGATAAATTATCCAAATAGGAAGTGAAATTCTTGAAATTTGATAAATCATCAAAATAGGAATTCAAATACAAATTCAAAAAATATTGCAATTTCATTTTGAGTAGCAAGCACCAACTAAACTGTAAATAAATCCTTGAAATTTATTTTTGCATAGAAAGAAATCCTTGAAATTTATTTTTTGCATAGAATTGAAGAACTGTGTTAGTCCAGAGCGCTGGTATTTTTTTTTAAAACAATTGGCCGATTACACTTCTAACTTTTGATTTGTACTACATTACTCATAACTTTCAACTTATTTGCTGATGACACTCTTAAATTAACCCAACGCTAACCCAGTTTGCTGACATCAGCTGCCACGTCACCAAACTAGTGTCACATCAGCTGTCACGTCATCAAAAAAACCAAGTCAGCTGCTACCTCAGTTCCCATGTCATCAAAAGATTCCACATCAGATGCCACGTCAACACACACGTGCCACATCAGCAAAATATTAACTAGGTTAGAGTTCAATTAATTTGGTAGTGTTATCGGCCAATAAGTTGAAAGTTGGAAATGGTGTGGTAAAATCGAAAGTTGAAAGTGCTATCGGACAGTTGGTGAAATTTGAGATAATTTAAATCCAATATCCCTTCAATTTATTAAACAATATCTTTTAGGCTAACTATGTTACTCTTATATATATATAAATAAAAATAGGGTGTAAACAAGTGTATTTGAGTACGAGCTCATTTAATTTATGAGAGCTTGAACTTAAACTCGGCTCATGAATAGTGTTTAAAGCTCGAGATCAGCTTGTGTATTGTTTATTAATTATAATTAATTTTCAAAAATGATATATATATATATATATAAGTTATTTTATCATAATTTTATAAATTATAATTATTACATTACATAAATATACATTTAACATATTAAATAAAAATATGTAAATATTAGTTTGTTTAGGCTCGCAAGCCGGCCCGCTCTTGGTAATTGAAACTCCGACTCTTTTACGAAATAAGATTATTTTTGGGTTCATGCTTGGGCCCGAGCTCATTAAGCTCAGCTCGTGTCAAGCTTTTTCTTGAGCCTGATTTCAAGTAGCTCACAAACAACCTGATTCATTTACAACCCGAGTTAAAAACACATATCTTGCAAGGGTGGAGAGAATCTATCTCACATCAACGCCAAATCACTATTTTTAAATAACTATCAATATTCGAAATCAGGCAAAAAAAAAAAAAAAAAATCTCGACGGCTGACGCGAATTGGTGTTCCTTTTGGCGCTCATGACAATACATATTACGGGATGGCCAGCACCACCGTCCCCAATCCGGATCAATTCCTTGGTACCGACCTTTAACGGGTTGGTGTTCAAGCTTCCACCTCATCATCCTATCCGGATGCTAAAAGTGTTTTTCAACTAAGTTGTGAGAATTCAAACCCGATCATGGGAATTAAGGTAGTGTAAAATTATAGATTGCCTGTGTTGTCGTTTAAAAAAAAAGTATAGTATATTTAGTAGTTAATACATATATAAATACACTAATGTTAAACTATAGCTCGTGAGTTGTTGAATCCATATATATTGTTCCTTAGATAAAATAATTCGTTTTTCAATAAAATATTCTGGGACACGAGCTGTGAAGACCAGATGATACACTTATATTTGAATGTATAAAGTATCATAAAAAATAGTGAGAGAAGGAAAGTGAGCCACGATTCTGTATATCACATCCAAAACACTTTACTTATACGGTCATTTGTAAACATATATTTTTTTATTCTGAACACCTTTCGTGTATGTATATATACTAGTTGATGCTCCGCCCGCGTTGCGGGGCGATGGCCGAATAATTCCCAACCAATTAAAAAACACTATTATAGTTTTGTTAGGAAAAAAAAAAACTAAAACGATGACAAGACCATAGTTCTGAGCTCAGGGCAAAACTGTAGTTTGTCAGGATTAATGAGCGAGTATTAGGCAACTCCTTGACATGGAAAAAAATTAAATCCAGTCAACCAATAAAAAAAAACACTTTTATAGTATTGCTAAAAAAAACTAAAACGATAGCAATACTGTAATTTGAACTGAGGGCAAAGTTGTATTTGTTGACTTTGGTAAAATCGTAATTTGCCAAAAGTTAAAGTGATGGCAATACTATAAATTTGAACCAGAGACAAAATCGTAATATAACTTTGCACTAAGGATAAAATCGTAATTTTAAGCTGGGGACAAAACTATATTTTTATTTTGAACTAAGGCAAATTCAAAATTTTAAACTGAGGGCAAAATCGTAATATTGAATTGGGGGACAAAAGCATACTTTTTATTTTGAACCGGGCAAAAACATCATTTTAAACTGAAGGCAAAATCATAATTTTTGAAACGGGGCGAAAATGCAGAATCGTGATTTTTAGTTTGGGGCAAAAGCAAAATTTTATTTTGAACTGGGCCAAAATTGTAATTGTAATCTGGTGATAAAAGCATAAATTTGAACCGAGGGCAAAATCGTAATTTAAAGCGAGGGACAAAAACATAATTTTATTTTGAAGTGGGGCAAAAACGTAATTTTATTTTAAATTAAGGACGAAATCGTAATTTTAAAACGAATATAAAATAATAAAATGAATGGTCTAATAGGGAAGTGCCACATAGCTGTGTAGCACTATTCAATGTTTTAAAAACCGGTAAATACCGGCCGGTTATACCGGTATTACCGTTTTCAGATATAAATCCGGTACGAAACACCCCGGTAAATAAGTGAAACAACATAAGATTTGTACCGGCGGTAAAATCCGGTATACCGGTTTGAAAGGTAATACCGGTACCGGCCTAGGGTTATTTTAGTTTGGGTTGTTACGTATATTTATTATATATTACTTATCTTACGTAATTTTTATATATTATGATTATTCGTAACTAAAAGTTCTTATTTAATATTGTATGAAATGAAAATAGTTGATGTATTCAATACTCAAATGACTTAAACATATCATACAGTTTCATTTAAAATAGCTTGTTGGAAAATTGAATGATTTTCGGTTATCTTTTGAATTATTTTTTATTATGGATTTACTTTTGACCATCTTTTAATATGTAATCATGCATTTTTTGATTAACTTTTGAGTTGATGTTGTAATTTATGAAATTATAGAGTTAGCTAGTTAACCCGGTTGAACCGCTCGGTACAACCTGGTTCAACCGGTTGAACCATTTTTTTGCCTAATCCAGTTTAATTTAAAAACCGGTTTTTAAAACATTGGCACTATTCCCCTAACTTCTTTTTGTATAGGTAGGAAACTAGTAAATTTCCCCATGCTTTACGGCGGGTTCGAAATATAAAGTAACTCGAATTTATATATTCTAATGAAATCGTGTTATATTTGACCCGACTTGTTTTTGAATAAAACGTAGATAAACTAAAAACGTACATCAGAATAAACATGAAAACGTATTATATTTGATCCAACTTATTTGCGAAAGAAATTTACGTTGAAACGTTAACCAATTTTAACTTATACCGACACGTACATAAAAATAAGTACGTAAGAAAACTAAGTTTTTTTTTTGTGTTAAAGAATGGTATGCCGTGTTGCGGCAGCATAGAAACATAAAGTAACTCGAATTTTTACCATCTAATGAAAACGTATTATACTTGACCCACTAGTTTTAAAACAAAAGTTATGTCAAAATGTAAAACAACTAAAAAGGTACAAAAAATCACAAAAACGTATTATATTTAAGTCTATCCACTTCAAAAAATAATTTTACAATGTAACGTAAATAAACCTGAATTTATAAGAATATGTATATAAAAATAAACGCGTAAAAAGTAATCACAAAGTATTTAAAAGCTAAATGTTAAAACGTGAAAATAAAAATAAAGAAAAAAACCGAAAAAACCCTCACGTGGTGTTACTGTATATGCAACTTCTATTTGTAAGAGCACCCGTAGTGGGGCGTTTTTTTTTTTAAAAATTGAAAAAAACGCCCGGAAACGCCCATATACCCATTACGCCCGGCGTTATTTAAAAAAAAATTCAAAACTTTGATTCCAGCGTGTTAATAACAACGCCTAATAGCTTTGCATGTGGCCAATCAATGGTGAGCATGTGTTTGACCAGCCAATCAGGCTTAGTTTCCTTTTTTTTTTTTAATAATTGAAAGGGGCATTATTAGGCATTATTCCCACTACACCACTTTTGTAATAATGCCCCATGCTGACTGGGATGTCACGTGTCGGATAATGCCCCATGATGAGGCATTATTTTTGTTCATCACTACACATGGTCTAGCTATATCGAATATACAATACAATTTAATAGAATAGAATTTGCTTTATCACTTTTTGGATGGGGTCAAAAGAACTTGACAGTTGAACCGATGAAGAGCAAATGTAGCATTCAAATCCAGGTGTTGTGTCACTTCATCCTAAGCTTGCACCCTGCTCTCATGACAGATTACTTGCATTGTCCCGTCATAATTATCCAAATTTAATTTATATAAAAAACTTTTTTTTTGTTATATGTTTTAATGTACCACTTGTACCTGTACCTGATACGGTTATCTTATATAACCATATAAGAGATCGAACCACTTTACTAGTCCACACTCGGATTTATCTACCAATATAGGACAAAGTTACATAGATAGTTTACGTGATATGTTTCTATCATGGTGTATAGGCATTATTGGGGTTTTTTCCCAGATTTACTGGGTTTCCTCCTGAATTAGTGTATAGGCGTATTTACCTATTGTATATGGATATGATCGGGGGGTTCCGGTAGTGGTACGATGACACTCCAGTGTTCCATCAGTGGTCCAAATTTACCGTTCAAAAAATATTTCTTGTAAAGTGAGTTATTTTTAAAATAAAATTAACTTCTACTTTTTAATAATACTCTGTCAACAATTTAAGTTTTTACGCTGAATGTGAAAACGGTAGGATAAATGTACCCTCTCTAAATTTGCAATGTACATCTAAATTTTCACTTCAATAATGTTTTTGTGTTTTGTTGAACACACTAGTAAATTAGGTAGATCATCTTGTACTTTACACAATAAATGGTACGTAGCCAATGGTAACTCAAGTTTCACACCCATAACGAGCATAAATCAAATCATATGAGTCGGCACACTTTTAGGTGCTTTGAATTTTCCTTGACTTTTTGTATGCATAACAATCCAAAAACCCCACATGTTCAATACATCAATACTCTTCAATCCCATCATATTAATGTATATGGGCATGATGTACCATGTGATAATGTTTCACTAATCATCATCCATAAACTCATGATAATTACTTCTGAGTCCTTGTACTTTCATATAACAACTAAACAGTCCCTCACTTTGAAACAATGTAGCTTTCAAGTTTCAACCACAACTCACCATTTTCTTTTACCATCTATATGTAGACAACTTGCTCGGAAAAGGCGGGCACGCGGAAGTGTACAAAGGATGTTTACCCGACGGTCAAATCGTGGCAGTTAAGAAGATAACGAAGAAAGAGAAAAAAGACGAAGATAGGGTTGGGGATTTCTTAACCGAGCTTGGGATCATTGCGCATATCAACCATCCAAATGCTGCTAAGTTGATCGGCTTCAGTTCCGATAATGATTTGCACCTTGTGTTACAATTCGCGCCTCATGGTAGCCTTGCAAGTGTATTACATGGTAAGGAATAAAAGATTAAAGAGTTGAATGTCATTTTAGTCCTTGTGTTTTGGGTCATTTTTTCAGTTTATTTCAAAGGTTTCATTTTTCACCTGTGGATCCCAAAATGTTTCAACGTTGTCATTTTAGTCCACTGGGTTAACTTCATCCATTTTTTTCTGTTAACGAAAAGGGCAATTCAGTCATTTTATATCTAATTCTGTTAATTAGAAGGACAATTCAGCCATATAAAATGACTGAATTGCGCTTCTCGTTAATAAAAAATGGATAAAGTTAACCCAGTAGACTAAAATGGCAACGTTGAAACCTTTTTGAACATACAGGCGAAAAATGAAACCTTTGGACTAAACTGACAAAATGGCCCAAACCAAAGGGACTAAAATGACATTTAACTCAAGATTAAATATAGAATTATGTAAAAACATATGTAAGATGTTATGTATTATTAATCAACTATATAAAGTACTATAGTGAGAATAATTATAAATGAAATATAATCAAATTATATCTTATAGTAATGTTAAAGATAAAAAAATAAACTTTACCTAATATATTCTAACTTTTAAAAAAATATTATAATTTTACTTTTGAGAGGAAAATTATGCTTTCATTTATTATTTTACACTAAATATCTTGAACATATCAATTAACTTCAATATCTTTTGTGATTTTCAGCTTCAGAAGAGAACTTAGATTGGAATACAAGGTTTAAGATTGCTATTGGGATTGCAGAAGGTTTGAAGTATCTCCATTACGAATGTAACAAACGTATAATTCATCGCGATATCACTGCCTCGAACATTTTACTTGTCGATGATTATGAACCTCAAGTTAGTTTCAATCATTTTTCGCTACAATGGTTTCATCTTTCGCTACAATCTAACATATGGTAATCTGCATTTGATTAGATATCGGATTTCGGTCTAGCAAAATGGCTCCCTGAAAGGTGGGCTCAACAAGTAGTATCGCCCGTTGAGGGGACTTTCGGGTACTAAAAGTTTCATTAGTTATTCATTATTATGTAGCAAATAACCATTTTGTTAACATGTTTTTATGAATTTGAGTATGTTTTTAGATATATGGCTCCAGAGTATTTCATGCATGGAGTAATCGATGAAAAAACCGACATTTTTGCTTTCGGCGTTCTTCTACTTGAGCTTATCACAGGTCGTTGTGCAGTTGATTCACGTCGACAAAGCCTTGTAATATGGGTACGTATGAACTTTGACCCATTTACCTATAAACAGCCAATTTGCTTTGGCTTACATATCTATAATAAAGCTCTCATACAACCTAAACTTTAATAAAACTACTTTTTCCCTTCTTTTACAACTATATCTAGTGTCAATCCTGTACCGATACCGTCGCAATACGTTGGGTAAATCACTATTTTTTATTAAGACCATGTGTAGTGGTAGGGGAAGATAATGCCCCTACCCTTGGCGCACAACGCCATGTGGCGGTCCAGTTAACAAAGGGGCATTATGGGCGTTTTTCTAAAACGGGTATAGTGGTATAATGCCCCTGCAATTATTACCCATTATTATTTTCTGTTTTTTTTTTAACTGAAACTAATGTTTAAAATAGGCGTAGGGACATGATTGGCCAAGAAAACAAGTTCATGCGTTAAAAAAAAGACGCCTCACCCAATTTTTTCAAAGAAAACGCCCCTGGGGTGGTTGTGTGGCATGAATGGGCGTTTTTTTTGGGAAAAATGCCAAAAAACCACACTACGGGTGGTCTAAAACTTATAAGATTGTATTAAAATATATTTATGAGTAGTAATATATATATTTTTTTTGAAAAAAATTAATAGAACAAACAAAAATGTAGGGCAAAATTATTTTGCTTTGCTTCCAACGTAGCTAGGGGCGGACCTACCTTGTATTAAGGGGTAACTCCTGTTGCCCCTTGACGCTTTACGGTGGTGTAAATTTTGGAAAAAATAACTTTTGTCAATTTCGTTATGTTTTTTTGAAACGTTGCCCCTATAAAGATTTTTTAGATCCGCCACTGGTTACGTGCCTAACAAGTACCAAAATATACACGTCTTAACCTCTTACACAACCTCGTTTGTCTCATTTGTTACTACCTCATATCTATGTGAAACAATCGAAATTCTTTGTACACTCCTACAAAATGTCAAATGTTTATGTTTTTCACAGGCAAAACCATTACTTGAGCAAGGTGATGTCGAGGAACTTGTCGATCCACGACTAGGAAGTGCATATGAAGTTAATGAGCTAAAACGGGCCGTTATGGTTGCTTCTGCGTGTATTCATCACATGCCCGAGATGCGCCCACATATGAAACGAGTGGTTCAACTACTAACAGGAGAAGGTGGGACCATGGATTTGAGACAAAATACGTTTGATGGGAGATCGATCATTTTAGATGCTTGTGATTTGGAGGGGTATACGTCTACAACGTATCTACAAGATCTCAATCGTCATAGACAACTAATTATGGAATGACAAATAGAGCAAGAAGACGGGTACTCATTCGTTCTTTGGTTCACAAAATACCGATGGTTGGCATCAAAGATGTCATATCACAACTACACATTACCAAATACACGCTTTCGCCAATGTTCTTATGAAATTCATGAAATTTCCTCCATTTCCTTTTCGTTTCTCTTCGAACGAGTGTTTGTTCGGGTTGATTTAGGCGTAGCTTGAAGCTACAGAGGGTTGTAAATCATATATTTAAAATATATAATGTATAATTTGTATCTATCGGACCATGTTACAGAAATAGTTGGAAGCCAAGGATAAACGTGTACAAATTTTATCGTATTAGGGTCTACATTATGTGAGCTAAATGATAAAACGTGCTTTTATGCCTTTTAGCACTATGTGGTGTTGGTACAATGCTCATGGGCATGAAATTAGACTATGTAAGTCATTGTCAACAAAATAAGTATAAAATAAAATATTATAATTATTCGACTATCTTAAATTTTAAATTGTAAAACAACAATAATAATAATTCAACAAAAAATATCAATCCCATAAAAAAATAAAAAAATAAAAATAAAAACAGTAATAATAATGTTTGAAGTTAAGTTGATACTAGGGGTGCGCAAAGCAATTCGAAAACCCGAAATAACTCGAAGACCAAACTGTATTCATATTTGAAAAAAACATGACTAAGTTGTGAATTGGGTTTTCCGTTCAACAATTTTTTTTTTCATACAACCGAACCAAATTCAATCAAATAAGCTGAATAATAACCGGTTTAATCAGATAATTGAACTGAATAAATCAGTTTAATCAATCGGTTGAATTCGGTTCAACTAGGCACATTTCTATTCCGGATTAGTTTGGTTTTAGGTAAATGGAAATAATTCAAAATAAAATAAACCAGCATTCGAACCGATAAACACTCCTAGTTGATTAAGTTTAGGATTTAATAAAATGATATAAGTGCTCAATAATTATAAAAGAATATGAATTTAATTCTGATAAATTTATAACATAGAAATGATATTTGTTAATATAGAAAAAAAGAGTTAAATGTGTGGTTGGTTCTTGTGGTTGGCAACTTTTGCAGAGTTGGTCCTCAGACTTCAAAAATTTTATAAAGTTGAGCAGAGTGATTGCAATTTTTAAACTCGAGTAGTCCTTAACATTAACCTTTGTTAAGTTTCTCAGTTAACTATATGTAAAATATCCATTTTACCCCTAAAGTTAGAAATAAAACAATTAAAAAAAGTAAAACAGATAGGCCGACTTTAAACCTCATCTTTTTCCTCTTGTCTCTCTCTCTCAAATAAAAAACCCTACAACCTTCAGCTACTTCTACAACCACCATCTCCAGACTCCACAGATATACATGTCAAAACCCCAAAACCAATTCTAATTTTGTTCTTGTTGTGTTGGTCGAACTCGACCAGAGACAGAAGAAGTCAGAATTGAAGGGGTAGTCTTGTTACTGTCCCTGGTTGATTCCGTTTATCGCAAAACTGAACATAAGTAAGGGGTTGTGTCGGATTCCGTAAGGGGCGGACCTATGCACTAACAAGGGGCAACGCCCGCTACCGCTTGGCGCTCCGGCGGTAGTGTAAATTTTGAAAAAAATTGACGTTTTTTCGATTTCGTTACCGCTTATTTATAAAACGTTACCGCTGCGAACGAATCCTAGATCCGCTTATTTCCGTTTAAAGATTAGTTGCATAATCAAGAGAAATTGTGGGCTATTCTTGGTTTTCATTTATTAGCACCAGTATCAAAAAATTGGTTTTCATTTATTAGCATCAGTATCAAAAAATTCTGGACTACTGTTGTTCTTGTGTGAGAACCAGAAACAAAAATCGAATAGCTGTTGTTGTCCATGTCTGATTCTGTAAAAGTCTAACCCGTTTTAATGAATATTTTAATAAAAGGGATAATTTGGTCCCATATATCTATATCTATACTATATAATAAAAGAAAACATTTTAGGGACACATGACGCTCTATGAGACATTCTTAATTAATTTTTTAAATATTTATTATGGAAAGTTAATTATTGATAATATTAATTTTAAAATTTAAAATTTATAGAAGAGATTTAATGATAAAGACAAAGATAACTGATAATAATATATTAATTATTATAATCATATATTAATTTATTAAAATCTAAAAAAATATATTAGCGTTTTAAATATTTAGAGTTAATTACATAGTTAGTCCCTGTGGTTTACATAAAATAACATACTTAGATACTAATAGTTTAAAATCACCTTCTAGGGTATTAACTTTTCATTTTGTAACGTTTGGATGTATTAACTTCTAGGGTATTAACATAGTTAGTCCCTATGGTTTGCACAAAATAACATACTTAGGTACTAATAGAATGTGATTTTAAACCTACAAATAACGTTAATACCTCCAAACGTTACAAAATGAAAAGTTAATACCCTAGAATGTGATTTTAAACTATTAGTACATAAGTATGTTACTTTGTGCAAACCACATGGACTAACTATGTAATTAACTAAAATATTTATAAAGATAAAGATTTTATTTAATTGGTAGTTTTAATTGTTTTTATATTTGATGATAAGGACAAGGATAACTGATAATCACATATTAAGGTAAAAAATATTTATTCTAATAAACTGTTTCGTTAAAAGGATTTATTCAATACATGTAGAACATATATAGTTTTTATACATGTGGTATAATTAGAATCCTACTTTTAATAAAGGATCCCAATATCTCATTTTACACTCCAATGAAATAATAATATTACATCATAATATCCAACTTATCTCTTGTGTATTTAATATTTTTTACTAAAATATTTCTTTTTTTTTTTCTGCTGATTATCCAACATCAAGTAATACGTAAGTTTCTAACCTAATAATAAATAAAAAAACAAAGTAAATTGTTATAAACCATGTAATACACAACTCTCTAACCTAATAAAAAATAAAGTGAGATGCTACAATAAGTAAATAGTACCTCAAAGTTTATTTTGTTAGAAAACACATTTTGATAACTAAATGTGTTAACGGATTACATTATTCGTGTAAGACATGTGTTTATTCATATCGTGCAATACACGAGTTTTTAAAAGATGTAACTATTTTATTACTTAGTATATAAAGTTATATTTATTCAACCCGTGTAATACACGGGGTTCTAACCTAGTTTTTTTATAATTCAAACATAGAACTTATAGGTCTAGTTATTACACTTGCTTTACTGTCTATAAATAACAAAGTTTTAATCTCTAAACCTTTGTCGCGCATTATCATGCTTCAACCTTCCCGTGGATTGTCCCCAAAAAGATATTGGTTTGATAGTGTTTGGTTCTTCACGTGCTTGGCCGTCCGTCCGGTTTCCGTCCTTTCGAAAGCCTAACAACAACACCAAAACAATTAGTGTTTAACTTAAACGGTCAAACGCGCTCGAGTTAAACAAAGAAAACAGTTCTGCTGAAACAGGTGCCCCTGCGCGTAGCGAAGAGGTCACCTAGCTCCCTCGCGTGGCGCGGGGAAGTAACAATTGACTTTCCGTTGATTGTGCGCTCCCGCACGTCGTGTCGAGTAGGGGGTCTTGTCGCAACCCCGACCCCACCTCGGGAGCAGGAGCCGTGAACCAGTCAAGTGGTATCGGTGTTTATTAATTTGGAAGCGGAAATAAGACATCAGGATCGTAGTTAGGAAATAAATTCAGAGTTTCAAAGCACCAAACTTTTATTTAAACCAAGGGGATGAAAACCCATATTTTATTTATAATATTTTTATAGGGATAGATAAAGGATCCTGTACATTAATCTAAAAGTGTGAGAAGGGTGAGAAAATTTTGTGGTGATGACATGTGTACTAAATCTAAATTAATTCAAAAGGGTAAACAAGTAATTTTCTTATTGATTTAATTAATTGATAACTTTCCTTAACCGCCACCCTTAATTATAGGAATACGAATTAAGAATTAATCTATGAATTTTTGGCATCTCGTTCAAAACTAGTGTTATATATTTTTATATAGTGTTACATAGTGTTATATGGTGTTATATTGTGTTATATAGCGTTATTTAGAGTTATATAGTGTTATAGTGTTATATTTGTCTGATAGCATGTCTATAATAGATGTATAGTGTTATATATTGTTATATAGTGTTACATAGTGTTATATGGTATTACATAGTGTTATACGGTATTATATGGTGTTATATAGTGTGATATAATGTTATATGATGGATGTATGGTGTTATATATTTCTTGTAGCAGTTACATATTTCTTGATTTTTTAGAATGTCCGAATTTTAAAATAAGTTTAAAATTGAATCGCTAGAATTTAGGAGTGAATCACTTGAATTTAGGAGAGATTACCTAATTTGAAACATATACAAAGACACTATTACCCCTACAATTTTCAAATCAGTCCAAATAATTAAAACATAATTTATAATTTGGTCCCTATTTATCTCAACCATTAGATCAAAGATCTAATGGTTTAAAACACTTCTTACACTTTTGAATTAATGTACACTATCGCTACCCTTAGGGATAAACCCTAGTTTGCTGAAAACATAATTCCTTCTTTTATTCAGGTAAATTAAAGCCACTTTCTTTAAACCTTCAGTGCTCCATAGCTGGCTTCTTATAGCTTCACATTATGCTACCTAAAACGCGTTTTAAAAATATTTTATCAACAAGAAATACTGGCGAGTACATTCCATTTTATAAAAACACATTGTTATACCTTCTCAGTATTAAGAGCAATTACAATGTTTATATCTAACCAAAAACTCCAAGGACTTGTAACTCGACGGATTTGTGACTATGGCCATATCACACATTGGCCACCCGTGTCCAATTGTGAAGATTATCAAGTAATGTATACAAAACCCCCATAATACCGGCAGTATTTTGTAGAATACAAAGAATTAATTATTGTAAGTATAACTGAAAATATTTCAAGGTTTTGTAAAATAAGTTGATGAAAAGAAGAATTACTCACATTGTAAACTTAGGTTTTTCTACGGCTTCCTGCAAATATTTTCTGTTAATATTCTTGAATTCCTATTAACAATAGACAATACACGCGCATTAGTATAATAACTCAATTCACTTTAGCCATACATCACGAGACAGAACCCCAACATACTTAGTCAGGCAGAGCCTTGACATGCGTTGCTGGGTCCTAGATCAATCGGGTAGGGTAACGAATTAGTGATCGAGGGTTAAAATACTTACAACGAGGTAGAGCTTCGTGATTTAGGGGGTAATATTACTATTATCTTCGTGCTAGAAGTCTGAGAGAGAAAAAGATTTTGAACGAGTTGGGAATGTGCAACAACTGCTCAATTTAAAAATAGACAATGCACGCGAGTTAGTATAATAACCCAAATCACTTTAACCATACATCAGGAGACAGAACCCCAACGTACTTAGTCAGGCAGAGCCTTGACATGCGTTGCTGGGTCCTAGATCAATCGGGTAGGGTAACGAATTAGTGATCGGGGGTTAAAATACTTACAACGGGGCATAGCTTCGTGATTTAGGGGGTAATATTACTATTATCTTCGTGCTAGAAGGCTGAGATAGAAAAAGATTTTGAACGAGTTGGGAATGTGTAGCAACTGCTCAATTCATAGCTGAAACCGGACTCCATCGCTCCCCGTGACCAGCCCAGGGCCAGTCTGTCGCGCCCTGCGAGGGTCACCTAGCTACGGCTAGGTTTAACTAGTCATCGAGTAGGTCCAACACTTGTCACGACATGTGGCACTCTGGGTGTTCGGCAAGAAACAAGCCATCGTGGCCCGCGACCGGCTCCCTTAAACCCTGTCGCGGCCCGCGACATGTGATTAAATCTTGATTTTTCATTTTTTAATTAAAATTAATGTTACGCGGATTCGGTTTTGGACATACTGGATATTTTAGGGCGTTTTCGAGGGTTGTATATGTCTCCTCCGCGTGGCGCCTGGGGAACACTTTTCCAGGCAGTTTACATAGCTGGTAAGTTTTACCTCTACACGGAATTTTCCCAAATTTCGCAGTTTTTGCTGCGAACTTGACCCAACTTCAAATTTACCAATTTTAGAATTTTCCTCGATAATTATAGAATCAAACCCTTGATCCGAACCTGAATCCTTTAGCTTTTTAAATCGTTCTTTCAGTTTGAAGTTAATTACCCAACCTACCCGTTAGGAGGCATTTCGCATTCTAGTTCATACCTCCTACTTTCTTATGTACCGGAATGATCAACTCTATCAAGGAACTCATTTTTAACTCTACCATAGAGGTAGTTTACCCGACCCGTTATCCAAGGGTGTTTTAGTCAAATTTTGCCCTTTTTTCAAATTGGAAAACTTTTATATGTTTAAATGAAAACTAGCGGCACATTTAGCTCGTTATCCCATATAGATTTAGTATGTCCCTAAGGACATAAAAGTTTCCAATGGTTTAGTAGTTTGAAACTCATTTAACCATAATTTCGCATCATTTAGAGTCGCTTTACCCATATACTAGATATATCTCACTTGAGTTAGTCTATTACCTAAATTCGACCCAACCATCTTTAGACGGGCCATACAACCTTAATGAAAGTATAATCCTTTACACATACCTGGCGCTGGTCAAAACATTGACCCGTTATTAATACCTTGTGATTCCTTATTACTAATTCATAGCAATGCATGCCCATATACTATGCTTACCTGTAAGCACAAGACTTAACAAGACAAAGCATTAAATATCATCTTTATATGATGTCAACATCATCATTTGACTCATTCGACCGGGTTGTCTATTTGACCCATTCTTAGTTTACCCTTTTGGTGTCTCAACCCAACCATGTATTGTTTATTGCCAAAAAGGTGCTTGTTAATCATCTTACCCTTCTGATCAGTTATGGTTTACACCATAGGGACCTATTTCCAAATTTTATTATTTGATCACTAATATACGGTTACTTACCATTTTACTCATTTGATGTGTTTTGGTTTACACCATAGGGTCTTACTTTAAAATTTCATTGGTTTATCTCCAAAATAAGGTTACTGACCATTTTACTCATTTAACCCGCTTTGGTTTACACCATAAGGTCTTCCTTTAAAATTTCATTGGTTTATCACCAAAATACGGTTACTGACCATTTTACTCGTTTGACCCGTTTTAGTTTATACCATAAGGTCTTATTTTAAAATTTCATTGATTTATCACCAAAATATGGTTATTGACCATTTTACTCGTTTGACCCGTTTTGGTTTACACCATAAGGACTTACTTTAAAATTTCATTGGTTTATCACCAAATATGGTTACTAACCATTTTACTTGTTTGGCCCGTTTTGGTTTACACCATAAGGTCTTACTTTAAAAATTCATTAGTTTATCATAAAAATACTGCCATCGAGTCAAAGTCACCGTGGAATTCGACAAGAGAATATCGAAGAAAGAACTGTCATTTAAAGTTTCAATGGTATGCAATGGTCTAGGGAGAGATTGTTGGAACCTTTGAGACCATTGTATAGCCCAACGTGAAAGTGAAAGTGTTGAAGATGCAGCTTATGAAGTTGAAGGATAAAAGCTAGTAAGTCGCGAAGAACGATCCAGAAGATCCATGCATCTTTATGTGTAGACGACTTTGAATGATTGAGAAGACAACTTTATTGATCGTGTGGATTAGTGTATGAAGTTCAAGTGGAATGCAATGGTCTTGGGAGAGATTGTTGGAACTTGTGAGACCATTATATACCATAGCTTGAAAGTGCAAGGACTAAAAGCGTCAAGATAGGAAGATTGCAGATAAGGACTCAGTTAATCAAGCGACCGTCACTGGTGACACTTTCAGTATCGCCTGGTATTTGATGTGTGTGTACTGTTCCGGTTATCCCGGTGACATCTGAGTGTCACTAGTGCACAACCCGGTTACATCTCAGAGTCGCTGGTGCATATCCTGGAGACATCTCTGTGTTGCCGGTGCATCTACGGTCAACATCCATATCTGAAAAAGAACGGTGATCGACAATACTCAAAGAAGACCCACAAGTGTTAGGGGGAACACTGATTAAGTGTCACTTGACGACACTGACATAGTGTCATCGGAGCCCATGATTGTTCAAGTGTAACGCCCCAAAACTGGAATTTTAAACAACTATTATGGTTTGCATGTATTATGGAATAAAAGGTGATAACTGGGATTAACTAACCTAGTTTATTAATCTTAAGTAATTGATGAAAACATGAATTAGTGGCTTTTATAATAAAACCATAGTTGGGGGACTAAATGGGAACAATTAGAAACTAATTGTTTTAAATAAACAAAAATAAAACACAACACACACACTTGTGTGTGTGTGTGTGTCGACCAGGAACAAGAAAAAGAGGGAAGAACTCATCTTGCCCTAATTCTTCATAATCTTCAAATTGAAAGGCTAAGGATGTTGGATTCGTATGCATGAACATAATTTAGTGATCTCCTAAGCAAGAGGATCACAAGGTATGTTAAAATTTTATATTTAGTGAAGTTTTCTAGTTGAAGAAAATCTATGGGATGATGAATTGATGGGTGAAACTTGAGAAAATAGTGATTTAAGTAACAATGGTAGTCTTCTTGCTTTGTAAAATCTTTAATTGTATGAAATAATGGACACATGTTATGTATGAATGATTGTTCATGAAAAGTATGAAATGGGTTTATGATCATAGGATGGGAAGCCCCAAATTGTTACATGAATTGGTTAGAGATGATGATATTGTTGGGAATGATTGCAAAATTTAATTGATTTTAGTTGTATTTGATTAATGAAAACAAGAAGAGGGAAATGAGCATAGGATACTTGTACTATGTGCTTAGAAAGTAATATGCACACCAAGTGTATGATGAAATGTCTATGTGAAGTTAGGATGTGAGATTGTATGAAATGACTTGACATATATGAATGAAATAGGATAATGATGTAATTAGTAGTAAACTAACTTGAAGAATGTGCTTTAGATGGAACTTGTACAAGAATTCGGGTTGAATGTATGTTTTGGTCAAGATTATGCATTAAGCGCTTGTACATTGTGCTTGAATGGGTGATACTCGCCATGTGTTATATTAAATACTTAATTTACGACAAAGAAGTGAATGTGTGCTAAAAGTAAAACATGTTAACTTACTAGTGAAGGATGATGTTATGATTATGTAAATTGACTAACCTTGTATGTGGTTGTCAAAAGTAAGATAATGAAAGTATTAGCATGTGTAAAATTGATTATGTGTATTTGTGTGGGTAACTAGGTGATTACATGGTTTTATGTATTTCATTACATGGGTACGAAATGTTTATGGTGCCATTAGCATAGCCGAGTACTTCGGTATGGACATATGATCCTAAGATGGAAGTTTGAATACTTGATCGTTGACTTTTCAGAAAAGTCAACAAGTATGAGAATAGCATGATTAGAAATCCTAATATGATTGTAAGAATAGAAGGATTGAATGATGCATAATGGATCCTTATATGTTATACTTGATGATATGTTAAGTTTGCGTGAATTTGGAATGATGCATTGTTGAATTTATGACTTGTGCTTGTTACAAATGATAAGTGAAAGTCAAACGCGAGATATGAACTAGATATGATTGTTGATATATAAAATCTTGTATGCTAACAGGAATGCGAATGCGGTGACATGTAAGGATAAGAATGATGTCAAGATGACGCAATCATGGAAGGCAAATGGATCAAAAGGAGGCAAGCAAGCGATCACGAATACGGACGCTTAAGGTAAGTAATTCCCGAATTCACTTCTTATATTATATTTGATGTTTGGTATGATTTAATATAGGGAATCATGTAAGAAAGTATAGGTAATGGTAAGCACCAAAGTAAGTATTATTGTTGTGTGTCAAATGTAGTTGACTATGTCGAAAATCGCATGGTAAAAGCAAACGGATCAAAAACCGAAAGTAGCGTAATAAGATATTAATTTTGGATGTTGGAGAATGGGATTAAGTGTTAGAATGATTTGGGGGCTTGGAATAATGTTATTTTATGATTTGGGAAGTTCGGGATGCGGGAACGAAGGTCGAAACGTCACAAAGAACGGAATCCGTCGTCGACGCTGGTAGTAGCGTCCCCGACGCTGGGCAACAGTTGTGCAGAAGGTCTCTATCGTAAGCTACGGTGGGAGGGCCGTAGCTTACAGCGGGAAATGGCAGCAAGCATAAAAATGTTGGTTTTGTGTATATTTTTGCACCCCTAACCTCCGTATCCACTAAGGCTTATGCAAAGGCCCCGATAAACTTCCGGAGGGTAGTATAACCTACATAATGTTCGTAAAAAGTTTAATTATGTCATACGAATACTAATATGATTTCGGGCTCGCCTGAGTCATATATATATATATATATCGTATGTATATAAGCATATAAGTATGTGATTAAAATTTGTACTTACAAATGTGTTATACGTGAGAAGGGACGAAGCTTGTTTATAAGTATGCCTATTGTTGAATGATCATATGCATGAATAAGTATGGTACGTTAATTGTGTTTGAGTGAATGGGAATATATGTAGGTATGTATACTTGGAATCAAAGTTATAAATCGTCTGAACTAGTATGTGAATATGACTTGAATGCACGTATGGAGGTATATAGTTGTAGTGTGTAAGAGTTACATGTCGCTATTGTGAGATGTATATATGGAACATGTATGTAAGTTTGTGGACATATGGTAGTGTTTACACGTGATGTAGTCCAATGAATGTAGATCAATGTTATATGTTTATGTGAAGATAGGAGTCTTCAATACTTTGGAGGATATGTGTTGCTAACTGCTTTGCTATTGAGAATGAATTTAGAAATGCATGTATGTAAGTGTTGGGCTCTCGAAAGTTTGAGGCTCGGTGTAAGGAACAAATTTGAAGAACATCCTGTTGGAGTTTTATACATTGATAGATGGCTATGTGGTTAATAATTTTTATGTATTTATTTAAAAATATATGATGTCACCATTTACTGACGTGTTGGTTATATATGGTGACTGCAGATAGTCGGATTATCATGATGAACAAACCAACGGGGATCGAGTTGAAGATCAAGGATTGTACGGAGATGTGGTCACATAGTTGCAATCATATGTAACATAGTTTATCTTGGTTATGAACGAATACATGTAAATGATTTAAAAAGAAGTCGTTTTAAATGATTTTCTAGTACGTTGAACGACCTAAAAAAAGAAATTTTATGATTCATATTTCCGCTGCGTCATTTTGGGTCAAAACGTGTTAGGTTCCTACATCAAGTGTCGCCATGCACTAAGTCAAAGTCCATCGAGCCGTGATCAATGCGTAAATCGAGGTGTGAAGATCGAACGAGGATCGACATGGAAAGATTCAAGATATAAAGGAACGTGACGTGCGGTTAATGAAATATATTTTGTTTTGACAAAATATATTTAAAAAAATGGTTTTATTTTTTAGTAATAGCTATGGTATCTTTAGGGGATTAAAAGTGTAATTAGCCTAAACTTGTTTAGGCTATAAATAGAAAGAGTTTTTTAGGGTTTAGGGAACACACATTAAGGTGAATTTGAGGGTTTTATTGTAGACAACATTTTGCAAATCATCTTGGGTTTATAAAGATCAAATAGTTTGTTCATCATAGTTCTTCATCTTGTTCTTCACAATTTTCATAAATTTTGGTCCAAACATCAAATCAATTGATGTTTTAGATCTAAATTGTTGTTTGAAACATCATTAGCATCATAGATCCAGGTTTTGGGACTTACAATAGCCGATTCATAATAATCATTGTAATAAACTTTAAATTTAAATACTACTAATTAGTAACACATCTTGGCATCAACAATGTTGTCGACCCACCTGACCCACGACACCATAGTCATGACAACAACTTGTCTCAGAAGCTGCTGCAAATGAGGTTCCAAACAACCAATGAACACAATAAATACCCACGTTGGGGGTTCTAGCACAAAATCACGAATGGCAACCACATAAAACATGAAACAACCGTTATGCAAGAGGTCCAACTCTAAATTAACAAACGCAACGGCCACCTAAAATGACCATAATAACAACGTGTTAACACACAATGTGAAGGACTCAAAGAAAGTGAAGCTGTTGGGGCTGAGAAGCTTAACACGGTTGCATTAACTCATGCCACACCAAATGAAAAGCAACATCATCTCCCTTATAAACATACGACCCACTAACTCTCAGATGAACTTCAAGCCATTTTCATGGAGACATATGCTAACAAACCAACAACATATGCATTCACAACAGGTTCTCGGATGAAACCATATCTTCATTGTTATCGAAAACATATTTTGTTTACAGCAAAAGCTTGAAAAAGGTATCAAATCACCACAAAAGAACCAAAATAATGTTAATCAGCCAAAAATCTCGGACGAAACAACTTCCGACCAAATGGGTATGTAGACAACCCATCAAAAAATATAGCCAACATAAACCACAATCAAACCCTAAAAGCTAAATTGGTACAAAAAAAATCCACCAGAAAAGAAGCCTTAAAGGCCTTACCGGTGTAAAAGCAACATGTAACCACATACCCGATCATGAATTGAGTCAAATACAAAGTAGTAAGAACATCGAAGCCCATATCGTTTGGTAAACGATACAACTACCTTAAGTAGATCACACTATGGTCACAAAACTATGTAGGTATAAAATCAACAGTGACCGCTAGCGAGAAGACGGTCACCATCATGGGGTGGGTAGTGAAAAGAAGAAAACATGTTTGAGATGCAGGTCAAATGGGTTTACAGACAACCCAAGAGACACCTAAATACCAAAAGACACAAATAACACAAATTACAAGGTCATAAAGCATAAACAACCATTAATGCAACATGTACAAGCTGGTCATGCCAAGTTGTGTTACTAATTAGTAGTATTTAACTTAATTTTCATTTTTTAATGATTATGACTGAGGCAAAAGTTAGCCTAATACGGTCGAAAATTATACCATTCGCAATTTCCGTCACTATTTTCTACAACAACTGTTCTATCTCGTCTCATATCTGTAGAAATACTTTTTTTTGAACGGCTAATGCAATTTTTTACTCCAATAATCCTAAACTATTATCATTTGCCAAAATTTGAATATGTAACCTCACCTTTTAAAGCATGTGTAGTTAGCTATGACTTTTTAATACTAGTTGGTATAGTAGTATCCATAATTGACTTCAAGTATAGATCTTGATTTGATATATCAAGATCATGAAGTTTTGGACACACCATTATATCCTTTGTGGAAATTTGATGGAGTATGAAACAAAAGTTCAAACAAAATGAAAATATATACAAAAAAATCATAAAAATAAATGCACATATTTATGTTACATACGACCACCTTTTGGTCTCTTATTTATAACATTAAAGATCGACGGCTTTTGCTTCTTTGCTTTAACACCAAAAATAAACGATCTTAACGGTATTCCTGGGCGAGACGTCGGTGATGGAACCGAAGTTTGTTGGTAGGATTTCTGATTATCCGAAAGACCAAACTCTTCTTCTAACTTCCTTAACGTCTTCTTTATTTCAAGGTGTAGAGCCCTAACATGATCCATCGCGGCTTCAAGTTCTTCGTTGACCCGGTTGTTTTCTTGCTCCATGTTCAAGATTTCACCTTGAAATTTTGCTGCTTGATGTGTACTGAACTTTATTTCATCCTCTAACATGCCTTCCTTCAGTGCCATTGTTATTTCCTCTTGGATGTTTGATAAAGATGTGCATCTCATGTGTAGTTCGTATTTTAAGGTTTCTGCTTGTTCTAGCCATAATGTGAGTTCACTTTGGATCTCTTTAAGGTGTTTGTAGAGCGGTCTGATATCGGATCTTAGATCGGTTGTGAACATGGATTGGGTGGTTTTGTCGTCGGATGGTTTGGCTTCGGTGTCTCTGGATTTAACTTTTGTTATTTCTTGTTGTAGATCTTCTACTTCTGTTTTGAACTTTTGTACCTGGTGGAATTGAGTGCTGAATCTTAGCCAAAAATCGAGGTTTTCGTCGAGTATAATGTCGATGTCAGTTCGGAACTTCTCTTCGATCTCGGAAACGGGCTCAGAGTCATCGATTGAGATGGTGATTTCTTCGTATTCTTTGTCTTCTGATGATATGTAATCTTGTTTCACTTCTTGCCAGTAGTCTGTATCTTGGAGTTGGTTAAGCTTCTGTTTTAGCATTTGGATCTCATTGTCTCTTTTCACTATACATGTTTTTAATTCTCGTACTTGCACTATGAGTTCAAAGAGGGTTCCTAGTTTTTTCTTCTCTTCATCACTCAATTTCTTCTTGGTTTCCTTGTAGTTTTTCAAGTTGGCAGTATATCGTTTCAACGGATTCCTTTGAGGTTTGTCACCGGTTTCATTTATATATTCTTGTTTATTATCTTCGGCTTCGGTTCTAGTATTCGTGTTGGTCACATTCACCTCACCTTTTCTAACATCTTCATCATTTTTAACATCCTTTTTCATTGCATATGTATTCTCCGCCGATTCATCATGGTCACCATTGTCATTGTTGTTATCATTGCTATTGTTTTTGCCGTTGTTGTTATTGTTATTGTCATTCTCATTGTTAGTGTAAGTGTCTTTGTCTATGTGGTTGGGGTCACTTTCACTGTAAGTGTCTTTTTCTCTATCTTTGTCTATGTGGTTGTCGTTTGTATTCTCCTCATCAACATTGTTCATGCATGGGATTTCCTTCTCTTCAATAACAACACCTTCATCCAAATTCATCATTCGTTCTTCTGAATCATCGCAAAACACATCAACAACGCCTTCTATGGTCTTAAAACATTCTTCTTCGGAGGCAGGAGAGTCCATCTCAACCTCCTCATCTGGCTGCACATCATGAAGCTTCTCAGACAGATGCTCAATACTACAATCTGCTTCCATGAAATACACTTTTAGATTGTGATTTTGCTTCTCAACTTCCTTCTCCAATTCCTCTAATCCATGCAACTTTTTATCCAAATCCTTCAACTTTCTACGCATGCGAGCCCCATCCGCCATGGAAGCCTTATCACCTTCCAAAATTTGAATTTGTGTTTGAAATTCACTGGTCTGATTTCTCAAATTCTCTATATATGCAGTTTGAGATGAAACCTTACTCTCTAAACTAATAACTTTATTCGAAAGCTTGTCTATAGAATTCGCCAATTCAGAAACCGTTAATTGTTTCTTTGATAATTCCTCTAAGCTTTCCTTAATCTTTGTCATATCATCATTCTCATCATCTTGATTCATGATTTGTGACTCCCCTTCGCCGTCTTTTTCGGATTCGTTAACTTGGTCCAAAGGAAACTTACGCTTCAATGCCTTGATTTTCTGTTTTGCATTGGTAATCTTCTCATGTTCGGACATGGCAGCTTGGTATGAATTCTCTCGTTTTTCTATTAACTTTTCGAGTGTCTCTTTGCATGATTTTAATGCAGCTTGTGCCATTACAGTTCTAGCATCACCATCTTCAATAACTTTCCCAACTTTAAACTCATCTTGTAATCTACAAACCCTTTGTTGCATTGTGTTTATCTTGTTATCAATCTCCCAATACTTTGAAAGCCCGTTCTCATACGTGCTTTTTGTAAACTCTTTCATCGTTTGCATAGCGAGAATCTCCTTTTGAATCTTGTCAATTTCTTCAATGGCTTGTTCTTTACTCAAACCGGATTTGGGGACAACACGGCTCGGATTATCTTCCTTCAATTCTTTTGTTAGTTGCATTTTCTTTGATGCATTGCTAATGAGACCCTTTAAATTTTTCTTAGGAAGTTGTGGGACTTTGGGAATGTTTGCTGCATTTGGAGCTTGAATTTGTGGAGGCATGTTTTTGGGTATTTTAGGAGAACTGTCCTCATCATCAAAATCATCATATGACACTTGATCTGGGAAGATTGATGCAATAGTGGTGTTGGCCTTCTGCAAGTTTCTTGACAGTTTATCGTAACGCTCGGCTAATGATCTATATGCGCGAAAAGTTTCCTCTATGAAACATATTAGATCCGGGCGGTGCCTGTAGTACATTTCTGCCCTCTTTCCAAATGAATCACCATCTTTTTGAACAATGTTTAGAGCGTAATGAACCTTATCTTCCATATCTACATGTACATCAGAAAAAATGCAAAAGACAGGAGTCACTTTTTAGAACATGAAAGGTAATATAAATAAATATGTCACACTTTATATGGAGATCTAAAAATTTGAAGTTTTGCGATTTAACAGATCGAATAAAAACGTGTTTGTAATCAATCTAATAAAAAGAGAAAAGTTATTCAACTCGGTACCACAAGATCAAAGAATTTAGTTTCTGTTAAGAATATCAACCATGGTACCATCAAAATATTTATATAGTTATGATGGTTGGTTTTCTTAACATTTTCCCACAAAGTAATATGAAAGGAACTTCATACCTAAAAGGCTTTGCTCGAGCCATTTTGATTGCTTGGTTCGAATATGGCTAGCCCACCACCACGAAAACGCGTTGCTAGCCGCCCTTTGTAACATCTTTAATGTCTAGAAGATATTCTTCTCTTTCACCTTCCTTTCGCTACTCTTCCGAATCGTAACAAACATGTAAGCTATTTCCTTGTGGAACACGAGGTGTATTGTATCAATCGAAAGAAAATGAGATCATAAGGATGTTTTGTTGTGTTGATTCCTAAAAGATGAGGTAAACACGACAAACTATTTGTATCATGCAAAAAAAAAATGTGATCGATGGACTAGATGGTGAGTGCCTAGCTTTCGACGAATAGAAAGGAGATTAGAGAAAGAGACGTTCGGGTTTGAGACTTGTTTCGGTCGAAGAAATCCGGGAACATTGAAAGCGATTATTGTGAATGGGCATTTCGTAGACTAAATGAAAGTGATATATGGGTATGAGGTTGAGAGATAGTATAGGTGCCTGAATAAGTGCAATACCTTTCACCTAATATTGCATTGGGTATAAATTTTATTTCTCTAGTTTACGTACTAATTTATAACCAGTTGTTTATTGATACATGTTGTATCTATCAAGAGTAAGATTGTTTATTTTTTGTCTTCACTACATAAATAAGTGCTTATAACAGACTGACAATATTGTCATTTGTCTGTAATTTATTGACGATTTTTCTCTATAAAAGGGTAAAATTTTATATAAGATTCCTTCCAAGATTTTTCACTCCTTTGTTGTTGAATGGCCCATTCGCAACGAGAATTTCCATGGGCAATCGTTCGCTAATTTGAGAATAAGCCCAACTAGAGTTCACTCTCCATTGCAAAGTTATAAATGGGAAGTAAAAAAAATCGTTCATTTTTGTTCATTAAGTGTAAAAATGGTTACTGGGTTTGGCCAATTTTGCTAGATCCATCCAAAAAAGTTTTTTTTTTCTTCCATGTACCACTGAGGTTTACAAATCGTTGCCAAATTAATCCAAATCTCTAACACCGTTGAAATTCAACGCTAAAAACTTATAAATGTGAATAGCATAAGGAAGGAGTAAGTTCGAAAATGAACTTTAGAGTCAAGTTTGATCTGCTTTGTTTATTATTAGATCCTTCTGTTTATGTATATGTATGTATATAGATTTGCAAATTCAGTTCATCATCGTCATAATTAAACAATAGGAATTTTATAAAGCTATGAGTATGGTATTAACAGAGGCCTAGTGTTAGTTTGGTCATCATTTGACTTTGTTAATTGGGGACTTGGGGAATCCTTTTCAGTAGGGATAGAGCAAATGTTAACAGGTATCGGTTTGGTACCGGTACGAAATATCCCGAACCAACTTGATTTCGATACTGATTCGATATCGAGCGGTACCGAACCATACCATACCAGGTATTTTCGGTACCGATACCATTTTTTGGGATTTTCGGCAACGATATTGGTTGATAACAAGCTCATCTCTACTTTTCAGATGGTACAAGTATCTCGTAAAATTGGGAGTCAACTGATTTTCACTTGGATTTCAACTTATATTATGAGTAATTTACCCAAATTGGTTTATTTCTATTCACACCATAATAATTTACTTCTTTAGATCAACATCATCTCTATAATTCAGAAAATATTTTAAAGTTCTAGGGTTAAGTTATTCTACAAAGGCTCCTTATTGTAAGAAGTGTAAGAAGGATTTATAGAGTGACAAGTGTCCAATAACCTAAAACCCACTACATTACCATCCAAAACCTAAACACCCACCCCCACCCCCAAAAGACCTAACCCCCCCCCCCCCCCCCCCCCCCCCCGGCCAAAAAAAAAAAAATCTATACCTCACCAAAAAAAAACCCCCAAAAAACCTAACCCCCCCACCCCCCAAAAACCTAACCCCCCCCCTCAAAATAAAAAACCTACCCCCCCACCCCCCAAAAGCCTAACCCCCCACCCCAAAAACCTAAAAAAAACTAATCACCCACCCCCACCACCACCCAAAAACCTAAACCCCCACCCCCTCGGCAAAAAAAAAATAAATAAATAAATAATTTTTTTTTTTTTTTTGCCGAGGGGGTGGGGGTTTAGGTTTTTGGTGGTGGTGGATGTTTAAGTGTTTTTTTTTTTTTTTTTTTTTTTTTTTTTTTTTTTGTGTGTGTAGTGGGTTTTTTTAGGTTATTGGACACTTGTCACTCTATAAATCCTTCTTACACTTCTTACAATTAGGATCCTTTGTATTTGATCCTAATCCTAAAGTTCTAAGCAAATTTGACTATACAATTCATTTTAACAGTTAAAAAAGAATGTGCTCAAGAACTTACCTTATCGAAATGCTCGTGTAAACTAAGAATTCTAGCTAGTTGTAAGTACACATGGAGCATATCGTGGTGATCACCCATAAACTACAACATCCCTGGCAGACTCCCCTGATTCTTGTTTCCCTCTAAACCAATCAAAGATCACCATAAACAAGAGAGATAATTGAGGTGTATGCTAGCAAGCGTAATTATATATTCTTATGTTCTCATTAATTCTAAGTGTTTTTTGAGTTAATTTTGACCATTCAAACTCTCTAACTTTTAATCCTTAGACCATGCGTAGTCGTTGGAGTGAATAATGTCCCACCCTAGGGCGTTTTGCGCCATGTGGCAGCCCAGTCAGCAATGGGGCATTATTGGGCGTTTTTACAAAATGGGTGCAGTGGGGATTGGGGCATTATGTTAAATGAGATGTAAAATAATTAAATAAAACAAAAACCCTCAAAAAAATCTTATTGGATAACAAAAAGGGAGATGGAAAGTGATTGGACAAGGAGAAGGGGGTAAGACGTGTTTCAAAAAACGCCAAGGGGGCTTTTTTCGCGAATAACGCCGGGCCGTAATGGGTATGGGGCGTGATTCGGCGTTTTTTTTTTTAATTTTTTTTAAAAAAAACGCCCCACTACACATGGTCTTATCGTTTAAATTCACATTTTTCTTCTAGAAGGAGCAGTTTGCAGAGCTTATACAATGCAGTTGTCTACTGATTATGTTTTAACCTCTGTTCTAACTCCCCCACATTCTTCAACCACCACAGCCTCATTTTAATAAAACCCTTACAATCTGCAGTTCATCTTGCCATTCCAAAAGAAATAAGATCCGCAATTCATCTTATCGTGGTCTACTCATCCATAGAAACCATCGTCCTTATTTGAGAATTTAAGGTGCAATTGAGGCTCGAGAGACCTGGTCAATCGGAGCTATCATCATCAACCTTGGTCGACTAAAGGGGGCAGTGACCGCACCATCATCAACTAGGTTCAATGCGTTCCATGTACATCGCTTATATTTAAATCTAGTTGTTTGTTTTTTCTGCGGGAAAATGTCTGCAGTCTGCGGACCACATCTGCAGGCATCTGCAGGAGAAGAGGTGGATCAAATGTCTGCATTCTGCAAGGAGAAGAGGGTTTGTTTTTTTTATATAAAAAGATCTTCACACACACAAACACACACACATATCTGCTCTCTCTCTCTCTGCCTTCCTCACCACCACCAAGCACCACCGCCTTACACAACCACCATCGTCACCACTACACCACCGCCCTTCACCGTCTCTCTCTCTCCTCCCTCGATCTCTCTCTCTCTGCCTTCACCACCACCGCAAACCCTAGCCTTGAACTCTCTCTCTCTACAAACTCTCTCTCTCTACAATCTGTCACCACCACCGCCATCTCCTTCTCCGGCCAGCCTTTTCCCGCAGATGATGACGATGATGGTGTTTTGATAACAGATCGATTTGGGGGTTTTGATAACAGATCGATTTGGGGGTTTTGTTTGCCATCGGTGGAGGTGGTGGCGGAGTGGAGGTGGTGGCGGAGCAGGGGTGTTGGAGGTGGAGGTGGTGTTGGAGGTGGAGGTGGTTGCAGGTGGGGTGTGATGGCAGGTGGGTGTTGGTGACGGTGGTTGTGGCAGGGATGTGGTGGTGGCGGTGGTGGCAGGGATGTGGTGGTGGAGGTGGTGGCGGTGGTGGCAGGGATGTGGTGGTGGAGGTGGTGGCAGGGAAGAAGAGGTCTGCGTGGTGAAGAGGTTCCAAGAAGACATGGGTCATTGTCTGCGTGGTGAAGAGGTCTCGCAGACCTTTTTAATGAAAGGTCTGCGAGAAAACAAACAAGCTGCAACATCCAAACGTCTGCCCGCCTTTGCGCGGCGCAGACATAAGTGGCCAGAAGTGCTTCTGGCCAAAAAACAAACACCACCTAAATGTTGCTTCCCAGGTTTGTGATTTGCTGCTTTGGTATCTCTTCAAATGTCCTATATTCGTCATTTTTCTGCTCCATTTTTTTATGTTAATTCAGTCTTTTGATGCTTAGAATTGCTTGGAACACCAAATTAGCGTTTTGACAGAGTTTCATTGTTGATGTTATTTAAGATTTGTGGCGTAATTTTTGATGAATGGTATGATTGATGTCATGATTTGGGAAATGGAACATTTGGAGAAGACGAACTCAATTCTCCCAAATTGAAGCACTAACTTCAATTTGGTGAAACAAGAGCCATTTGATTCCGGTAATTTGTTACATCCCGGTAATTTCGATATTGACGAAGCCCAAGGAGCGAGAGAAGAATGTTCGTATCACTATCACTTAATTCGATATTTCTATTTACATGCTGCTCCAGTTTCTATTTAATTTCTAATTTCATCACTTTTGAAAAAAAATACAGGTTAAATCAGCGACGAAGAAGAGTAAAAACGTCTCAAATGACGACAAGCTTCCATACGTCCATGTTCATGCTTGGCGGGTCAAGCAACAGATAGCCATAGCTTAGCGGAACCGGTAACCATCATAGTCATCATAAAATTAGTGCAATTAATTAAGCTTAACTTAATTACTAATTACTGTTTTTTTTATCCAATTTTGGTAGGCAATAGGAGAGAAGATAAATTCTTGACTGAAGCTTCATAAAATTATTACAATTTTGTTGAACATTAACTCTAACTTTGAGTTTGATTAAATGTGGCTATTGATATTAAGTTAGAGATATCTCCAGGGAGTGCAATATTCAATCATGCAAAAAGGTTCTACGGGAAGTGCGAAGTTTGTACTCTATACAAGAAGCTTCATTTGCCAAAGCTTGCATCATCATAAGAGAAGGTCAGGGATACATATGTGTTAGCACTTAATTGCGAAATTGGATCTACTTTTGTATGTTTTTGTTGAAACGATTTATTTTAATTGGAAAAGGATGGGGAAAATACCCATGGACGAAATCAAGAAAGAGCTGAAGTTAGCTGATTTATCAATGAAGCTATTGAGGATCTACTGCAAGTTCTTTCCATGAAGTCTTTAACGGAGTTGGAAGGTAATTTTGTTGTAATTGGCAAGTAGGGGTGAGCAAATTATCGAATTAACCAAATCATAACTGCCTTAACCGAATCGAACTTTTTACCGAAAGTTATGGTTCGGTTGTGGTTTTGGTGTGTGTCATAGCCGCATAGCTAAATTAACCGAACTGAACCAATTATACATATAGCCCAACTGTACGACTTATTACTTAAGAGTTAAGATATATATATTGCCCATACATTTTTGTTTCTGATGGTTTATTTGATAATCAATTTGACCAGTAATTAATCTTGATTGAACCCATACAATATGTTTTATAAATCTGACAGGCCAACTCTACAGGATTTGCAAGATAGAGGAATAATCATTTATATATTTAGCCATCTACTTCTAACTTTTTAAAGATAAAAAGTGGAAACCACTACATAACACACGGAAAAAAAAGGTTAAAACGCAGTTCATGAAGAAAGAAAGTTAGATGAAAACAGTTGGATCCATACAGGTTGCGATGAACAAGTGATCTCATATGAGATTACTTTGCTGCTATCTAAAGAAAAAGAACAGAATAACATTTAAAAGATAAAACTTCTGAATAAACTACACAAAACACAAAGCATAAATTTTAGCTATCCCACATCAGAGGTTGGAACAAACATTAGATGGAAAAGCCTAGAGAAAAGTTGAGGATTTTTTTGAAAAGTCTACACAAAACACAAAGCATAAATTTTAGCTATCCCACATCAGAGGTTGGAACAAACATTAGATGGAAAAGCCTAGAGAAAAGTTGAGGATTTTTTTGAAAAGTCTGAACTCAAAGTTTTTTTTCTTAAATGAAATGGTTATATAATTCATTTGAGTTCTTATATTGTTTCAGACCGGGTGGCAGATTTAGAAACAGATTTATCATTGCTTTTGACAGAAGATTTAACCAAGTCCTTTGGGAATCGTATGGTTAGTTCTTTTTAGTTCGTTTGTTGGATTTTTCATCTTTTTAATGTAATGTAAAGGAACCACTTCCTTCAGTATCACCAAATAGATAGCCTTAAAGATATATCATTTTTGGAAAACTACCTGTAATATCAAAGGACAAAATACCTCACCTACATTAAGCTCTCAGTATTTAAATGATTATGAGGAGCTTCAACCTATTGGTGAGTGCTTATTATGCTATATATGCAATATGCTGAAATACATATTTTGCTTATATACTTATGAGTTTAACACCATATACCATATAAAAGCATTACTCTGTTTTGATGCCTTTTGTAGGCCATGGTGGACTTGGAGATGTCGTTTTATGCAAGAATAAGTTGGATGGAACGATGTTAAGAAGATTCAATTAAAGGGCGGAAGTCATCTTTAGATGATAAAATCAAGTATTTAGATGGAATTGCTAACAACCTCGCTTTTCTATGTTTTTAGGCATAATCTATATCTACAGGAACGTTTCTTATTATAAATCTCACACATTTTTTTTTGGTTTTAAACAAATAATGTTTTGTTTAGAATACAAACAATAAAATACTTATGTCATTATACCATTAATATGCCCGTCCACCGGACGTGTATAGAACTAGTTAATGAAGGTGCATGCAAGTTAGCTTGTTTATCTCATTTGCTATCTTCGAAACAGATGAAAATCATGAATGATATATGCGGTGGATCCTAGAAAGTTAACTAAATAATGTGTATGCTTGCGAGCTTGTTAACAACTCAAACTCAACATTCTGTTATTGTACCACCCTATATGTGCATCACCATGTGACCTCAACATCATTACTAAACCATACCCTTCACCACCTCTTCAGTGGCGGACCTATGAATTTTTTCATGGGGGTGCAAAATATTTTTAAAGATTTTAGGCTCCTTGTTTATAAAAAAATTGGTTCATAGCGGGTCGGATCGGGTTGGGTCATGTAAGACAAAAGAACATAAACTAAAATTTATATAATCATCAAAAACGCATCAAACGTCATCACAAAAGTATTTAAAATTGTGCCCTGCAGGTTTTCATTTTCTTAAATCTATCCAAAACATCATCTAGAGATACTAAACACACCATAAGTTCATTACATTCTTACTCATGGTTCCTATCACATATAAATCGCTCCATAAGTTCATAAAACAACACTAATCACTTTAACAAAATAAACAATCATGTTCAACCATAGTTCATAATTTTCAATTTTATTTTCAAACATTCAAGCCTTAGTATTAAATGTTGATTACTTATAACTAATAATTTAAACAAACAGATCTATAAATAAAACAAAAACTCATTTAACTACGCGTCTAGAACAGCCAAAAAACAATCAAAAAAACATAAAAAGATCAAACCCTTATACATCGCTATTTTCTACCAATCATCATAGAGAAACCATAGTAGTTCTTATAAACCCACATGTAAGAAACGATATGCCACTACAAGAAAGTTGGCTTTTAGCGACGACCCCTTTAGCGGTGACACAAAAGAAGTCGTCGCTAAAAGCCCCAATCCGTGTCTAGGTTCTAAAACAAATCCTTGACCATTGATCTTCTATGCAATCTGACGGTCCATGTTTTATTGTTGCTTTAGGTGTACAAAACCTATGGCGGGCAAACAAATCACTCATTCCCTCCAAATCGAGCCACCAGCCCTACCCCAAACCCAAGATGCCGCCAAATTGATTCAACTCGGCCACAGCCGCTCGCTCGCCACCACGATCTGCAGCGTTCGGAGTCATCTCACATATCCTCAGCCGCTTGCTCGACGCACCACGTCCACTGCACCAGGTACCTTTTCTTCAGTTTTATTGATTTGGTTTTCCTATTTATGTGGTAATTGAACACATTAGGGTTCTGTTGGTTTTATGGATTAAGAATAGAGCAAAAATATGGGGTGATATATTGGATTCTTTTCTTGTTTTTGATGATTTAGGGTGTAAGTAATGTTGTTTTTTGCTATATTGAACGGATTCTAAAGTATAATAATGTTGTGGGCGGGGCTGAGAGAGGAGATGTCGAGATTATGAGAGGGCAGTGCTGAAACGGTGGCCTGAGTGGGTCTCGGTTTGACTTTGGTTAATTGTTTTTTGGGGCAGGTTTGAGTTTGCTTAGTTGTTTAGATGCTTGCTGAACGTTTTGAGGTTTATTATTGACTTTGGTTTATTTATATACTATTAATTTATAACATTCTAGAGCTTATCTGAGTTGTACGTTGGCTTTATGTATGTTTTGTGCATCTAATTGTTGTACTTTCTCTGTTAGTGACGACGGCATGCACTGCACGCGTCAACCAGGGTGATGGGAGGTAACGACACCGGTGAAGATGTGGTCGTAGTTTTTGTGAGATATAGAAGATGGTGATGGTGGTCACAAGCCGCCCCTTTGGTTGACGACTAGGGTTCCGAACAAGGGTTGGAAGAGTTAATCAACTATTGTGAGTCGATGTTGATGCCAAAAAACCACCCGGATCATTCCGTTACAACAACGATACTACCAGTAAAGGTAGTGGTTTCCCGATTAGATTTCACAAATTTATGGGATTTTTTTACCTGTTACATGTCTTTTTTTTAGAGTTTGATTATCAATTTTTCTTTTGATTTATTGTTTTTTCGATTAGGTAACACAAATTTGTCTGATTGTTTAGCCTTTTTGGTTTTGATTGTTGAAAATCATTGATCTGGCGTTATCTTCTCCAAAAGATAGAAGTTAAATTGTATTCACGGTTATAAATTAGTTGATTGAAACAACTCCAGATTTAGTCACAGGAACTGAAATTCGGATTCATGAGTGAAATCTGCTGATTACGAATTCTTTGATTAAGGTAAGGCTTAAACGTATTTCATTATTCTTCTTCAATGAGTAATTTAGGTGATTAGAGTATTAAAACAACTTTTGTGGTGATTTGTAGATTTGGTTAGGTGTAGACAGAACTTATCTTTGTTGTAATTTACAAGGTAAGTGTATGATTGATGTTACTGCTTTATAATTTTGATGACGTTTGCTGAACATTAAGCTTATGTGGTATCCTTGTGATATGTTGGCATATTGAAGTCTAAACATTATATTATTTAGTTTCATTACACAAATTGTTGATGATTACAGTTTCTTTTAGTTTAGTATTATGATAGGATTGTTGATGATTACTGGTTCTTTTAGTTTAGTATTATGATAGGAATGAATAAAGGTATCGGAGTTACAAGGCAAAACTGATGTTAATATTTAGTTATGTTTTATTACCTTACGACTAGCATAGCTTTTACGTTGTGTGGGTCCCATTGGTGAAAGCATTAGTCTGTCCCAGTTTAGGATACTGGTTACTTGGTCTAACCAGTATCTCACTCAACCTTGTATCTATCCACACCCATGGTTGATAACTCTATAATTCAAACAAGTTATCATATACAAGAAAATAGTATTTCTTATGTAAGTTTAAATAAGTTTTCCTTCTTATATACAAGCAAATAGTATTTCTTATGTAAGTTTAAATAAGTTTCCTTATTTTGGTGGTAATTTTGAAAATGTATACATGATTGAACTGAATTATTACCAGTTCTTGACCAAGTTGTAAGGAAACTTAAGTGAATGAGGTTCTCACACCACATCTACTCACACAAAACACACATGTTCTTTTCAAGTTTCTTGGTTTTTCTTCTTTTGAAGATGTTCCTTCTTCCATCTGTTATTATTTCTGTGTGTGCTGAACAAAGAGAGACCAGGCCACCAGGGGTGGGTTGGTTTTGATAAAGGCCGGCTATATTACATCAGTATTGTTGTTTTGGAACTGGTTGGAACGGTTTTGCATTCTCATATTTGGACTGGGTTAGTAGAGAATGGGATTTGAAGTATTTTAGTAAAGGATAACTCTACCATAAGATATATGGAAGGGAAGGGGATATCTGTAATGGTTCTACTTAAATAGTTATAACGTACATGTACTTTTCTAGTTCTCCACCCTTTTTCCTACATAGAAAAATTTTACAACTGTTTCTGATGATTATTTACTAAATCAAGTCTTATTACTGTAGGTACGCTCGCAACTGGATATGATAGTGATTCTCTGGCACAAAATTTTGTTTCTGAAGATGGTGTACAACACAGAAGGGCAAGGATTTTGGGAGGCGGTAGCATGATAAATTATGGGTTTTACTCGAGGGCCGATGACTACTTCTACAATAATGCTGGTATTGAATGGGATATGGGTGTTGTAGCTTGTAGAGATAGCTTACGAGTGAGTAGAAAACAGTATTGTAACTCGTCCGGCCCGTTTAAATAGGTGGCAAACTTCTGTGTTTAATGCCTTACTCGAAGCAGGAGCTGTTCCTAATAATGGGTTCACCTTTGACCACGTTCGATGAACCAAGGTAAGCCGGACCTCTGATTTTGTTTATATCTTTCTTTTCCAACGTGTTGGTTTTTCGGAAACCGAAGAAAGTTTATGATGGTCTATGGCTGTATATGATGAGCGGGTCGGGTCAGGCAGGGTAACAGGCTAACGGGTTATAACAAAATCAGTCATTTAAAGAAAACAATGCATTTACTTTAACAATTGAGTAAAAAATAGTTCAATTTAGTTTTGGATGGAAACTGTATATGATTGATTACTGTCAATTACAAATCATTGAAAAAAAGTAAATGATTTAGATGCATAATGGCTGCGAACGGCCCATAAACGCAGCGGTTTAACGGCTGCAAACGCAGCGGTTATAAGCTACGTTTACGGCCCGTTTGCAGCCGTTAAACGACTGTGTTTATGGACGTATAACGGCTGCGAACAGGCCGTAAACGCAACAGTTAACCGCTGCGTTTGCAGCCGAAACTTTAGTGTACTCATATCCTCCTTTTATTCTTTTGTAGGTAATCTATATCAGGGTACACTCAATGGAAGATGGGGCATGGCTGGGTCTGAATGAAGCCCTACATCATTTTTTCTCATTGCTGCTCACACTGTGTGTTGAGTTTGTATAACCACTTGGTACCTTACTACTTACTACTGTTTTAATATGGTGATATAAACAAACTGCTATGTAATTTTTGGTTGTTTGAATGTGAATTACTGTTTAATTCTTATGAACGTTTCGGTCCATGTATGTTTAGGAAAAACTTAAAAAATGTGCATGTAATTGTATGTGGGTAACAATGTAAATAGTAAATTATTGTTTTTCCCTTTTTTTTACTTTTAGTGGCGACATATGTTGCCCCTAAAAGTCACAAATGTCGCCGCTAAAAGTCATTCACAATAGCGACGACAAACCCTTTTTAGCGACGACAGGTGACCAATAGTGGCCGATCTATAGCGGCGACCCTTTAGCGACGATATGTCGCCGCTAAAAGGCAATAGCGGCGTCAAAAAGGACTTTTAGCGGCGACACGTGTCGCCGCTAAAAGTGCCTGTTTCTTGTGTCAAGTAATCATCATCCACATGTAATCATAAACCCACCAACACTTTCCCAGTTGATAAAAAACGAGTACCCACACAACTCATTTCTATCGTGTTAACTCTTGATCAACCCAAAACATAACCCCATAGTCATTTGAGTTTTGATATCAAAATATATTTCTTGCTCAGAAAAAGATTACATCGAAAAATTATATATACACAAGGGAAACAACCATTGCTCCTATAATTATGCACTATACAAGGAAATGAATAATGAACGAGGAAAAAGATATGCCCCATAATTGACACGGGAATAATTGATGGAAATTTACACTCACCTCAAGTTGGAGCGTGTAGGTTCCGAACGCCTAACTTGCCAAGAAGAGAATGCAGTTGTTGTGAGCCCAAAGCTTTGGTAAACATGTCGGCAATTTGGGCTTTCGTGTCGATGTATTTCGGTATAATTTCTTTTGATTCGACCCGTTCACGAATGAAGAAGCAATCCATTTCCACATGCTTGGTACGTTCATGATAGACGAGATTGTTAGCAATGTGTCTGGCGGCTTGATTATCACAAAAGAGTGGTGTCGGATGGTCTTGAGCTAGTTCAAGCTCTCACTCAACAACCAACGCATCCACAATGTTTCGCTAACTGTGGTTGCCATGGCGCGATATTCCGCTTCAGCGGAGGAGCGAGAGATTACGGATTGTTTCTTGGACTTCCACGAGATCGGAGAGTTCCCTAATGATAATAAATAACTGGTTCTTGACCTCCGTGAGTAGGGACATCCGAGCCAATCGGAATCTGAGTATGCTACTAAGTTCTCGCCACCTTCCTTTGACAACGAAGTTCCTTGACCTGGATTCATCTTAAGATACCTCAAGACCCTTGTGGCTGCCTCCATGTGACTTTGTCGCGGGTCGGACACGAATTGGCTTAACACATTAACAGAATAAACAATGTCCGGCCGAGTCGCTTGCAAATAATGTAGTCTTCTAACAAGTCGTCTGTATCGACTCGCATCCACCCTTAGCTCTTCATCACCTTTGCCAAGTTTTAAATTTTGTTCATAGGAAAACCACTTGGTCGAGATCCCATGACCCCACAATCCTTTAGTATGTCAAGTATATATTTTCGTTGACTAAGGACTAAACCTTCCTTCGTCCGAGCCACTTTAATGCCTAAGAAGTATTTCAAATTACCAAGGTCTTTTATGCTAAATCTCTTGTTAAGGTAATCTTTTGTTTCATTGATCTTTGATAAATTATCTCCAACAACAATAACATCATCGACATATATGAGGGCCGCCACAAAAATAGTTCCTTCTTTGTATATGAAGAGGGAATTTTTGATACCGGTTTCGTGAAGCATGTTTTAAACCATAAAAGGACTTTCTCAACCTGCACACTTTGTTCTCCTTTCCCTTGTCAAAGCCTTGTGGGATTTTCATGTAAACTTCTTCGTTGAGATCTCCATGCAAAAACGCATTATTGACGTCAAGCTGATGAATAAGCCAATCCTTTTTAACTGCGACGGCAAGGAGAGTCCAAACTGTAACAAGTTTGGCGACGGGAGCAAAGGTGTCATGGAAATCTACTCCTTCCATTTGTGTGAACCCTTTAGCAATGAGTCTTGCCTTGTACCTCTCAACTTCACCATTGGGTTTAAACTTCACTTTGTACACCCATTTAGAGTCTATGCCTCGCTTTCCCTCTGGTAACTTTTAGAGGGTCCAGGTTCCATTTTCTTCCGAGGCTTGTATTTCTTTCTCCATGGCTTTTCTCCAGTTTTCATCCTGCACGGCCCGGTTAAAAGTCTTTGGCTCATCGGCCGAACCGATGGCCGCTAAAAAAGCTTTATGGTTTTTAGAAAGAATTTCATAAGACATGAAATGAGCTAAGGAGTGTACCATTGAGGGTTCTTGATCGGTGGTGGGTAGAGCATGATCGATGGATAGTGGGAGATTAACATCGAAATCGTCTAGTCGTTTTGGTCGGCTTTTGACTCGTTGTTGCCTAATTGGTTCAGGCTCTTAATTGGATATCTCATGATTTTGTTGTGGTTCTCTTTCATTGTTTTCATCATTTACGGACTCATGGGCCCATTTTCATTTTGCAAAAGACCATTTTCTATTTGGTGATTTTGTTGTGTATGCACTTCACTATTGGTAGCTAGAGGTGCACAAAACGGTTAATTTTAATAACCGGTTCGGTTAACCAGTTATACCGGTTAATTTGACTTTTTGACTTTAACCGGTTAATGCTTTAACCGGTTATTACTTTAACCGGTTATTTTTTAACCGGTCCGGTTAATTACTTTAACCGGTTCGGTTAATTAACCGGTTATTTTCAGTTATTAACCGGTTTTTTTGCCTTTTTTTTGAATTTTTCGGTTATTTTTTCGGTTAAAAAACCGGTTTAAAAAAACCGGTTAATAACCGGTTATTATACTAAACACTTATAACTGGTTACTAACCTAAGGTTAAATAACCGGCTGGACCGGTTATTCCTAAATTGGTTATTAACCGGTTACGGTTTCGGTTAATAACCGGTTACGGTTAATTAACCGGTTATTTTGTGCACCTCTATTGGTAGCATGTCCAATTTCACCTTTTGATTGGGCCATGTCATCCGTGCTCAACACTCCAGGCCTGCCTTTATATGATTCACCGATGTTTGGGTTTACATTATGGTCTGCCACCTATTAATAGATGTTATCAGCTTCTTTATAGTACCAAGTAGAGGTGCACAAACCGGTTAATTTTAATAACCGGATCGGTTAACCGGTTATACCGGTTAATTTGACTTTTTGACTTTAACCGGTTAATGCTTTAACCGGTTATTACTTTAACCGGTTATTTTTTTAACTGGTCCGGTTAATTACTTTAACCGGTTCGGTTATTTAACCGGTTATTTTCGGTTAAAAACCGGTTTTTTTTGAGTTTTTCGGTTATTTTTTCGGTTAACCAGTCTATCGGTTAAAAAACCGGTTTAAAAAAACCGGTTATTATACTAAAAACTTGTAACCGTTACTAACCTACGGTTAAATAACCGGCTGGACCGGTTATTCCTAAATCGGTTATTAACCGGTTACGGTTTCGGTTAATAACCGGTTACGGTTAATTAACCGGTTATTTTGTGCACCTCTAGTACCAAGGAGGGAAACTAAAAAATTTCCTATTTTCTTGACTATTAATTTTTTTTTTCGAACCGGCATACGGAAAAATGCTTTCAATGAAGTGCACATCCCTTAATATTATTACTTTGTTGCGAATCGTGTCGTATATTTTGTAACCTTTTGTACCCGGTGGGTACCTCAAAAACACCCCAGGCCTCCCCCTTAACTCACATTTATCTTCGTTTGTGTCGATGTTTCAAAAATAAACGAGGCATCCAAACACCTTCATGTGCTCATAGTTAGGTTTTTGTTTGAATAGAATTTCAAACAGAGTTTTATCATGAATGCTTTTGGAAGGAAGCCAGTTGATTATGTAAGTAGCCGTTAAGATGCACTCACCCCAAGATTTTATTGGCAAGTTTGCCTCAAATCAGAGAGCACGCGCAGTCTCGAGGAGATGTCTATGTTTGCATTCCACCACACCATTTTGTTGTGGTGTGTGTGGGCATGTCGTTTCAAGTATTATGCCTTGCTTGGTATAGAAATCGTTCATGCGGTTTGAGGTGAATTCACCACCGGTTGTCACAACGAATTCGCTTGATCAATTTTCCAAATTGCGTTTTGATCATTTTGTGAAAACCTATAAGGTAGTCAGTTGCCTCAAACTTGTGTTTTAGGAGAAAAGTCCAAACGTATCATCTATAATCGTCCACTATTGTTAAAAAATACCTTGCCCCCGAGAGGGATGGATTCCTACCCCATATGTCACAATGTATCAATTCAAAACATTCTTTACTTTTAATATAACTTAATTGAAAAGGCAATCTGGTGTTTTTAGCTTTAGCACATGAATCACAATCAAAAGATTTAAAGAAGCATTTTCAACAAAATCAAAATGAGAGAGTTTATCACTAGAGGTTTGACATAATCTTTTGTGCCACAAATCCACTGTTGACATCATAGCTCTTATCTTATTTTCCACCATTGCCATCCGATACAATCCATGCTTGCATTTACCCACTCTAATCAATTCCCTCGAATCCAAGTCCAGCATTAAACAGATGTCCGGAAAAAAAAGTTACGGGACAATGAAGATCTCTAGATAAACGACTAACTGACAAAAGGTTGCACTTGAATTTTGGAACGTGCAAGACCCCTTTTATGGTCGTTCCATTAGGGAGCCGACACCTCCCTTTTCACTATTTGACGTAACAAAAAATTTAAAACCTCATCATGTTTATAATTTGTTATTATCGTTTTCACAAATGGTAATATATATATATATGTCTAAAATATATATGCTCTTATATCATGAACTAATACATTCAATCTCCTATCTCCTACTTTGATAACACTTTTTAAAATAAGAAAATATTAATTTGAAATAAAATATACTAGTTCTTTTGTATTCAAAAACCAAATTTTTCCTTCGTAAACGCATCATTTAAAATTATATTTTCTTTAATTTTGTATGTATAGTTCATAAAAGCGTTATATGTATTAATATCAAAATTTATATTTATTATGTGTGATATAAGAAATAATATGAAATATAAAAAATAATTCAAAATTTATAATCGTTTTGTTCTTCAAACGCAATCAACATCAACAATAACATATTTATTTAAAAAAAAAAATCATTTAAGTTTATATAGATGGAAATCACATTTTTTTTTTCCAAAAAACTCGATTAACTCCATGATTATCTAAAGGCTTTTCATTTTCTATCCTCAAACCCATGTATATACATGTTCAAGGAATAAAACTCTATATAAATGAAAGAAAAAAAAACATATATAAAAGCTTTTTATTTGATATAATTACTTTTAAAATGTTTAAAATTTGACTCATTTTATGCATGTATGTGCTTTTTTTGTCTTTTTTATTTATAAAAACGATTGTAACTAAGATAATAATTGTCTAATATGTACATTTAGATTAAATTTTCGTTCAAACTTAGATCGGTTAATTAACTGAAATTAAACGAAACCGAACCATAACCGAGTCTTATAACCGATTAAACGGTTATGGTTAAGGAAATTCCATAACTGAAGCTAGCGATTACGGATATGATTAAGGGTAAAAACCGAACCGAACCGCCATTTGCACATCCCTAATTGCAAATGTGATAAAAAAAATAATAAACCTTCAATAGGTGGTGCACCAGTAACACCTAATTCCTCTCTAGTAAAAATGTTAGTAAAAAAAAGGCTAAATGGGTCATGTTTGTGCGTTTGCGAGTTCAACCTCGACAAAAATCCATAAATTTGACATGAAATCAAAAATTGTGTTAAGAAATATGAGCCTGAACATGACAAGAATATTCACTGGTTGATATGCACATAACCCATTTAATCCGAATTTTGGTATTTTTTAATTTTTCCATACATTAATACTAAGTTTTCAATTTTACAACAAAAAAAAAAAATACAAATATACATAAAACAATTAAATTTTTGTTATAAAGTCTTATTCATTTACACTTTTACATTATTATATTATTACTATTATCTAATATAACATTTTGCGTATGTCTTGCAGACAGTCGCATTTGTTGAATTTTGAGTTTGACCACCAAACTTTGGTGGTTAGTTTTTAGTCCACACTAAAGTTTATTTTTTCTTTCTTTTTGTTCTATTGTCTTTTGTTTGTAGTGATTTTCTTTTCTTGTGTTTAATGAACTAGGAGCGGGTATTTATTTGCATTTGAAACGTGTTATGAATTTACATCGAGATAGATGATAAACGGGCAACAAGCTGCGCTGCTACCCCTTTTTAAATAGCAAAAAGAGGTTTTTTTTTTTTTTTTTTTTTGTAGCTAGAGCGGTTTACAGTTTAAGTTTGTATGTTTCATTGTTTGCCCTTCAAGTTTGCCTTATTTATTATTTTTAGGTTAAAAGTTTTGTTAGTAAAAATTCGAGTTTGTCTATTTTTATGCTATCTCGCATTATAAGTTTGCTTTTGTGTTTGTCTAAGTTTTACGTCACGTCGCAGTAAAAATTTGTGCTTATATTTTATGATTTTCTTGGTTTTGGTCGTCGTTTTCTTACTTAGTACGGTTTTAGGACCTCCGCCCCCGCAACGCGGGGGTCAAAAACTCTAGTATATAACATTTTCGGTAGCTTTTTACCTACAGTATAGTAATTGGACAACTTTAAAATAATAATTACAATTCTGCCATTGAATCATTTTGTCCTATTATTTGATAAGAGAACCACCGGTACCTAGCCAATTTTGGCAAACAAAGTGGTCATTTTCCCCAAGGTGTTTTATTTTACTTGCTTGTAAGTTTTAAAGTTGTCACTTTTCATCTAATTTTTCTAAAAAGCTTTTTGTCCATCTCGATTTTCTAATACTTGTTGGTATTAATGTGACTCCGTCTATATTTTACGTCACGTGAGTTACTTGATGTTATAAATCAGTATTTTTCTTTTCCGCTTTTCCCAATTTTGGTTGTTGTTTGGTTTGCTACTTAGCACGGTTCTACCCCGCCTCAAACAATGGTAGCATGGTTTTACACCCCGCCCCGCAACGCGGGGGCTTATAACTAGTATAATAACAATTTGAGTAGGTTCTTGGCTACAACAGCCAAAGAACCTCTCTTTTTCAATATAACTACATAAATGCAACTACTTCCGCTTCATTCACATTTTCTCATGGCACAAAACAATTTAGAGACGTACGGCGCGATGTTTTTAACTTTTATAGACATTTCTGGTCGCTAGGTTTGTATGCTTTGTATTTAGACTTTCAATCTTTTTTTTGGGTCTTTAAGTTAAGTTTTCTTTATAAATTTGATTCGTATACACTTTACGCCAGCTTGGGGTATAATTGCGTTTGTCTTTACCTACGTTTTACGTCATGTGACGGTATAAGTTCTAGTTTTTATTTTTATGATTTTTCCCGGCTTTTATCGTCGTTTGCTTACTACATCGCATGATTTGATGACCCCCACCCCGCAACGCGGGGGTTAAACACTAGTTTAGACATAAAATAGGCAACACATTTATTGTGACATAATATACATATTAAGAATATAAAACACAAAACAAATTTGTTAAACTGGTCAATCTGTAAACCCGTCAGGTTGACATGACCTGACCCGTTTAGTTAAATGGGTTTGCGAGTAAGTCCCCAAACTTACACGGACCCAACGGACAAATATGCCAGTAACGGTAATAACCATTGGTGATGTCGAAAACCAGTTGTAGGTAATAGTTTTACCGATGAATCACCATATGCTTTCTACCAGGGGCGGCCCTGAGAATTCATGTACCATATTCGAGCTCGAAAAAACGTGTCCTTAGGCCTTAATGAAATTGGTTATTGGGCTCACTAAAGGTCTAAACCTAATGTCAATGGGCTAATAACTAATCTAAACCACAAAAATAGTTTTGTAAGTGAGCCTATATTGGTGTTTATATGTGTATACCCTATTAATTTATTTATTTTTACATATTCATATTGGAGTTTTTAAAAAAATAACGTGTCCTTAGAAATATCCGGCCCTTGCCGGTGGTCCTCTCCGCCCACCTTCAGGGCCGGCCATGCTTTCCACGACGAATTATTAATGGAATTAAAAAAAAATGTTTTTTACGATTACGGATTTAAAAAGAAAAAAGAAAATTCACCGACAGATTTTTAGTTGCAAATCCATGCTCTCGTATGACAAATTTTAAGACTCAAACTCGTGGATTTAAGTTAGTATAACATTTAACCATTCAGACTCAGTATAATACTTCCATTCAGAGGCAAATGTCGGAATCATTCAGATATTAGCTCACGAAACAAACAGTCTGAACCATTAATTGCTGAAAAAGTAATAGGTCTAAACCATTAATAACCTTATTAAAAAAAGTAAAGAACAAGCGCTTTAATTTTCTACGTATGACAATTTGGGAAATTTTTCAACATTTCAAACAATACGTTGACATTAATAACACGTTACCAATCACACTTATAATCAACTAATATACCGTATCATCAAAGCAAACGACACATACATGATTTAAAAAAATAATAAAAAGTATGTTAACACAAAACGGAAAAAAAAATGATTAAAAAATAATAAAAAGTATGTTTAATTTTTATAACAAATACTCTTTAAATAATCAACATTCGCCAACACATATATCTCAAATTTAACGTAGAAACAATCAAACAACAATAAAATTAACCCAAACTGTATAAAAAATAATAACAAATGAAGTCCAGATCAAGTAACCAGAACAAAAGAAAAATATAGAATGTATCTCAGCATCTTTACATCATTGTAACAGCAATGACCGATCCAGCGAACGCAGTTCCAGCAATGACAGCTCGGTTGAGCCACCCATCAGCAAAAGAGCCATTGGGAACATCAGCTACTGGTCCTCCGGGTGCTGGTGAAGGACCAGCAGATGGACCGGGTGAAAGGGCACTTGGTGCAAGTGATGATGGGGATGGGGCCGGTCCAGAGACAGGAGAAGGAGTTGGTGCAGCGGGTGCTGGAGCCGGAGCAAGGACGGGTGCGGGTGAGGGAGTTGGTGGTGCAACTGGGGCTGGTGTGGGGCTGGCTGTGGGTGAGACCGTTGGGGTGGCCACTGGTGCTTGGGCTATGCATGAAGTAGCCAAAAGAGCTACGATCATGAAGAATTGGCACATTCTAGCAGAAGCCATTGTTGTTATGAGAGAGAGAGAGAGAGAACTGTTTCAAGTATGATTGGAAACTATGAGGATGAAGAATTTATATAGGATGGAGCACGAAAGAGACACAGTGACAGATAGTTTTGACAAATAAATTGGATGATACAAATTATTGTTTGTATTTTAAAAATGTTGTCCTTTCTGGATGCCGAAGACAGGAAACTAAAAATTATTATTTAGGGGAATAAAAATATTTGTTTACCTTTTATTAAATAATAAATATGTAGATACATAATCCCGATGTAGCTATGATCTAATTAACGAGAATAATAATAAAAGAAAACTAACTTTTGTGCACGTGTTATTTATTGAATGTATCTTCAAATCTATATTTATCTAAATAAATAAATAATAAATTAATATTAAATAATAAATTAATATTAAAGGTTATCATGATTTATTAAAAATATAACTTTTTTATTATTTGATATACAAAATTATGTTTATTCAACTCGTATAAAACGTGGGGTTTTTAAGGATATATATATATATATATATATATTATTTGGTAGATTTTTCAACCCGACTATACACGAGTTTTTTTTAAAGATACGACGTTTTCAATATTTAATATAAACAAAATTACATTTATTTAGGACATAATTTTTTTATTATTTGGTAGATTATTCAACCCGACTATACACGGGTTTTTTAAAAATACGATGTTTTTAGTATTTAATATATAAAATTACATTTATTTAAACTGTGTAATACAATGGTTTTTAAAGATATAACATTTTTTAGATCTATTCAACACGTGTAATATACGGGGTTTTTAAGGATGTAACTTTTTATTATTTGGTAGATTTATTCAATCGGATTATACACGAGTTTTTTTTAAAGATACGGCGTTTTTAGCATTTAGTATATAAAATTACATTTATTTAATCTGTGTAATACACATGGTTTTTAAAGATATAACTTTTTTATTATTTGATCTATAAAATTACATTTATTTAACCCGTACATTATACAAGGTTTATAAAGATATAACATTTTATTATTTAACATATAAAATTACTTTTATTTAACCCGTGTAATACACGAGGTTCTAACTTAGTGCGAATATATACTATAATCTAAGTTTAATTAGTCTGATTAACTAGGTCTACATGCTTATAAATACATTTTAGGGTTTTAACTAACACTCAACTAGTTCAGCTTATTTTTATTACAACAAAATTTTGTTTCTATCCATTATTTTTGTTTTTTATAAAGCGTTATTCAAGGTGTTTCTTATTACTAGACACACATTGATTAAATGGTATATTTTAGCTTGATTGTATAAATTGGTATTCAAATTGTATATATTTCATAAACCTTAAAAAGATATATTCCTAAAAAGAAAACAAGAAAAACAAATTCAATAAAATGGAAAAAAAAGTTGTAGTTGTAGATAACTTATACTTTATATTCTTATTAGGTTTACCAAACTATCTTCAACAAGAAGTTCAAATCCTATTAATAAAGGAATTAATGTTTTCATCGTTGCCCGACCTTCCAAACTTTTCGTTCAGTAGTGTTATATATGTAGTTTTCGTATAGAAATTTTTTGGTATATACGTTTTCGACACCCCGGTTCTATAGAAATTTTTTGGTATATACGTTTTCGACCCCTTCGTTATTCGGGTCAAGCTTCGCCACTGCTTTTTTTTTTTTTAATATATCTTTTTAAAAGGAAACAATGTGAGACCCAATAAACGGTGGTTGAAACTTGAAAGGCCAAACCAGCTGGTGAAAGGGTTGTTCCAAGCAAATTCTTGAATTATTTTATTATATAAGATATAATATATTTATTATATATCAATAAATTAAGCAAACTAGGGTATAATTAACAGTTCAAATGGGTTGACAATTTGAACGTGGAAAGAGTATGGGGTACGACTTTATAATAAGTTGTCTCTATATATATTCTGTATTTTATCAAGTTAATTAGTGGTGGAACATGGCCCAATAATATGGCATTAGTTGTTGGACATGGTAACCTATTATTAAAAATAAAACTTTGTGAAAACTAAAATTGTTAACTAAAGCTGGAAAACACGTTTACTGAAAACTTAAATAATTTTTTTACGAAACTTTTATAAACACATACAAAAAGGTTCAACTAGCAAGTGAAACATGAAACAAGCACAATTACATATTCACATTACGAATATTAAAATTTTACACTATCTTCCCAGTTTAAATTACAACAATATTGTTTTATTTTTCTTTTATTATTTTAGTTACTTTTATTTTATAAATTAATCTAAAATTAATTGTTAGACTTATAAAAAAACAGATGATATTCAAAAACCAAAATATGATCTTCTGATCAAGAAATAAACAGTTAATGAAACATTTTCCTTCCAAAGATGGTGAATCTTGAACACTAATTAGAACATCTGTTGAAGACATTAATTCAAAGATCTGTTTGAAGCCTTGAAACCAATGTTGAAGATGTAGAAACCACTATTCAAGGCCAAAGCTCCGTTGAAACAAAACACTCATTATGAAGACAAAACATTTGTTGTGGTCAAACAGATGTTTGATACAAGCCAACAACAGTTTGAAGAACAAAGGTTTACTCAATGAAACAATACTTAGGGGCTGTTTGGCAATATCTGAATGGTTAAGTGTTGAACCAGTAAGAGGTCTAAACCATTAAGTGCTGAACCAGTAAGAGGTCTGAACCATTAAGAGCCTGTATAATGCTTAACCGTTCAGAGGCAAATGTCTGACCAATTCAGATTAGAGGTCTTAACCATTCAGACTCTGTATAAATCTTAAACATTCAGAAGCAAATGTCTGAACCATTCAGACATTTGCTCGTGAAACAAATAGTCTGAACCATTAAGTGCTGAACCAGTAAGAGGTCTGAACCAGTAAGAGCCTCATTAAGAGGTAAACAAACAGCCCCTTAGCTTAGAACAAATGTTTAATTTAATAGATCAGATGTTAGATTCCCGCAGATCTTTGCTAACATCTGTGGAATCTTTTCTGTTAGGAATGTTAGATGTCGTTATCAGGATGGCGTTAGCTGATTGCAAACAGAGCTTTCGTACTTGTATAAATAGATCTCATGTGTTAGAGATTTATTTCGTCACACACGCTACTTTTGTACGAACAACAAAGTTAGTGATCAGTCTGGGGGGGGGGGGGAATTTGTAAAATCATTATATTGTAATTGAAATCATTATAATTCAATAGAAAACAGTTTTGATATAACTTCCTGCTTGTTTGTTTATCTTATTTGCATTACAATTTAAAAATTGCTTGTTCTTCAATTGTTTAAACTTACAAGTATAACAAACTCAGATCCAACAATTGGTATCAGAGCTTGGTCACATTAAACTCGATTGCACAATCAGTTTAATATTCAACGATCAGCTCACAAAGAGATCCAATCTATTCGTTGTATCTGAATTCAGAGTTTAAAGTATAACTTTAAAAGGTTTACATACTTTGTTTTCACAAAAGATCAAAAGGAATGGCACAAAACAATCATGATCTCCATAATACCGGCTTCAGCAACAGGCCTCATATGCTTATCAGATCTGAGTATAATATATGACAACGTAGGATGGCTCACAGTACTTTCTCAACAGAACACATGATGTTCGAGTCCATTATATTCGGACCTCACATTCCAATGGTACCTAGTGTAGAAAATCAAAATGTTTAAGAGCCAAAGAAGCCGGAAAATTACTCAGAGTAAGATTTTCAAAAATTTAAGCTAGATGCAAAGGCTTTTAACATTGTGGCCATGGCTTTGCTAAATGAAATCTACGCTAGCCTATTACATTGTAACAGTGCTAAAGAGTTGTGGGATACATTGAAGGAACAGTTTGGTGGGACGGAAGATGTTATCGAGAACACTCGAGAAATTATTTACCAGCAATATGAGACTGCAACACATGTTAAGGGAGAAACCCTTATTCAACACTTTGAAAGATTTTCTTGTCTAATAAGTGAACTTAAGTTGGTAAACAATTTTTTTTTAAAATCAACCTTAAGTAACAGATTTTTGAGATCACTACCTGAAAAGTGGGATACAACAGCAATTGTGATGAGAACAACTCCTGATTTCCAGGATATGACCTTGACTCAGCTTCATGGAAAACTCTTAATGTTTGAAAGAGAGTTTGTCCATAAAAACAAGCTCCATGAAACTGGGTAAGTGTCCGACAATTAGGTCTTCGGCAACACGACATTTCTGAGTCAAGAAGGATCATCATTAGGAATATCAAATGATCAGGGTTATGACCATTATAATGATACATCAACTAGTATAAACTCTGATCAATATTCCTCAAACTGTGCCTTCACAGCAAATGATGACAGTCATAATTTTGATAATCTATCATTTGTTCTTGATGATCTTAAGCATATTGATCCCACTGATCTTGAGAAAATGGATATTTTTCACCAAGTGGCACTTCTTAGTCTTAGAACAACTTTTATAAAGGACTGGTAGGAAATATCCAGGGTTAAATGGGAGGTCAAGGGTTGGGTTGGATAAGTCTAAGATAAACTTTTTTCAAATGTTATAGATTAGGATATTTTGCAAGAGAATGCAGAAGTCAAACAAACAACTCTGCACCGGTGATAACATACCCAAATCAAAGACCTTAATAATCAACAATAGTTTTATCAAAATACCCAAAATACCCATGAACTAAATATCAACAACAATTTTATCAAAATACCCATGAACTAAATGTACAAAACACTGCCCAAATTTTGCACAAAGCATGAACCCTATGCCTGTGTAATACATTAATGGAACACCTGTTCCTCAGGTTCAATATTTTTAAATGCATGTTGCACATGTTCAAGCACATCTAGCTACTCTTGCACCTGCAACTTCATAAGCCAAACAACAAAGCTTTTTTACACAAGGCTTTGTAAACTGGAGTAGCTTATTGGAGGACTTAACTGATGAAAATTTTGCTTTTGTGGCAAAAGAAAATAATGAACATGAATTTTTTTGCTTTATGGCACTTGAATGTATTTCAGATGAAGTTGATCAAGAGAAGGAAAAGATTGTTGGGGAAAGCTCTGTTGGTGAAAATGCAGAAAGCCTAGAGCAAACAACAGTTTGTGAAGAAGGGTATGCAGAAATAATGGAAGAAGATCATCTCAAAAGTCCCACTGATGGTCCCACCTTTTCACATATTGTAAACCATTGGGCATTTTCTAACTAAGGGCTAACCCAGTTAGTTTTTTGGTGATGTGGACGCTGATGTGGCACAAGTCTACGTTATTTGATAAGGTGGCTGCTTATGTGGCACTCTCATCACCACCTCACCACCACTACCACAACCACCATTGTTGTAACCATAGCAAAAAAAAAATCAAATTTGCAAGCCTTTGATCATTTTGTGTTTAATAACAATTATATATTTTATTTCCCAGTTTTGTAATAGTACATTCAAGCAAAATGATATTCACAACATCTCCGGAACAAATCTAAGTTATATATGCTTTGATACCCTTCACATAACCTAAATAATAAGTTAGAAGGGTTAAAAATGTCAAAAAGCTGATAATACAAGTCCAGGGGCCAAAACTATCTAAAATCAAAGTTTTGATTTCTCAAGGCCTTACGGATCATAAGGCCTATGTAACACCTCGTAATTTCATGTCCAATATAACATCGACACGTGTTATGAACTTTAAACGTGTAAAGGATTACTTTAGAAGGACTAAAGTTGACAAACAAGGAAAGTATGTGAATATAAGGGTTCAAAATGTCAAAAATGAATAAATATACTTTACAATAAACCTACATGATGTTTATACCCTTAAACGAATGAATCATGGATCATACGAAACTAATTGTGAAAGAAAGTGAGAGATTACAAACTACAGGGGTTAAATGTTTCAACATGTTTAAAGTATACCTCTGAGTGACCTTTTAGCAAAACCGAAGCTTTGTAACGATTAATTATGCTCACTAGAATGGATGATAAAAATTTCACCAAGTTTCGTTATCGTATGAGAAAGTTATGATAAAATTCGTATACGAGGGGTTAAAAGCGTCAACGTTGAAATTTATGACTTTTCGGGTGATAAAAAGTTAACCAAGGACTTAACAAAGTTTGTATAAGTCTTGAAGCCCTTAGAAATCAATTTAGAGGGCTCAAAGTGCAAAACAAGAAGTTAAAACAACTTTTAAAAGGACCGGGGGCCAAAAGTGCAATAATTGAAAACTTGTTAACCTGAAACCAGGCCTCACACGGGGCGCGTAAGGCTTGCTCAAGGCCTTACGCGGGCCGCCTCAGCCTCCCAGATACAGAAACTCTGGACAGGTGTCTGTCCAGCCCGTTTAACCGACTCTTATGGCTTGTTTTCAATACCATGGGCTGCTCAAGCTTGTTTTTAGGCACTAGGGACACTTGTGTTAATCAGGGTTCCATCCTAGACTTGCTTGGCATCATCTTGATCCATCAATGATCACTATATAAAGGCCTCATTGTTGCAATTTTGATCATTCATTCCAAACTCAACTTCTGAAGGTTTCTGGAGCTCAAGGCCACTCCCTAAGCATCATTAGTCGTGCATTAGACCTTGGTAAGCTTCCTTAACCTTCCTTAATCGTGTTTTACTTAGTTATTTAGCTTAAAGTCAAACCATCGTAATTAAGGCTTGACTTATCGATTAATCACTAATGGTCCAGTGATTAGTCAAACTTAAGGTAGTTATAAGTTGGTAATTATGTGGGCAATAAACCCCTAAAAGGGCACCCACTGATTCCCGCCTTAACTAGGTCATTTGTCGTGTCAAAGTTTGTTATAAAAAGTCAACAGAAACTTATTTTTCGACTTAACACATAATTAGCAATGTAGAAGACGTGTAACCTGTTTTTCCACTCATATAACTTGGTAATCAATGCAAGAACATGTCTAAGCATGTCCGACCCGACAATTTTCAGTTTAGGATCGGTTCGGAACCGAAAGTCGCATAAATCGACCATTGCTTTGACTTCCAGTTCTGACCCATGTTAGCATGATTTAGAAATACCTTAGAGCTTCATTAGGACCAGCTTGTACGATAGTATAACCCTCTGTGATTATACTACTCGACTCGTTGATTGTCCGACGTTTCCGTTAAATGCCTAATGTTGACCAATATGCCCATTTGACCTTAAAATGAGAATTTTGGAAATGTGAGAGGACAATAATCTTTGTTACTGATTTATAAACATGTCCCTAAAATTTCACATCAGTTGGAGGTCTAGATTAGGAGTTATGCTCAATAACGTAATTAGAAGGCCTTTTATTAATTAAACGGCGTAATTAGCATAAAGCCTATCTAAACCCAATTTTTGACACCAAACCTTTTAGCCACTGATGTAATATAATATTTTGGGATTTTTGAAGATTTTTAATTATTTTTAAACTGATCATAACCTAAGGTTATTGCCTTGATTCGATAAATCCCGATTATACCCTTTTCGTTTATAAAATGAGTTTTACACGACATGTTGATACCAAATATTTTGCCACTGATTTTATATGATAAATGAAGTATTTTGAACTTTATAACCTGATCAAAAAACTAAGATTCCTGTTATAACCCGGAAATCGCTTTAAACGACTCTTTACGCGTATTAAACACATAGTATGGGTTTAAAACCATTTTGTCATATAAGACTTATCACCAACTGATATAACCTATTAAATTAAGTTGTTTTACTGATTATTTCAGACCCGAATCTCAGAATTATAATTAATCTCTTTTATAATCTTTTAAATGACCAAAATACCCCTACGGGGCATAATTTGAGATTAAACTCGTTTTGGGCATAATGGAAGGTATCCTACTGATATCACAACATATTTAAAGCATATTAACTTAGGAAACCTGTTCGTGACTCTTTTGGTTACCCGTTATGCGTTATTCGCGTTCGGTTCGGTTTATGTAACTAGTTTGCATAAATTAGCCGAAACGGGTCGAACCTTATCATTTTTATCTCAAAATCCAGAATGTGTTTAGTTTACCCATATTATACAAGTCTTCAAAATTTTCGTGTCTAAATCACATTCTATTCCGGTCTTCGCTTAATCATGCGTTCGAACCGTATCTTCCTTTAAAACTAACCGGTCTAAGTTTAGGCTTAATTAAAGACCCGTTAGGATTCTAATAGGTTATTATAAACCTTCGTTCCAGAATAGGAGACCCGGTAAAAGCTACGTACACTTGCTTGTTGTGATTATTACTTGCAAAGGTAAATACTTTTAACTTATTTTCCCTATACGGGCTTGGGGTATGCTATATAAAATACCGCTTGGTCGGGCATTGAATCTTTAATCGAATGGTGGTTGATTCATTGAAATGACCCGTTTAAATTGTTTTGTTACTTAAAGCCTTTGGGGGGTTAATCACCATGTCCCGGGTATCCTTGGCATCATTTTACGAAATGGCCACGACCTAAGCACGGGGTGTAGGCATACACCCGACGGTGCATAAATAAATAATAAGGTATAACCGCCGGTTTCGGGGATAAACCGCCGCGAGACTATATCATGTGGTGTGTCTATTAAGCTCTAACCCGGTGTCAACCCGGGCTACTGAACGCATAAGAAACATATAATTCTTTTATAAGATTATATTCAAATAATTATCCCAAGTTATAAAATGTTTTGTGCCTCGTGCATTTAAATCAACTTTCTAAACCTTTTTAAAATGAGTCAGTTGATTGTATTTACTAGTGTAAACTGACGTATTTTCCCAAAAAGATTAAGTGCAGGTACTACTCGAAATAGGCTGGCTTTCTCCTTAGCATCAATAAGAGTCTTGCAAGCTTGGATGCATTTCAGTCTGTTGAACAAAGTTTCTTTTTATTTGATCCACCTGTGGATTATTTTCAACTATTTTGTGATACTTAATATTACAATTTTATTCGGTTGAAATGAATCTATCTTTTGCTTCCGCTGTGCATTTATAAATTGTGTTGTTTGACTATAATGATATCAACTACGTCACGATACTCCCCCACCGGGCCCATCGGTAATACGTGGAAATATCGGGGTGTGACTGGTTGGTATCAGAGCCAACACTGAGTGAATTAAACACTAGCCTTTTGTGTTTAATCTCAGTTACACAATTGCTCATTCTTAAATTTTCGAGTCTAGACAAAGAACTTAGGACTAATCCCAAATGGTTTTTAATTCTAACTTTGTCCTTTATATTTCTTTGTTGTATCTTTCAAGTGTTTTGACAGGAAATATGCCACCGAGGTTCCGAAGAGGAGGAAGAGGTAAGGGGCCAATCAACGCCCCCAACGATCACGAAGCCGGACCTTCACACCGGCGAACTCCTTCTGCTACCATGAGTGTCGATCCTCAAGGAAACCAGAGGACCTATTTGGATCCCGCTAGGCGATCTGCCTCGATTAGCTCAGCGCCTCCTTACCGCCATTCCTTTGGGCCGCAATCAGAGAACGAGCCTGAAGACTCACGCCACTCTTTCTTGCCGTTATAGCGATCCCTTTGCGCACCATTCCTTTGGCGACCCCACTCCTGTCTTCCAGGGCCGGTTCAACCCGGCAAACTATATTGAAGAACCAATGGGTTTTAACCCACTAGGACCTGAAGACCATTTCTTAGGAGACCATGCAATGGATATAGATGAAGACACGGATCCTGTTGAACCACCTTCTGGGACACCTACTCACCCCATCGAGATTTCGGATGGGTCATCCTTCCACGGATCACCTTACCGTGGCCCAGACAGCTACCAGGCAAGATTTAACCAGTATGAATGGTACTTTACACCCTCTCACCATTCATCGCCTCACCAGCAGCAGCAGCAGGATCCCTCCGAGGATTCGCGTTTTGTGGCAGTCACGCCACCGCCACCACCGCCGCCAGTTCATCAAGCACCTCCAGAACCACCAAGGCGTAGAAGAACAGGTGCACGAATATCCTTGCGAGAAGGGGGTTTTCACTTTAGCACCCCCCATCACTCAAGTGGCAGGCACTATCCGCCATTGCATGAAGACCCACAAATGGGTGGGCCTTCAAACCCAGTTTCAGAGGTGAATTCTGCACCAGTTGCACCACCACCGCCACCATTGGGATTTGGTAATCCAATACCTACATACGCCGGTTCCACGGCGTATAATCCATTTGAGCAGCCGGCTCACACTAACTATAACTATGCTGAAGCCGACCCATACCTCGTAGCGGCAAACTACAACGCCCTTCATCCTGAAGGACCATATGGAACTCCCTGGGGAGTGGGATACCCAGCTCATGGGTATCAAATACCTGCGCAACCTCCGATTCAGCACCAGCCGTAACCACCATGGTTTTCCCCACCGGAACAGGAAGAAATCCTCCACAGGCTAAACAGGGTGGAGCGAGAATTTCAAGAAGAACGTAGGAACAACCGGGGATTTCTCAAGGGCCTAGCAAGCTTGTTAAAAGGAAAGAAGAAGAGGGATCATTGAATCTCTATATGTACTATTGTATTTCCTTATTTCAATCAAGTCTCTACGTGGACATTTATCTATGGACTTAGTCCCTGTGTGGACTTGTCTTTCCTTAGTCCCTGCGTGGACTTGTCTTTCCTTAGTCCCTGCGTGGACTTGTCTTTCTTTAGTCCCTGCATGGACTTGTCTTTTTAGTCCCTGCGTGGACCCCTATCTTAGTAATCAGTCCCTACGAGGACTTGTATTGTCAGTTTAGCTCCTGCGTGGGCAAGTTATTTCAGTTAAAAGTCCCGTTTAGGGCAATGTGTACTCCTTTTAATGTTTAATGGAATGTTAAATTTAAAAATTTCATTTTTGTCATTTTATGCATAAATGTATTATACATGAAATAAATAAATTAAAAATCGTTCCTCTTAAAATAATCTGCCTAATTAAATATTAAATAATAATCTTAAAGGTATAACCTAGCCTGCATGTCATTATAGGACTTGGCCAAGATGGTAAGACCTGTTTAAAAAGATTCAAATCCTAGTTAACATCTGAAAACATGTTAACACTCCTGGCAGACGTGATTCGTTAAAATCACACACGTCATTCTTATAATAGGATTCTTCAAAAGATTCCTATCCTAACCTGATGATCAATAAATCATGGGTTTAAACCATCAATTAAGATGATCATATATTAAACATCCATAGGTAATGTAGTGCCTACGGGCCATACTCATTGTCATATACGACAAAGGACAGTAGTAGTCTACGACTCCCTGTCAGAAAAAGGTAAAGAACTATGTTCAAACCTTAATGCCTTGATTCTCTAAAAATCATGGCTTATGATTTAGAATGTCCCTGTGACTAGGCCTTTTGTGCCACTAATAATATTGTTATTGATTTATAATTAGGATACAATATAATAAAAATCCTAAATAAATATGATTGACAAATTAACCAAATATGGTCTATGTCTACCATGGTTAATGAATTGCCATAAAAGACAATTCCATAATAGACTCCCAAATAAATTATTGTCAATATCTTATGTAACAGTTCAAACTACATGGCTGACTCGGATGAGATCAACAGTCACCCAAGGGAGGATCATGATAATACCCGAATTAACGTAGCGGGTGAAGAACTACAGGCAATCATAGACAATGCCATTACTCGAGCTTTGGATAGACAGTTCCATGAATCCAGTGGTACCCATGAGAGGACCCAGTCTGCAACACACTCTAAACCACCCTCTAAAACTCACACTGCTCACAACAGTAATTCCCATCACTCATCAAACCAAAGGAGTATTACATCTCAAAGGACCGTACTGAACCAAGGACCCCGTAATAAGGGTTGCTCCTATAAGTATTTTGTTTCATGCAAACCCAGGGATTTCACTGGGAAAAAAGGAGCTATAGACTGCATGACATGGTTGGATGAAATGGACACTGTGGTATATATCAGTGGTTGCGCTAATAAGGATGTGATGAAATTTGTGTCTCAGTCATTCAAGGGTGAGGCATTAGCTTGGTGGAGGTCTTTGATCCAAGCTACAGGGAAAATCCCATTATACAATATGACTTGGGAACAGTTTGTGTCATTGATCAAGGAGAACTACTGCCCTCAGCATGAGGTTGAAAAGATTGAAGCTGATTTCTTGTCACTGGTTATGAAAAACCTGGATTGTCAAGCCTACCTTACAAGCTTCAACACCATGTCAAGGTTGGTTCCTTATCTTGTGACACCGGAACCCAAGAGGATAGCTCGATTCATCGGGGGTTTAGCCCCAGAAGTTAAGGCCTGTGTGAAAGCCTCTAGACCATCTACTTTTCAGTCTGCAGCTGATATAGCATTATCTCTTACTCTGGACGCGGTCAGGCAGAGATCGCTGAGAAACACTGATACTGAGAAAAGGAAGCGTGAGGATGATAACTCACGGCGATCGGATAAGAGACATAGGGGAAACAATGACCACAAAAAGGGTTCTGGGTCTAAGAAAGATGGTCATCAGTCGGGTGATAAACCCAAATGTAAGATCTGCAAGAAACAACACTTCGGGAAGTGCAGATATGAGTCGAAATCCCAATCACAGCCAAGGGCATGTGGGATTTGCAAGTCTTCTGAGCACAAGACCCTGGACTGTAAGAAAATCAAGGATGCTACGTGCTATAGCTGCAATGAAAAAGGGCATATCAAGTCCAACTGCCCAAAACTTGCAAAGAAGACTGAGGATGGGAAAAAGATCAATGCAAGGGTCTTCCGGATGGATGCAAAGGAAGCTATTCAGGACGACAATGTGATCACAGGTACCTTCCTCATAAATGATGTTTATGCAAGAGTGCTATTCGATTCAAGAGCTGATAAATCATTTGTAGATAATAAGTTTTGTAAGTTGCTGAATTTACCTGTTAAAACCTTAAGTGTGAAATATGAGGTGGAATTAGCTGATGGTACCTTAGAAACCGCCTCAACCGTGTTAGATGGATGTTTCATATCCATTAGGAACCATTCTTTTCCATTGTCTTTACTTCCTTTGAAATTAGCCGGTTTCGATATAGTAATAGGCATGGATTGGTTGTCTCGCAACCAAGGCCAGATCATTTGTGCTAAGAAGCAAGTGGTTGTCAGAACTCCTCATGGAGAGCATTTGACAATCCAAGGAGATACTAAGTACGGAATGCCTGAGCAAGTGTCCATGCTCAAGGCATCAAGGTGTTTGACAAAGGGTTGTGTTATCTACATGGCACAAGTAACTATTGATGAACCAAAGCCTAAGATCAAACACATACCCATTATCTCTGAATATCCAGACGTATTCCCTAAAGAACTACCTGGTTTACCCCCCAGATAGGCAAGTGGAGTTCAAGATTGACATTATTCCTGGAGCAGCACCTGTTGCAAGAGCGCCTTACAGATTGGCACCAACGGAGATGAAAGAGTTGAGAACTCAACTGGATGATTTGTTAAGCAAAGGATTTATTAGACCTAGCTCATCTCATTGGGGAGCACCAATCCTATTTGTGAAGAAGAAAGATGGCTCGATGCGTCTGTGCATCGATTATCGCGAACTTAACAAAGTTACTATCAAGAATCGGTATCCATTGCCCAGGATCGAAGACTTGTTCGATCAACTTCAAGGAGCGAGTTACTTTTCCAAGGTCGACTTGAGGTCAGGATATCATCAACTGAAGGTCAAGGATGAAGATGTACATAAGACTGCATTTAGGACTCGTTATGGTCATTACGAGTTCTTAGTGATGCCTTTTAGACACACTAATGCACCAGTCGCATTCATGGATCTCATGAACCGCGTCTGCAAGCCCTACATGGATAAATTTGTCATCGTCTTCATCGATGATATTCTTATTTACTCGAAGAGTCAAGCGGACCATGAGAAGCACCTCCATTGCATTCTGAAACTGCTTCATCGGGAAAAGCTCTACGCCAAATTCTCTAAGTGTGAATTTTGGCTTTGTGAAGTCCAATTTCTTGGACATGTGGTTAGTGAATGCGAAATCCAGGTAGATCCCGCTAAGGTTGAAGCTGTCATGAATTGGCAAGAGCCGAAGACGCCCACAGAGATTCGCAGCTTCTTGGGATTGGCAGGATATTACAGGCGTTTCATTGAAAACATTTCAAGAATTGCTGCACCCCTAACTTCCTTGACTAGGAAGAATATTAAGTTCGACTGGGGACCGAAACAACAAGAATCCTTTGATATCCTTAAGCAGAAGCTAAGCAATGCACCTGTGTTGACATTGCCTGATGGAATAGAAGAGTTTGTGGTATATTGTGATGCATCACACACCGGGATGGGATGTGTGCTTATGCAGAAAGGCAAAGTTATTGCCTATGCTTCACGTCAGTTAAAGGTGCATGAAAAGAATTACACCACCCATGACTTGGAGTTGGGTGCCATTGTGTTTGCACTAAAACTTTGGAGGCACTACTTGTATGGAATCAAGTGAGTGATCTATTCTGATCACAAGAGCCTCCAGCACCTGTTTAACCAAAAGAACTTAAACATGAGGCAACGACGTTGGATGGAAACTTTGAATGATTATGACTGTGAGATAAGATACCATCCCGGCAAGGCGAATGTAGTCGCCGATGCCTTGAGTAGAAAGGAAAGAGTGAATCTTATAAGAATCAATGCCAAGAGTATTGAGATAAAGAATAGTTTGAATGAAAGGTTGTTAGCTGCGCGGAAGGAAGCTGTATTGGAAGCTAACTATCCTGATGAAAAACTAGGAGTAACTAAAGAATAGTTATCCTATGGCAAGTACGAAATCCTGAGATTTAATGGATGAATATGGGTTCCTGTTTATGGAGGACTTCGGGATGTTATCCTCCAGGAAGCCCACAGTTCTAAATACTCCGTTCATCCTGGAGCTGACAAGATGTACCAGGATCTGAAAGCAAATTTTTGGTGGATAGGCTTGAAGAAGACTATAGCTGCCTATGTAGCTAAATGTTTGACGTGTGCACAAGTCAAAGCTGAACACCAGAAGACGTCAGGTTTGCTACAACAGCCTGAACTTCCCACATGGAAGTGGGAGATGGTGACAATGGATTTCATCACCAAGTTGCCAAAGACAAAGAAAGGAAACGATACTATATGGGTGATAGTTGACAGATTGACTAAGTCAGCACATTTCCTACCCATTAAGGAGACTTTTAGCTCTGCCATGTTAGCCCAATTGTACGTAGATAAGATTGTATCTCTGCATGGCGTACCAGTGTCTATTATCTCTAACAGAGATACTAGATACACATCACATTTTTGGAAAAGTTTCCAACAATCTTTGGGCACGCGCTTAAATTTTAGTACGGCTTACCATCCTCAGACGGACGGGCAGAGTGAGTGTACAATCCTAACTTTGGAAGACATGCTTCGTGCATGTGTGATTGACTTAGGTGGTAGTTCGGATAACCACATGCCATTAATCGAGTTCTCCTATAACAATAGCTACCATACGAGCATTAAGGCTGCACCTTTCGAGGCCTTGTATGGTAGAAAGGGCAGAACACCCGTATGTTGGGCGGAAGTTAGAGATATCCAACTGACAGGACCTGAAATAGCCATGGAGACGACAGATAAGAATGTGCAAATACGCGATCGTCTCAAAGCTGCCAGGGATAGGCAGAAAAGCTACGCAGATTTAAGGCTTAAGCCTCTGAAGTTCGAGGTAGGTGACAAGGTACTACTTAAGGTATCACCCTGGAAAGGGGTAATGCGATTTGGTAAGAAAGGCAAGTTAAGCCTGAGATACATAGGACCATTCGAGATCATCGAATGTGTCGGATCAGTTGCGTATAAGTTAAACTTACCTGAAGAGCTCAGTGGTATTCACAATGTATTCCACATCTGCAATCTGAAGAAGTGTCTAGCTGATGAATCACTAGTCATACCACATACAGATGTGCACATAGAAGGAAGCATGTACCGATCGTAAAAGTAAAGTGGGATGCCCGTAGAGGTCCCGAGTACACGTGGGAGGTAGAGTCCACAATGAAAGAAAAATACCCTCATTTGTTTCAGTAAATCTCGAGGTCGAGATTTTTTTAAGGGGGTGAGGATGTAACACCTTGTAATTTCATGTCCAATATAATATCGACACGTGTCATGAACTTTAAACGTGTAAAGGATTACTTTAGAAGGACTAAAGTTGACAAACAAAGAAAGTATGTGAATATAAGGGTTCAAAATGTCAACAATGAATAAATATACTTTACAATAACCCTACATGATGTTTATACCCTTAAACGAATGAATCATGGATCATACGAAGCTAATTGTGAAAGAAAGTGAGAGATTAAAAACTATAGGGGTTAAATGTGTCAACATGTTTAAAGTATACCTCTGAGTGACCTTTTAGCAAACCCAAAGCTTTGTAACGATTAATTATGCTCACTAGAATGCATGATAAAAATTTCACAAAGTTTCGTTATCGTATGAGAAAGTTATGATAAAATTCGTATACGAGGGGTTAAAAGCGTCAACGTTGAAATTTATGACTTTTCGGGTGATAAAAAGTTAACCAAGGACTTAACAAAGTTGGTATAAGTCTTGAAGCCCTTAGAAATCAATTTAGAGGGCTCAAAGTGCAAAACAAGAAGTTAAAACAACTTTTAAAAGGACCGGGGGCCAAAAGTGCAATAATTGAAAACTTGTTAACCTGAAACCAGGCCTCACACGGGGTGCGTAAGGCTTGCCCAAGGCCTTACGCTGGCCGCCTTAGCCTCCCAGATATAGAAACTCTGGACAGGTGTCTGTCCAACCCGTTTAACCGACTCTTATGGCTTGGTTTCAATACCATGGGCTGCTCAAGCTTGTTTTTAGGCACTAGGGACACTTGTGTTAATCAGGGTTCCATCCTAGACTTGCTTGGTATCATCTTGATCCATCAATGATCACTATATAAAGGCCTCATTGTTGCAATTTTGATCATTCATTCCAAACTCAACTTCTGAAGGTTTCTGGAGCTCAAGGCCACTCCCTAAGCATCATTAGTCGTGCATTAGACCTTGGTAAGCTTCCTTAACCTTCCTTAATCGTGTTTTACTTAGTTATTTAGCTTAAAGTCAAACCGTCGTAATTAAGGCTTGACTTATCGATTAATCACTAATGGTCCAGTGATTAGTCAAACTTAAGGTAGTTATAAGTTGGTAATTATATGGGCAATAAACCCTTAAAAGGGCACCCACTGATTCCCGCCTTAACTAGGTCATTTGTCGGGTCAAAGTTTGTTATAAAAAGTCAACATAAACTTATTTTTCGACTTAACACATAATTAGCAATGTAGTAGACGTGTAACCTGTTTTGCCACTCATATAACTTGGTAATCAATGCAAGAACATGTCTAAGCATGTCCGACCCGACAATTTTCAGTTTAGGATCGGTTCGGAACCGAAAGTCGCATAAATCGACCATTGCTTTGACTTCCAGTTCTGACCCATGTTAGCATGATTTAGAAATACCTTAGAGCTTCATTAGGACCAGCTTGTACGATAGTATAACCCTCTGCGATTATACTACTCGACTCGTTGATTGTCCGATGTTTCCGTTAAATGCCTAATGTTGACCAATATGCCCATTTGACCTTAAAAAGAGAATTTTGGAAATGTGAGAGGACAATAATCTTTGTTACTGATTTATAAACATGTCCCTAAAATTTCACATCAGTTGAAGGTCTAGATTAGGAGTTATGCTCAATAGCGTAATTAGAAGACCTTTTATTAATTAAACAGCGTAATTAGCATAAAGCCTATCTAAACCCAATTTTTGACACCAAACCTTTTAGCCACTGATGTAATATAATATTTTGGGATTTTTGAAGATTTTTAATTATTTTTAAACTGATCATAACCTAAGGTTATTGCCTTGATTCGATAAATCCCGATTATACCCTTTTCGTTTATAAAATGAGTTTTACACGACATGTTGATACCAAATCTTTTGCCACTGATTTTATATGATAAATGAAGTATTTTTAACTTTATAACCTGATCAGAAAACTAAGATTCCTGTTATAACCCGGAAAGCGCTTTAAACGACTCTTTACGCGTATTAAACACATAGTATGGGTTTAAAACCATTTTGTCATATAAGACTTATCACCAACTGATATAACCTATTAAATTAAGTTGTTTTACTGATTATTTCAGACCCAAATCTCAGAATTATAATTAATCTCTTTTATAATCTTTTAAATGACCCAAATACCCCTACGGGGCTTAATTTGAGATTAAACTCGTTTTGGGCATAATGGAAGGTATCCTACTGATATCACAACATATTTAAAGCATATTAACTTAGGAAACCTGTTCGTGACTCTTTCGGTTACCCGTTATGCGTTATTCGCGTTCGGTTCGGTTTATGTAACTAGTTTGCATAAATTAGCCGAAACGGGTCGAACCTTATCATTTTATCTCAAAATCCAGAATGTGTTTAGTTTACCCATATTATACAAGTCTTCAAACTTGTCGGGTCTAAATCACATTCTATTCCGGTCTTCGCTTAATCATGCGTTCGAACCGTATCTTCCTTTAAAACTAACCGGTCTAAGTTTAGGCTTAATTAAAGACCCGTTAGGATTCTAATAGGTTATTATAAACCTTCGTTCCAGAATAGGAGACCCGGTAAAAGCTACGTGCACTTGCTTGTTGTGATTATTACTTGCAAAGGTAAATACTTTTAACTTATTTTCCCTATACGGGCTTGGGGTATGGTATATAAAATACCGCTTGGTCGGGCATTGAATCTTTAATCGAATGGAGGTTAATTCATTGAAATGACCCGTTTAAATTGTTTTGTTGCTTAAAGCCTTTGGGGGGTTAATAACCATGTCCCGGATATCCTTGACATCATTTTACGAAATGGCCACGACCTAAGCACGGGGTGTAGGCGTACACCCGGCGGTGCATAAATAAATAATAAGGTATAACCGCCGGTTTCAGGAATAAACCGCTGCGGGACTATATCATGTGGTGTGTCTATTAAGCTCTAACCCGGTGTCAACCCGGGCTACTGAACGCATAAGAAACATATAATTCTTTTACAAGATTATATTCAAATAATTATCCCAAGTTATAAAATGTTTTGTGCCTCGTGCATTTAAATCAACTTTCTAAACCTTTTTAAAATGAGTCAGTTGATTGTATTTACCAGCGTAAATTGACGTATTTTCCCAACAAGATTAAGTGCAGGTACTACTCGAAATAGGTTGGCTTTCTCCTTAGCATCAATAAGAGTCTCGCAAGCTTGGATTGTCACACCCCAACCGATGGCGGAATCATCGAGGCGTGGCACTGAGCGAAACAGATTGTTCAGAAGTTTCCATAACAACTATCATTACCATTTAATTAAAGCAATACGTCCCATACCGTATCATAAATAGTTAAACAAGTTATTACAGATAACATCAAAACAAATACTCTGTTCCGACAACTCAGATTTAAACATAACAATTTATTCGTTGGTTTCTAGGACTCCAGTTCCTAGCTTCAATTTCATCACAGCCCGAGAAGCATATAAGCAACCTAGGCACCTGTCACATACGTTAAAGTAATATCAATACATAAAATGTAAAGGTGAGCATACAAGTTTGATAATAGCATATAGAGTTCGAATTCGTTTACGCATAACCAGCACGTACACATAGTGAAATGAAGCACGTTAGTTATCGACATAGATCCATCGATACCAATGACTGCGGGTTGACTGCCCGAGGCAGTTCGCAATACACGATTACCACTGTAATCCATGCAAGTAAAAGATCCTTAACAACCCCCGTGTGAACGGGTGCTGAGTCCAAACTATAGTACTATCGTTGCTAAGGCAGGTAGACAGCATTCCATGTGTAAACATAACAAACAAGCATTCATAAGCCACGTATAACATGCATTAATGGTTTAGCGTTAAAATAGCTTGAGTAGTGTGATAGTTGTAGTTTGAATAGTTGTAACGTATGTAACACCCAAAAGTGCTAAAGCAAAAAGGGTTCGAGTATACTCACAGCGATAGTGGATTGAAGGGAGCGCTTTACAGCGAGTACAGCTAGCCTGAATAGATTCGATAACGTAATGATAAGTGGCGCGTAAAACAGTACAAGTGAGAGTGGGTAGGATGACCGATCGTGCGGATCAGTTATCCGTGAGTAGAAGTCATCCGTGCGCATGACCTATCCGTGCGGATGGTGATGCGTGCGGATGGTTATCCATCCGGATAAGCTACCCGTGCGTACGACTGTCCATGCGGGTGGTAACCCGTGCGGATCAGTTGTGCCTGCGGATGACTTATCCGTACGGACAAGTTGCTTGTGTGGATAAACTTTCAAGTGGATTGTTTCTTCCTAAGATGTGTTTGTGTATGATGGCTTGTGCTTTGGAGTTTTCGTTGTAGCATTTAGAAATCACATAAGTGTTTCTACCTTTCAAGCCGGTCGCGCGGACGACAGTCCGTGCGTATGGTAGTCCGTGCGGACAGCCTGTGCACGCATTTCGGACGGCGCGAGTCGATAAGGAGCTCTGGCAATAGGATTAGCTCCAGGAATGAGATCAATGCGAAAATCGATATCACGCTTCAGAGGTAGGCCGGGAAGATCCTCTGGAAAAACTTGAGGAAATTCTCGAACCACTGGAACGTCTTTTACTTTCTTCTTCTCTTTCTTTTCCTTCTCCGCTGCTACGACGTAAGCCAAGAAAGCCCTGTATTCCTTGCGGAGATACTTGCTAGCTTGTAGGCATGACATAAGCTTGAGACCCTTCGAAGTAGTATCACCATAGACGCACAATGAATCACCGTTGGCGAGTGAAAAACGAATCATCTTATCGAAGCACACAACTTCGGCATGGTTTTCGCGAAGAAAGTCCATGCCTACTATGACATCAAAGCTTCCTAGTTGCATCAGAATGAGATCGATCGAGAAGATGTGATTGTTGAGCTCGAGAGTGCAATCACGAATAACGGAGTTTACAGCGACGGTTCTTCCGGTAGCGACTTCAACATCGAATGCAGAGGAGAGTCGAGAACGTTTACGACTAAGGAGTTTCTCAAATTCGAGTGACACAAAGCAATTATCGGCTCCAGTATTAAACAAACATGAAGCATAAATACCATTCACAAGGAACGTACCATTGACCACGTTGTTGTTGGCCTGAGCTTGACGCACATTGAGATTGAAAGTTCTGGCGCGTGCGGCCTGTTGTTGCTGCTGTGGGTGCTGCTGCTGTGGTTCTTGTTTCACTACCCTGTTCGGGCACATGTTGGCGAAATGATTCGGGTCGCCACACGTGAAGCATGCTCTGGCTTTGACTGCGGGTGCCGGAGGAGCTTGTTGACCCTGTGGGGCAGCGAGTAGAGCTTGATTGGCAGGAGCTTGACGAATACGGCAGTTGGCAGTAAAGTGGCCGTAGACGTTGCAATGAGCACAGAAGCGGCATTGAATAGCAGTCGGATGATGATAGGTGCAAGTAGGGCAGAGTGGGTGTGGTCCAGTATATGCACGCTTTGCAGGCGGTGAATTGGCCACAGGCGCCGCTACTTGACGCTGTTGGGCAGGTACAGCTTGGATCGGTGCAGCAGTAATCGCACAGTTCTTGTTGGTGGAGCTGTTCTTTCTCTTGTTCTTTCTCTTGTTGCTTGATGAGGTGGCTTCAGCAGTTGGTGCAGTAGTAGTGGCTTGGTGCAGATGCTTGGAGGTCTTATCCCACACCCCAGCCTTGACCCTTTTGTCATTGATTTCAGCGGCCAGCAGATAGGTCTCTTCGATCGTGGCAGTCTTGGCCGCTTGCACGAAATCAGCGACGCAGTCGGGCAAAGCTCGGATGTACTTCTTGATGGTCATCTCAGGGGTCTTGACCTGGTCAGGACAGATAATGCTGAGCTGTTTGAAGCGAGCAGTAAGGCCAGCATTGTCTCCATCCTTCTGATGTATGTGCCAAAATTCATCTTCAAGCTTTTGACGCTCGTGAGGAGGGCAGAATTCCTCTAGCATGACTTCCTTGAGCTCATCCCACGACAACCCGTAAGCTGCATCATTCCCTCTCTTGTTCCTCTCGGCCGTCCACCAGTCCAAAGCACGGGACTGAAAGACGCCGGTAGCGTTCAGAGTTCGAAGGTCATCAGGGCAACCACTTTGTCGCAGGGTAACCTCGATAGAGTCAAACCAGTGGAATAGAGCAGTAGGACCTCCTTCGCCTGTGAATTCTTTCGGTCCACACGATTTGAATTGTTTGAAGCTGAAAGGTCTCGCGACAGCTTTAGGACCTTCAGTCCTCGACTCCTCGGATGATTTGCTGGCGTTCTCATAGGCATCGCTCACAGCTTTTGCCACACTTTTCGCGATAATAGAGGCGAGACGTCTGTCCCTCTTTTCCTGACGAGAGAGCGTATGACGAGATCCAGACGACATTGTCTGCAATAGACATCGCCACGGAACTCAACACATGTATTCGAATCTCACCTCACACGTCTACTATTACTAAAGCTCAGTAACACGTACGCATATAGTCACAAATTCACAGAATTTCACAAAATCACATAAACACATAGAGCAAGTAATCACAATATTCCTAAGCAGATAAGCACAATAGCAAGAAACACATATACTCCTAGTTACTAAAGGTATATACGGGCGTAACATTTTGAATGCCTCTATTGTCGATTTGTCAATGATGTGTCGCGTGGGCTTTGTGTTTTAGCTGAAGCAATAGTGTTGAGTTGAAACCAATAGTACCTCAAAATGTTAACAAATAACAGAAAATGCATAAAATTTCATAAAGATCGATAAATCGAAGGTAGATTATCTGCGGCTACTAGACTTCGACTAACCAAAGTGGCTCGACTATTCGCAAAAATCCTGCACAATTACCTCCAGGACTATGCCTTTGCCTCGATTCTTGGGCGTTGGCGCAATTCCCATTGGTTATATTGTGTCTTTAGATAGTTGGAGTCCATCGAACTTTGGTGGGAGTTTTCGTATAAAAGCGGGACGAGTCGTCAAGGTTAGGGTTTCACCCCTATCTTACAACTTACGTCCTTGTTTTTGATAAAAATTGAGGAGATTATTCATCAAAATATGGATTTCACTCCTGATTCGGTATGATTCTCCTCGTTCGTAGCTAAAAAACGCAAGCCGATTAGGCAACTTTAGTCGAGAGTTTGCGGTTTTCACACCTATTCTCGCCCTTATCACCTGTTCACAACTTGAAAATTCGAGTGCAATGATAGAAAAGAGCGAGTGATAGTGGCGAGTTTACGCATACGCGTGAGTTGGTCTGTTGGTTCTTAACTATAGTCTAGGTCCCTAAGACTTCGACCCGGACTAGGTCGAGTCTTGCCTAATTCCTTATAGTTATCGCTCTGATACCAATCTGTCACACCCCAACCGATGGCGGAATCATCGGGGCGTGGCACTGAGCGAAACAGATTGTTCAGAAGTTTCCATAACAACTATCATTACCATTTAATTAAAGCAATACGTCCCATACCGTATCATAAATAGTTAAACAAGTTATTACAGATAACATCAAAACAAATATTCTGTTCCGACAACTCAGATTTAAACATAACAATTTATTCGTTGGTTTCTAGGACTCCAGTTCCTAGCTTCAATTTCATCACAACCCGAGAAGCATATAAGCAACCTAGGCACCTGTCACATACGTTAAAATAATGTCAATACATAAAATGTAAAGGTGAGCATACAAGTTTGATAATAGCATATAGAGTTCGAATTCGTTTACGCATAACCAGCACGTACACATAGTGAAATGAAGCACGTTAGTTATCGACATAGATCCATCGATACCAATGACTGCGGGTTGACTGCCCGAGGCAGTTCGCAATACACGATTACCACTGTAATCCATGCAAGTAAAAGATCCTTAACAACCCCCGTGTGAACGGGTGCTGAGTCCAAACTATAGTACTATCGTTGCTAAGGCAGGTAGACAGCATTCCATGTGTAAACATAACAAACAAGCATTCATAAGCCACGTATAACATGCATTAATGGTTTAGCGTTAAAATAGCTTGAGTAGTGTGATAGTTGTAGTTTGAATAGTTGTAACGTATGTAACACCCAAAAGTGCTAAAGCAAAAAGGGTTCGAGTATACTCACAGCGATAGTGGATTGAAGGGAGCGCTTTACAGCGAGTACAGTTAGCCTGAATAGATTCGATAACGTAACGATAAGTGGCGCGTAAAACAGTACAAGTGAGAGTGGGTAGGGTGACCGATCGTGCGGATCAGTTATCCGTGAGTAGAAGTCATCCGTGCGCATAACCTATCCGTGCGGATGGTGATGCGTGCGGATAGTTATCCATCCGGATAAGCTACCCGTGCGTACGACTGTCCGTGCGGGTGGTAACCCGTGCGGATGACTTATCCGTACGGACAAGTTGCTTGTGTGGATAAACTTTCAAGTGGATTGTTTCTTCCTAAGATGTGTTTGTGTATGATGGCTTGTGCTTTGGAGTTTTCGTTGTAGCATTTAGAAATCACATAAGTGTTTCTACCTTTCAAGCCGGTCGCGCGGACGACAGTCCGTGCGTATGGTAGTCCGTGCGGACAGCCTGTGCGCGCGGGCAGAGACAATCCGTCCGGATAGTCTGTTCGTGCGTACGACTTGGCCGTGCGGATGAACATTGCTCGATTTTCATTTTAAGGCCCTAGTATCTCATGATCCGAAGAGTAATCCATTCAGAGGTCGTCCGTCCGGATTGCTCATTCGTCGATACTCAAACCTTGTTTGGGAAGTGGGTCCCAAGGGTAATCCGTCCGGGTGACAACTCGTCCGGATGACCTGTGCGAGCGGATGGTAATCCGTGCGCACAGCCTGTCCGTGCAGACAACTGGTCTGGTTGTTCCGTTCGTCTGCACTTGGTTTCTGTTGTCGTTTATCGAGACGTTCTGATTACGTGGCAACCACTTGGAGTTGTGTTCTCACCCGCGTGACTAGACCGGTCAGGAACCACCCTGACTCAGCCTGTCGGCGACTCAGAACGGTCATTCCGGTTGACCCCGAAATCATTTGTCTGTGGGTAGGATTCCAGATCTGGAACTAGTGCATCACTATTATCAAGTAGAGACTAGAACCGATCGGACTCGTACCGATTCTAAGGGAAAAAGAAAGAGAGAACTTAGGTTTATTTCTTTCAACTCTTTTATCCTTAGAACAGTTTAGATCTAGGTGAAGTTAGTGTGAAATCTTGTAGAAATCGTTTAGATCTGAGATATTCTTGGTGGAATGAGGTCAAGCTTGAAGTTCTTATGAACTTCATGATGACGTCACCCGAGAATACCTCAAATCCGGATGATTTCATGGTTAAAAGTGAAGATTCGAAAGATGGAAATGTGTATAATTGTGTAGTGATCAAGGATGTACAAGAATTAGTGCAAGATCTTACCTGGATTGAGAGAAATCTGAGAAAAGGTGAAGAATGCGTGCTGTTCGGACGTCACTTGCCAAAAGTGGAAAAAGTGGAGAGTGACCCGTGTATTTATAGGATGCTAAAAAGGGAAAGGGTGAGCCGTGCGCATGGCACGCACCCGGGTAGGCTATCCGCGCGGACTGGTCATCCGTGCAGACTGGCAATCCGTGCGGATTGGCCATCCGTGCGGATTGGCCATCCGTGCGGATGCCGCCTGCTTTGGGGTGTTCGGTGCGATGTTGCTTCGGTTTCGATTTGCGAGCGATTCGATAGGGTTTCCTAGTCAAATTACTTTCAGTCCCAACTACTTCTTATAGGGCTCGACTCGGAATTCGGGTTCGGGTTCGTTTATATTCGAGTTAGACTTCGAGTTCGATTGAGTTCGCTTGATTATCCCAACATAACATAAAATAAACATGCACAGGTAACACGTAAGGCACACACACACGTATAAGTGACAAGTAAAATACATAGCTCGAGTTACGATTGATGGGATTTTAACATGTTTATCAAAGCAATTTCATCCATATGAAATAAAAACGCAGCGGAAATAATGTTTAAAACATGTTACTTTTATAAGATATAAAACCATTTATATGCAAAATCCCAAAACCCGGATCCATATATGAGATGTATACTATCAAACACAACCATAGGATGTTTAGAAAACTACCTTCTTGAAGTACAAGGATTATGAAACGGATGATGCTTCTTGAAATGGTTGTCTTCAAGAGTAGAAGACCTCAAGCTTGTATACCCCAAGCTTCCAACAAACACCTCATGTTTAGCTAGGATTTCTACACTTATGAACTCACTAGAAAACCTTCTTGACAACCATCTCATGGCCGAAAATATGAGAGGAGGTTGTGGAGTTCTTGCACTTGATTTATGAACTTGAAAAAGCCTACTAGATCAACCATACATGACCCGATTGTTAGAGAGTCTTACACTTGATTTCTCAACTTGAAAAACTCTCTTGGATGAGTATGTAATGGCCGAAAAAATGCAGCCATTTTTCTCCTATTTTTCAAGTTCATCTCTTCACTCTTGATTTATTTTTGTCATACAAAATGTTAATAAAAGTAGTGAGAGAATGTGCCACCCAATTCACCCAATGCATGAACATCTACTCATGCAAAATGCATGTACATTCATTGGACCTTTCTTGCTTGGGAAGACCATCCAATCAAAAGGCATGCAACTATGACAACATGCATGGAACCTCATTGGACAAGAATTTTTGGGAAGACCCCATGGGGGGGGGGGGGGGTGGCGGCCAAGCTTTTAAAAAAAAACAATTTCTTTTATAAAATATAAGTCTTACACATATATATATATTTTATAACTTTTATAAAATATAACATCATATGTTATAAGACTTATGCTATTTTTATTATGTTATTTAACCCATTAAATAACAAAATAAAATATTCTCTCAAAATAAATTATCCATATAATTTATTAGTTTGTCAAGTGCAATTATTTAGAAAACCAATTTCTAAATATTCTAAGTGTTGATATTTATTTATTTGATCATATCATAAATAAATATTGTAAGTGTTTGTCTAGCTTGTTATTGGGTATGACTCGACTTGGATCATAACGTACTAGCCACATCAATTTAATATGTGTCTTGGGCATACAGAGTCCAACAACGATTTGATGTCGATTTGATTAACATAGCTTGATTAACTTTATCGCATTGTTACTCCCTATTATTCACAGTCGTAGGTCGATTGAAATACGGTTAGCATGATTCGATTATTGCAATGTACGACATTTACTCCACATAATCTAAGTATAATAAAAACAATTCTACGAGTCAAGTCGCGCGAAATCGGTCGTTGACTTTGACCTTGACTTTGACTTTCACTCGTGAAAACACGGGGTGTTACAGCCTCCCCTTGTTTAGGGAATTTCGTCCCGAAATTAAGCTGGAAGCCGTAACTAGGGTCGTGTATCACGTGTGGTTAAAAATTGAAAGTTTTCGGATATGATGTGCGAAATTGTCTGATCGAAAAGCCTATAAAGTTTTAGATTTCAGTTCGAAGTCGTTTGAGAGAAATCTTTTTCAATTTCCAATTTTTTCATTTTCAAAACCTTTTTCTTTTTCTTTCAAAACCTTGATCATTGTAGGTCCGGATTTATCTCCGATTCGATTGCGTAATAATACGTTCGACGTGCGGAATCCGTGCACTATCGTGGATTGAACAGACAAAAACGTACAAATAACGTGATTCTATTGAAAATATGACGTGTACACTGAACCGAGAATCACAAACGAGCACTTTCTCTCTCTAGATTCTCTCTTTCTAGTCCTTATTTACAAGTATGCCACCTTGCCTTTCTTAATCGAACATTACTCATTCGTTAAACAACTGTGGATACTTTGCCTTCATGTCGCTTTCGAGTTCCCAAGTGAACTCCGCGCCTCGTTTGCCTTCCCATCGGACTTTCACAATAGGAATGCGTGAGCGCCTGAGTTCTTTGGTTTTGCGATCCATGATTTCGACAGGCTTTTCCACGAAGTGTAATGTTTCGTTCACTTGTAAATCATCTAGAGGAACATGTAAGTCGTGGTCGGCGATGCACTTTCGGAGGTTTGACACATGGAAAGTCGGATGGACATTTCTAAGTTCCTCCGGTAATTCGAGTCTGTAGGCGACTTTTTCGATCCTTTCCAGAATCTTAAAAGGTCCAACATATCGAGGCGCGAGTTTCCCCTTCTTGCCGAATCGGACTACACCCTTCCAAGGTGATACCTTTAGGAGTACGTAGTCACCAACGCCATATTCACGGTGCTTGCGCTTTTTATCGGCGAGAACTTTCTGTCTATCCCGAGCTTTCGCTAGGTTGTCTCGAATTTGGAAAATTTTGTCTGTCGTCTCTTGTAGCAGCTCCGGACCGGTTAGTTGCGAGTGACCGATCTCGTGCCACACAATAGGCGATCGACATCTTCTTCCGTATAAGGCTTCGAAAGGTTCCATCTGGATGCTAGCCTGGTAGCTGTTGTTATACGAGAATTCGACTAACGGAAGGTGTCTATTCCAATTACCACCGAAGTCTAGGACACATGAACAGAGCATGTCTTCAAGCGTACGAATCGTTCTTTCAGTCTGACCGTCGGTTTGTGGGTGGAACGCAGTACTTAGATTAAGCGTTGTACCGAGTGCCGTTTGAAACGTCTCCCACAATCGTGAAGTAAACCGAGCATCACGATCAGAGATGATGTCACGAGGCGTCCCATGTCGACAAATGATCTCGTCGGTGTAGATTCGGGCTAATCGTTCTACCTTGTAGTCTTCTCGTATTGGCAGAAAGTGAGCTGATTTGGTCAAACGGTTAATAACAACCCAAATGCTGTCGTGACCTGATGACGTGGTTGGAAGCTTGGTTACGAAATCCATAGCTATGCTCTCCCACTTCCACATGGGGATTGGAGGTTGTTCGAGTAAGCCAGAGGGTCTTTGATGTTCAGCCTTGATTCTAGCACAGGTTAGGTATTTTCCGACGTAGAGAGCGATATCCCGTTTCATACCCGGCCACTAGTACCTATAGCGAAGGTCGTGGTACATTTTGTCAGCACCAGGATGAATAGAGTATCGGGATTTGTGGGCTTCATCCATGATGATCTGTCGCAGGTTGGTTCGCTTGGGAATCCAAATCTTGTCTAAGAAGTGGAATATCCCGTTTGATTTGCTCACAAGTTGGGCTCCATCGTGGTAGATTCTTTCTTTCTTCAAAGTGCGTTCGTTGAAACATCCATGCTGGGCGTCGCGAATAAGAGCTTCGAGGTTGTGCTGGGCTTGAACATTTCGAGTGCTAAGCAGATAGCTCCATCTGCTAAGTGCGTCGGCAACAACATTTGCTTTGCCTGGGTGGTAACGAATCTCACAGTCGTAGTCGTTGAGAAGTTCTACCCATCGGCGTTGACGCATATTTAGTTCCTTCTGATTAAAGATGTGTTGTAGGCTCTTGTGATCGGTGAAGATCGTACACCTTGTACCATACAGGTAGTGTCGCCAAATCTTTAATGCAAAAACAACTGCGCCTAGCTCGAGATCGTGGGTTGTATAGTTCTTCTCGTGGATTTTGAGCTGACGAGATGCGTAAGCTATGACCTTGTCTCGTTGCATTAAGACACAACCGAGACCAAGGTTGGAAGCATCACAGTAGACAATGAAATTATCGTTTTCGTCGGGTAGTGTGAGAACAGGAGCATTGCAAAGCATGTGTTTGAGGGTTCGAAAGGCAGACTCTTGTTTGGTTCCCCAGACAAAAGGCTGATCCTTGTGAGTGAGAGAAGTGAGTGGTACAACAATCTTCGAGAATCCTTCGATAAATCGTCGATAATAGCCCGCTAGCCCAAGAAAGGAGCGGACTTCAGTCGGGTTCTTAGGCGTAACCCAGCTCTTAACAGCTTCAATCTTCGCAGGATCGACGTGAATACCCTGACTATTTACGATGTGACCCAGAAACTGAACCTCCCCCAACCAAAACTCGCACTTGGAGAATTTGGCGTAGAGCTGGTTCCCCTGGAGTAACTCGAGAACCAAACGTAGATGTTGCGCGTGTTCGGCTCTCGTTTTGGAATAGATCAAGACATCGTCGATGAACACGATGACGAAACGGTCGAGATATGGTTTACACACTCGATTCATCAGATCCATGAAAACTGCTGGTGCATTGGTTAGGCCAAAAGGCATGACAACGAATTTGTAATGACCGTATCGAGTGCGAAACGTTATTTTGGGTATATCCTCCTCTTGTATACGCAGCTGATGATATCCTGAACGTAGATCGATCTTCGAGAAACACGTAGCGCCTTGTAGCTGATCAAACAGATCATCGATTCAAGGCAGAGGATAGCGGTTCTTGATAGTCAACTTATTCAATTCCCGGTAGTCGATGCACATCCGGAACGACCCATCCTTTTTTTTGACGAAAAGGACTGGTGTGCCCCAAGGAGAGGTGCTCGGGCGAATAAAGCCTTTTTCAAGCAATTCCTGGAGTTGGGTTGAAAGTTCGCGCATTTCGGACGGCGCGAGTCGATAAGGAGCTCTGGCAATAGGATTAGCTCCAGGAATGAGATCAATGCGAAAATCGATATCACGCTTCGGAGGTAGGCCGGGAAGATCCTCTGGAAAAACTTGAGGAAATTCTCGAACCACTGGAACGTCTTTTACTTTCTTCTTCTCTTTCTTTTCCTTCTCCGCTGCTACGACGTGAGCCAAGAAAGCCCTGTATTCCTTGCGGAGATACTTGCTAGCTTGTAGGCATGACATAAGCTTGAGACCCTTCGAAGTAGTATCACCATAGACGCACAATGAATCACCGTTGGCGAGTGAAAAACGAATCATCTTATCGAAGCACACAACTTCGGCATGGTTTTCGTGAAGAAAGTCCATGCCTACTATGACATCAAAGCTTCCTAGTTGCATCGGAATGAGATCGATCGAGAAGATGTGATTGTTGAGCTCGAGAGTGCAATCACGAATAACGGAGTTTACAGCGACGGTTCTTCCGGTAGCGACTTCAACATCGAATGCAGAGGAGAGTCGGGAACGTTTACGACTAAGGAGTTTCTCAAATTCGAGTGACACAAAGCAATTATCGGCTCCAGTATCAAACAAACATGAAGCATAAATACCATTCACAAGGAACGTACCATTGACCACGTTGTTGTCGACCTGAGCTTGACGCACATTGAGATTGAAAGTTCTGGCGCGTGCGGCCTGTTGTTGCTGCTGTTGTTGCAGCTGTGGCTGCTGCTGCTGTGGTTCTTGTTTCACTACCCTGTTCGGGCACATGTTGGCGAAATGATTCGGGTCGCCACACGTGAAGCATGCTCTGGCTTTGACTGCGGGTGCCGGAGGAGCTTGTTGACCCTGTGGGGCAGCGAGTAGAGCTTGATTGGCAGGAGCTTGACGAATACGGCAGTTGGCAGTAAAGTGGCCGTAGACGTTGCAATGAGCACAGAAGCGGCATTGAATAGCAGTCGGATGATGATAGGTGCAAGTAGGGCAGAGTGGGTGTGGTCCAGTATATGCACGCTTTGCAGGCGGTGAATTGGCCACAGGCGCCGCTACTTGACGCTGTTGGGCAGGTACAGCTTGGATCGGTGCAGCAGTAATCGCACAGTTCTTGTTGGTGGAGCTGTTCTTTCTCTTGTTGCTTGACGAGGTGGCTTCAGCAGTTGGTGCAGTAGTAGTGGCTTGGTGCAGATGCTTGGAGGTCTTATCCCACACCCCAGCCTTGACCCTTTTGTCATTGATTTCAGCGGCCAGCAGATAGGTCTCTTCGATCGTGGCAGTCTTGGCCGCTTGCACGAAATCAGCGACGCAGTCGGGCAAAGCTCGGATGTACTTCTTGATGGTCATCTCAGGGGTCTTGACCTGGTCAGGACAGATAATGCTGAGCTGTTTGAAGCGAGCAGTAAGGCCAGCATTGTCTCCATCCTTCTGATGTATGTGCCAAAATTCATCTTCAAGCTTTTGACGCTCGTGAGGAGGGCAGAATTCCTCTAGCATGACTTCCTTGAGCTCATCCCACGACAACCCGTAAGCTGCATCATTCCCTCTCTTGTTCCTCTCGGCCGTCCACCAGTCCAAAGCACGGGACTGAAAGACGCCGGTAGCGTTCAGAGTTCGAAGGTCATCAGGGCAACCACTTTGTCGCAGAGTAACCTCGATAGAGTCAAACCAGTGGAATAGAGCAGTAGGACCTCCTTCGCCTGTGAATTCTTTCGGTCCACACGATTTGAATTGTTTGAAGCTGAAAGGTCTTGCGACAGCTTTAGGACCTTCAGTCCTCGACTCCTCGGATGATTTGCTGGCGTTCTCATAGGCATCGCTCACAGCTTTTGCCACACTTTTCGCGATAATAGAGGCGAGACGTCTGTCCCTCTTTTCCTGACGAGAGAGCGTATGACGAGATCCAGACGACATTGTCTGCAATAGACATCGCCACGGAACTCAACACATGTATTCGAATCTCACCTCACACGTCTACTATTACTAAAGCTCAGTAACACGTACGCATATAGTCACAAATTCACAGAATTTCACAAAATCACATAAACACATAGAGCAAGTAATCACAATATTCCTAAGCAGATAAGCACAATAGCAAGAAACACATATACTCCTAGTTACTAAAGGTATATACGGGCGTAACATTTTGAATGCCTCTATTGTCGATTTGTCAATGATGTGTCGCGTGGGCTTTGTGTTTTAGCTGAAGCAATAGTGTCGAGTTGAAACCAATAGTACCTCAAAATGTTAACAAATAACAGAAAATGCATAAAATTTCATAAAGATCGATAAATCGAAGGTAGATTATCTGCGGCTACTAGACTTCGACTAACCAAAGTGGCTCGACTATTCGCAAAAATCCTGCACAATTACCTCCAGGACTATGCCTTTACCTCGATTCTTGGGCGTTGGCGCAATTCCCATTGGTTATATTGTGTCTTTAGATAGTTGGAGTCCATCGAACTTTGGTGGGAGTTTTCGTATAAAAGCGGGACGAGTCGTCAAGGTTAGGGTTTCACCCCTATCTTACAACTTCCGTCCTTGTTTTTGATAAAAATTGAGGAGATTATTCATCAAAATATGGATTTCACTCCTGATTCGGTATGATTCTCCTCGTTCGTAGCTAAAAAACGCAAGCCGATTAGGCAACTTTAGTCGAGAGTTTGCGGTTTTCACACCTATTCTCGGCCTTATCACCTGTTCACAACTTGAAAATTCGAGTGCAATGATAGAAAAGAGCGAGTGATAATGGCGAGTTTACGCATACGCGTGAGTTGGTCTGTTGGTTCTTAACTATAGTCTAGGTCCCTAAGACTTCGACCCGGACTAGGTTGAGTCTTGCCTAATTCCCTATAGTTATGGCTCTGATACCAATCTGTCACACCCCAACCGATGGCGGAATCATCGGGGCGTGGCACTGAGCGAAACAGATTGTTCAGAAGTTTCCATAACAACTATCATTACCATTTAATTAAAGCAATACGTCCCATACCGTATCATAAATAGTTAAACAAGTTATTACAGATAACATCAAAACAAATATTCTGTTCCGACAACTCAGATTTAAACATAACAATTTATTCGTTGGTTTCTAGGACTCCAGTTCCTAGCTTCAATTTCATCACAGCCCGAGTAGCATATAAGCAACCTAGGCACCTGTCACATACGTTAAAATAATGTCAATACATAAAATGTAAAGGTGAGCATACAAGTTTGATAATAGCATATAGAGTTCGAATTCGTTTACGCATAACCAGCACGTACACATAGTGAAATGAAGCACGTTAGTTATCGACATAGATCCATCGATACCAATAACTGCGGGTTGACTGCCCGAGGCAGTTCGCAATACACGATTACCACTGTAATCCATGCAAGTAAAAGATCCTTAACTACCCCCGTGTGAACGGGTGCTGAGTCCAAACTATAGTACTATCGTTGCTAAGGCAGGTAGACAACATTCCATGTGTAAACATAACAAACAAGCATTCATAAGCCACGTATAACATGCATTAATGGTTTAGCGTTAAAATAGCTTGAGAAGTGTGATAGTTGTAGTTTGAATAGTTGTAACGTATGTAACACCCAAAAGTGCTAAAGCAAAAAGGGTTCGAGTATACTCACAACGATAGTAGATTGAAGGGAGCGCTTTACAACGAGTACAGTTAGCCTGAATAGATTCGATAACGTAACGATAAGTGGCGCGTAAAACAGTACAAGTGAGAGTGGGTAGGATGACCGATCGTGCGGATCAGTTATCCGTGAGTAGAAGTCATCCGTGCGCATAACCTATCCGTGCGGATGGTGTTGCGTGCGGATGGTTATCCATCCGGATAAGCTACCCATGCGTACGACTGTTCGTGCGGGTGGTAACCCGTGCGGATCAGTTGTGCGTGCGGATGACTTATCCGTATGGACAAGTTGCTTGTGTGGATAAACTTTCAAGTGGATTGTTTCTTCCTAAGATGTGTTTGTGTATGATGGCTTGTGCTTTGGAGTTTTCGTTGTAGCATTTAGAAATCACATAAGTGTTTCTACCTTTCAAGCCGGTCGCCCGGACGACAGTCCGTGCGTATGGTAGTCCGTGCAGACAGCCTGTGCGCGCGGGCAGAGACAATCCATCCGGATAGTCTGTCCGTGCGTACGACTTGGCCGTGCGGATGAACATTGCTCGATTTTCATTTTAAGGCCCTAGTATCTCATGATCCGAAGAGTAATCCATTCAGAGGTCGTCCGTCCGGATTGCTCATTCGTCGATACTCAAACCTTGTTTGGGAAGTGGGTCCCAAGGGTAATCCGTCCGGGTGACAACTCGTCCGGATGACCTGTGCGTGCGGATGGTAATCCGTGCGCACAGCCTGTCCGTGCGGACAGCTTGTCCATGCGGACAACTGGTCTGGTTGTTCCGTTCGTCTACACTTGGTTTCTGTTGTCATTTATCGAGACGTTCTGATTACGTGGCAACCACTTGGAGTTGTGTTCTCACCCGCGTGACTAGACCGGTCAGGAACCACCCTGACTCAGCCTGTCGGCGACTCAGAACGGTCATTCCGGTTGACCCCGAAATCATTTGTCTGTGGGTAGGATTCCAGATCTGGAACTAGTGCATCACTATTATCAAGTAGAGACTAGAACCGATCGGACTCGTACCGATTCTAAGGGAAAAAGAAAGAGAGAACTTAGGTTTATTTCTTTCAACTCTTTTATCCTTAGAACAGTTTAGATCTAGGTGAAGTTAGTGTGAAATCTTGTAGAAATCGTTTAGATCTGAGATATTCTTGGTGGAATGAGGTCAAGCTTGAAGTTCTTATGAACTTCATGATGACGTCACCCGAGAATACCTCAAATCCGGATGATTTCATGGTTAAAAGTGAAGATTCGAAAGATGGAAATGTGTAGAATTGTGTAGTGATCAAGGATGTACAAGAATTAGTGCAAGATCTTACCTGGATTGAGAGAAATCTGAGAAAAGGTGAAGAATGCGTGCTGTTCGGACATCACTTGCCAAAAGTGGAAAAAGTGGAGAGTGACCCGTGTATTTATAGGATGCTAAAAAGGGAAAGGGTGAGCCGTGCGCATGGCACGCACCCGGGTAGGCTATCTGCGCGGACTGGTCATCCGTGCGGACTGGCAATCCGTGCGGATTGGCAATCCGTGCGGATTGGCCATCCGTGCGGATGCCGCCTGCTTTGGGGTGTTCGGTGCGATGTTGCTTCGGTTTCGATTTGCGAGCGATTCGATAGGGTTTCCTAGTCAAATTACTTTCAGTCCCAACTACTTCTTATAGGGCTCGACTCGGAATTTGGGTTCGGGTTCATTTATATTCGAGTTAGACTTCGAGTTCGATTGAGTTCGCTTGATTATCCCAACATAACATAAAATAAACATGCACAGGTAACACGTAAGGCACACACACACGTATAACTAACAAGTAAAATACATAGCTCGAGTTACGATTTGATGTCGATTTGATTAACATAGCTTGATTAACTTTATCGCATTGTTACTCCCTATTATTCACAGTCGTAGGTCGATTGAAATACGGTTAGCATGATTCGATTATTGCAATGTACGACATTTACTCCACATAATCTAAGTATAATAAAAACAATTCTACGAGTCAAGTCGCGCGAAATCGGTCGTTGACTTTGACTTTCACTCGTGAAAACACGGGGTGTTACATGGATGCATTTCAGTCTGTTGAACAAAGTTTCTTTTTATTTGATCCACATGTGGATTATTTTCAACTATTTTGTGATACTTAATATTACAATTTTATTCGGTTGAAATGAATCTATCTTTTGCTTCCGCTGTGCATTTATATATTGTGTTGTTTGACTATAATGATATCAACTACATCACAATACCCCCCCCCCCCACCGGGCCCACCGGTAATACGTGGAAATATCGGGGTGTGACAGCCTACCTCTTACGGTCCGTAAGGGGTGCCCAGTGTGCAGAATTGTGCTGGCAGCAGCTTTGTTCTCCAAGTATGACCACCTTGCATGAATTTTGCCACCTTAAAACTGGTCTTGACAAATGTTAGGACACTAATCAACATATAAACACACTTGGAAACACCTCCTTGATTTTCAATTAGTATAGATAGTCTCCTTGTTCAAAAGTACATTCACACCTTTCATTCTTCACTTCTTAAATCACTCTTGGAGCTCGCTTCTGGACTTGAAGCCTCCATTTCTAAGTTCTAATGTTTCCATCCAAACACTAGTAAGTGTTTCTCCTAGTCTATTTCAATTTATTAGCTAGTTATTATCCAAAAGTCAAGTAAATTGACTTTTGCTTTAACTTTCGGTTCTGACCAATTTGGTCAAGTCAAAATTCCAAATTGAACTTTCCTATGTGATCGTAATAATAAAGGTGTTAATCGCTTGCGATTACACCCTCTGATCATCACGTTTACTAGGCAAAGTGACGAGTTAAACATGTATCAAAATAAAAGTAAAAAACGCAGAATTTGCATTTTGCGACGAATGGATTTTAAGTATCAAAACTAAAATTTTGACATTATAACAGTTTATATAATATTATAAGACTTGTTTTATCATGTCTAACTCTTCATTTTCAATTTAGCACTCAATTCCTAGTCGAAAGTCAAACAATTTGACTTTTGCTTTGACTTTCGATTCTGACCCGTTTGGTCAACCTTAAAACCCAATCAAGCCCCACTTTGTGACCAAAACAATATACGGAATAATCCTCTAAGATTACACCTTCTAGTCATTTCGTTTGATGGGTCAATTAACGTATGAAATATATATATCTTAAAAAGTCAAAAATGCCCCTTGGCATAAAAACAAATAAAATGGTTTTAAACTTATATAAACTATATTCTAACTTCAAAACTGATTAGATAACATCATAAACCATATTTTGACATGTCGGGCTCGACATAAGACCCATTTGACCGTGGTAGCGAGCGGAGGTGATGACTGATGGCGGTGGTGGTGGGTGACAGTGTCCCTAGTCGGTTGACTGAGGAGTTGGGAATATTCGGAGTACTCGGGGAGTACACGGATATGGTAAATATAAAAAAATAATTATTGTATATATTATATATATATATATATATGTAAAAATAAGCATAATTTATGTCAAGATGAGTATAATTTAAAATGAAACATGTTTGAAGTTCAAACCTCACCGAGACAAGTCCGAGTAGTGTGAATACAAGTCCGACTAGTGTGAGTACAAGGTCGAGTAGTCCAATGTTGAACGATGTTAACCGATTTTGATCGATGCCGGCTAGTCAAGTCCGACTAGGGTAAACTCGCCTCAGAGGTGGTCTGAGGACCGAGTACTCGCCGAGAACAAGACCAACTAGGCCGACTTTTACAACATTGGTGGGTGGTAGTGATGGTGGTGGTGGCTGATGGCGGTGGTGGGGGTTGGTGGTGAGTGGTGGTGGTAGAGTTGAGGTGGTAGCGAGCGATGGTGATGGATGATGGTGGTGGTGTTGGGCGGCAGTGGTGGTGGTGGTGGTGAGGTGGTGATGAGAGTGCCACATAAGCAGCCACCTGATTAGATAAAATAGGTTTGTACCACATCAGCGTCCACGTCACCAAAAAACTAACTGGGTTAGACCTCAATTAGAAGATGACCAACGATTTACAATAATGTGAAAATGTAGGACCACCAATGGGAATTTTTTAAGTTGAGATTGTTTCCAGCAAATGACGAATGATTTGGATTATTAAAATCCAGTATTCTTTGGTTGTATGTTTTCTTATTTGCTTTTTGATTCCTTGGTTTTTATCAACTAGTTTTTTTACTATCTGATGTGTTTAAGGTACAACCTTGGTCAATCGATTTACTATTAAAGGTATCAATCGATGGACTGTTGTAGGTCTATACCGATGGAAGTAAGTCAACCATAGTTGAACCGTTGAATCAATCGGTTTAATTTGAAAACTGCAAACTAATAAAATTATTCACAATATTTTATGATCGTTGAAGCAATCAAAATAATTTCAATTTATTTGGATACGGGAAGTAATTTCAGTTAATTTAATTATTAAAATGACTTTAGACATTGAAAAATTTTTAATTGAACTCCATGAGGAAAAGCTTTTGACACTCAAATTGCTTAGTAGTTGATTTCAATTGGTAGAAATTTAGAAGCCATAAATTAATTTTAATGGGTGCACAGAGGACATTTTAATACTTAATAAACACTAGTAGTGAAACCTGTGTGCAAACACAGGTGGTTTTTAGAAATCATGCATACAATATTTTATTAAATAACATATTCCTCAAAGCACAAAATTCCATGGCTTTTAGTATTATTCCTACTTCCTCATATGTTAATTTCTTAATTACCAAAGGGGTTGTAATCTAGTGGTATCAAGGTGTGTTAGGTTTCGAGGGCGCGAGTTATCCGTTCTAAGAAAATAATTTCTCAGTTGACTTGTTACAACCACATATGTTATAAACCATACATGTAGTTTATAATTTCAAGGTTGTGATACAGGGAACAAACAGAAATAATCATGCATTAGATATGGATTAGTTATAATAAAAAGGACTGCAGATGTTAAGTTTACTATTAAGGATCGATTATTATCGGAATGCAATCCATCAATAAGCCACCAACAAGAATTGTCAGCAAAAAGTGCTAGCTTTTCACATGGCTTGATTCCAATCACTCTTAAACCTCCAGCGCTAATTTAGAATGTCCTGTTCCACCTACAAATTTTATAATCAAAAGTGAAGATTCAGGTTAAAGAGTTATGTTGTTATAAAAATAAAAAAAAATTGTCTGTTAAATAAAAGTTAAGACCTGCTTGTAAGTCATATTTGTAGGCGGATCATGATATGGCAGAAAATTAAAGATACCCACATCTTCCTCATCAAAAACTCCCCCTTCAACAGTTAAAGGAACAGGTTTTGAACACAATTCTTTCGTATAAACTTTCTGCATTTCATCTGCAACAGCTTGAGCCAATGAATCCTGCATAAAAACAATAAAAGTTAGCCAAATAATTTAGACATACCACTAAATGAATATAAGTACATAACCATATATATAATATAAAATTAAGTAATATATAAGCATGTAACCTGATGACTTTCGGATAATGGATTGTATGAGCATACGGGCGGCTCTACTTCCACAGCAGGAATAATAATAGTCTTATTCGAAACCTATCATAATCATCCACGAAAAATAAAGTGAGATAACTAAAAATAAAACCGCATCACCAAACACTATTATAATCCTTCCTTTTATACCCTCACATTCCAACTAACAACTAACATTCCTCTAACTACCTCTCAACTAAGAACTAACATCCAGCCAGTTGTCCAACTAACTCAACAACCTGCTAACCTATGTTAACTGACTCTTTTAACCTTTGTTGCCTGATCCCTTTTAACCTCTGTTGACTAACCCTCTTTTAACCTCTGTTGACTAATCTAATTAGTTCGTATCACCAGCTTCCTCTCATCTCCAGTCTTAAACACAACCAAATACCTATAATAATCACCATTCATTTTCAAATAAAACACCTTCGAATCACCACCATATGTAGATCTAATAAGTTTCGAATCCAGAACCTTCAAAATACCATTGCAAATTGACGATAACTCCGACTCGATCTGATTAAAAATCACAACTGACTAGAAACATACTATACACTATTACAATCTTTCCTTTTATACCCTCACATTCCAACTAACAATGTATATCATATTTACACTGACTGACTTTCCGGTATCAAACACCATAAGTCACTACCTTGTTATATGGCCAACAAAATCAGTTCCTGGCCTATGATTCCAATCCCAAATCATGATAACATGTCAGAGTCCCAACCGGCTCCTACCCGTTACACACGAATTATATAAAAGATTACGTTAATACCAAATTATGCAACGCATATTTATTTACTCTTTAACAACTCCCACTTTTAGTTTGATTTACAGCTTCACTGTTAAATCCCACATTATTCTACACAAAAAGAAAAAGTAGAAAATAGTAAGTCATGCTCCAAAACATGTAACATAAGCAAGAACAAAAAATGGCATTTTACTCTAATTAGAATCACAAGTAAGATGTAATAAAGAATATACTAACCGGAAGAGCCTTCTCCCATCCGGCAGGCAATACATCGGTAGCAATAGACTTGAATTCAATAGCCTCTTTAGGGTATTTCTTCTCGTACTCTGCAAATTTAGCATTCCGTTCTGCTTCAAGAGTGGCACCCTCTGGGGTATTGCGACTCCAGTGCCTGACACGCAATAACCAAAAATTGACAATCAATTACGTAATCAGCAAAACCTAGTTAAAAGTTTGAAGGAATAAGATGTTTTGCATACTTCTTCACTTTATTTGGTACATGGAATGGCTCGTAAGGCCACCTGAGGTTTTGTCTAGTTGCATCTACTTTTTTTGCACCCAAAGCCGCTCCATGAACACTGTACGAATTCTCCTTGTTTGGTACCCAAAACCGATTGTTGTTGTCACCTACAAGATAGCAGAAAGCCTAAGAATAAAAAACAATAATTTTTTCTCCAATTTAACAAAATCGTATCAGTCACAACTTTAGCTTCTTTAATGGCAGCACATATTTCATCATAACCGGTGTTTCCGTTCTTCACCCAAATTATGTGCCACCCGAGAGCTTCAAAACGCTGGTAAACATTCTCAGTGAAGGCGATCTCTGTGTCATTATCGATGGAGATGTGGTTGTCATCATAAAATGCAATTAACTTTCCAATTCCCCAGTGACCAACAAGTGAGTACGCCTCATTTGTAATCCCTTCCATTTGATAACCATCTCCAAGAATGCGGTATCTAAAGCAAAACCCGCAAACGTGTAGTGGTCAACAATTTGAAATAAATTTGAAATCTTACGTGTAGTGGTCAACAATTTGCAATCCTTTCCATTTGAGACATCGTTGGATTTATAAAACAGCTAAAAATAAATTTGAAATCTTACGTGTAGTGGTCAACAATTTTGGTGTCGGGTTTGTTGTGCCGAGCAGCCAAATAGAATACCTAATTTAACTACACTAAAACACAAACCTAATTACTCACATAAAAAAAGCAAACCTAATTAATCAAATTCAAAACATATCATACACAGAAACAGAAACAAAAACAAAACAGTAAATTGCACCTTTATGAAGCTGAAGCATAGCGCTTTTAAACCGACAATAAGCACGAAACCAGCCAGCTTCCAAACTCCTCTTCGGTTCATCATCAGACAACAGAGTGGCTAATCTCAACCATTTCAATTGTAACGCCTCGCATTTCGCAGCTTTCCATTTTTAGAAAGTTCATCTTGTAATTCTATTTTCGGAAACATGTTTCCTTTGTAATCGTATTTCGTTTCAAGCTATTGTAAATCCGAGACTTGATCGTAATGAAAGGAATCTTTTATATGAAATATACATCGTTTAGACATTATTTATATATTGATACATACGTTTGTTTAACACATGATTCATAATTCGCATAAACATAAGCTTAACTCGTAAATAATGATCGTGTATTCATAATCCTTAAATCTCCATACATTCAAACACTTGGTTATTTGATTATAAGACTAAGTTGTATGTTTTTCACTTGATCATACCAAACTATAAACCATACATACTTGTTACATTTCATGTGTTATACACACCTATGTTATCACCCTTTTTGCTAAATTAAAACATGTCATTTATGCATTTTGGACCTTGTTACAAGTTACATACATACTAGATAACATGCAACACTTTATTAAATATCAAATATATACATTCTAATGTCATAAAAAATAAAATAAAAATTATAGGGATGTTAACAGCCTTGCATCAACCCACTTAAGTTCTTTTGTTTTGAGTTATTCAGCCCACTAAACACATCCAAAGCTCAACCCATTAAAACCCTAATCCCTTCCCTATATAAGGAACACTTCCCTATCCTTTTTCCCACTTTTGCAACACTTAAACACTCTCAAACATCCCCTAAACACAGCTGAGTTTCAGCAGCAAAATCAGGAACTTTCAGCCATTTTCAAGTGAGTTTAACTCACTTCTTCTACTTCTTCTTATTTCTTTCTTCCAAAACACTTGGATAACATCTAGGAAGGTTTTCACAAGTTTGCTTGGGCAAACTAAGGTGAAACCTTATCATTTTATAGGTCCAAAGTGCATATAAAATTCTACTCATTTTTATTTCTTTTTATGTTCATGTTTTGATAGAAAACTTGGTGGAATCTTGTTCCCACCAAGCTCACAACTTATTCTATGGTTGTGGGTTTGTGTTTAGGGGATTTCCACCAAAGTTTTGGGTTCAAACACTCATTTAAATTCTGTTTATACCTGTTAAATTAAGCTTGAATTAGTTAGTTTCATTCCCTAACATTCATGGCCCTCCGAATCATCCTTGTGATGATTTGTGTAGTGGTGAATCATTATTATGCATGACCTCCGAACCATCCTTGTGGTGATTTGTGTAGTGGTGAATCCTTGATGTTCATGACCCTTCGAATCATCCTTGTGATGGTTTGTGTAGTGGTGAATTTACAAGAGGTTAAACCTCCATACTTGACATACATGATAATCTATGTTTGGACTTAGTTTAGATGTTATTATTACTATATAACCTATATATAATTATATAAAAACATGGCTGAGTTTGTGGTGTTAATCAAACCATGATTTACCATCATAAACCTAAGCTATCATATCAAAGATTATAGAGTTCTTGTTATGATTCCAATGGGCAATTTGGGACCCATGAAACCACTAATTATGGTTTCATAAACAAACTCTTAGAACTTGGTTATTACTTTCACTTAAACATACTTTTGATACTTTCATTTTCAAATCCGAATTCTTCCATTCATTCTTAAAATCCCATGAACTTACACACCTTTGTTTACCCTTGTAGGGTGACTCGGTGTTCCAATCTCCAAACCAAATCAACTCTTTACGGAATTACCAAGTGGGAGCTTGCAAAACCGTGAGTACACTTGACCCATTTCTTTTTAAAACACTTTGGGTTGTAACATGTTAATCGTACAAAATGCACAACACACACTTAAACATGCTTTATGCACTCAATCCGTTATACGTGCTTAATTGTTATGCTTAGGTTCATGCTAGAATCATACATGCTTTTGTCATTAACTTAGCTAGCCCAAACTTAACATATATAGCGCTATAGGAGTAGCACGCCGCCCGTCGGGGTATTGTTAAGATTTTTATTGATAAATAGTCTCGTTACTTTTGTGGCGAGGGACACTTAACATTCTTGTGGACAATTGGGTTTGACATTTAGTATTGCATGCTAGTTTACCTTGTATACAATTGCCATGTGGATTTAACTAAATTCTTTCTATACTTATGCTATGTATATAAAACTTGTGTACTCGCCAATGCTTTTGCGTTAAACCTTTATTTTTAACATGTTACAGGTTGATGTTAACGATATGACGAATCTAGTAGGAAGACTTAGAAACGCACAAGAAATTACTAGATTTGCTTATTTTATCATGTTAAGTTGTTGTATTTGTCTTTTGATGTTGTACTTGGTATTCCTTTTGGTTGTATTTAACAATTTATGATTATTAATGAAAATGGTTTTTAATTTAAATAATGTCGCAAATAGTGTTATGTGTGATGAGCAATCTATTTCGTCTCACTTCGATGATTCCACCATCGGTTGGGGTGTGACAGATTGGTATCAGAGCCATAACTATAGGGAATTAGGTAGAATTGCCATGTTCGACCTAGTCTATAGTAGGTACCATACTTTTGACCATTTTTGCTACTTGTTTAAAATGCTATTCCTTCCTACTTGCTTCTTTCTCTTCTTTTTGTCTTAATACATACAATATGTCTTTCCTATGACATTTTACACAATACACGTTGAAGACTTGAAGACACTCGTAATACAAACGAGAGGAGCTCACCAAAATAGGCGTGAAACCCACAATTTGGTGAACGACTCTCATTTTGCTTATTCTATTTTGCACGAAATTACGCCATCAATCTAGGAGTGAAATCCACATCTTGATGGTAAATTTCCAATTCGAATTCTAGTGGACCCTCGTCAAAGTGTCAAAAATGAAATTTTGACCCGACGAGTACCAACCACACTTAGGATACGAAATCGTCAAGTTAGGGGTGAAACCCGCATCTTGTCGATTAAGTTTCCTCGATTTTTAATCCCGCCAAAGTTTCGATTGTTTCAATTGATTAGGGACGTGTAGTAACTGGTAGAGTAAGATGCCGTTAATCGCTTCTCGATGTGAGTATCTTAACTATAGGCCAAAGCACGTATTCCGTAATTTGTTTTCCTTTATTTTTAAAGTTCTTAGTGTTATCTGAATAATGAGGTTTTTACGTGTATGGTATAGTGAATAATAATGATAATAATAATAATAATAATAATAATACATTTTAACTAGGTGAATCTGTCCATAATGTTATTGATTATGTCCATTGTATTTTTATTCTACACATGTTGTTTTAAATATGTCTATGGTGTTTTTATTCTACACATATTGTTTTAAATCAGTCTATGGTGTTTTTAGTGTTTTATTCAACATATATTGTTTTAAATCAGTCTATGGTGTTTTTAGTGTGCAAATGCTATTTTTTAAGTGTTCCCTTAGCGTAATGGTTTTTTGAGCTATATCTATACATCATGTTACTGGTTGAACCTTTTCTTAGAAATATTACATATGTTATTTTACAATTGTAAGTCATTTTACATATGGGGTTGTACCTTTTGGTTGCCAGTTTACACATAATGTTTTATTTGGGTGTCAATATATTATACTCATATTAAAGATAGAAAATGTTTGATTATATGGTATATTTTTTTCTAAAACAATAACGTATAAAAATATGAACGTGCAAAAATGATAGGGAACACTAACGTATATAAATAACGTATATAATCTTGTCGCTCTTGTTTTACACCCCCTTGTGCATCAGATTAGAGACAAATGCAAGCTTCTCCTTCATGCTTGGTATCTTGATGATGGGACTGTCATTGGAAGTTCAGAAGAGGTGGGGCTAGAGTGTTGGACATCATTAGGGTGTCGGGTCCAACATTGGGTCTTGAACTTAATATTAAGAAAACTGAGCTATTTTGGCCTTCTTGTGATGGTAGCAAGTTTCGTGAAGGGTTATTTCCTAAGGACATCGGGAGGCCATTAGTGGGGGTGAAGCTTCTTGGGGGGCTGTTAGTAGAGACGCAAGCTTTATTAGTGGGTTGGCAAAGAAAATAGCTGCTAAGGCAGTAGATTTGATGCGTCTTCTACCGAAATTAGGTGACCCGCAGAGTGAACTACTTTTGCTTCGATCCTGTATGGGCATTGCCAAACTTTTCTTTGGCTTGAGGACATGCCAACCTGTACACATGGAAGATGCAGCGTTGTTCTTTGACAAAGGTTTGCGTGAGGCGATTGAGGAAATGGTGGTTTGTGGAGGTCCTTTCTTTGGAGACCTCTAGTGGCGACTTGCTTCTTTACCTATTAGGTTTGGAGGTTTAGGGTTGTATTCGGCTGTAGAGGCTTCATCCTACGCTTTTGTGGCCTCGAGGGCCCAATCGTGGGTGCTACAAGACCACATCTTAAGAGACAGTGGCATATACAGTATGGATTCTGATTATGTTTGTGCTTTGGCTTGTCTTCGTGATACAATTCCAAGCTTTGACTTCCCTGGTTTCACTAATAAGGACACCGCCCCCTAAATCCCAACATGCATTGGCGAGTGCTCTTTTTAGTAAAATCGTCCATGAAATCGAAGTGCAATTTGACTTGACCGTTAGACAAAAAGCCGTTTTTAAGTGTCTCCGAGCACCACATGCACAAGATTTTCTTCTTGCTATACCTATAGATGGGTTAGGCCAGCATATGTCGCCGGTGGAGTACCGTACTGTTTTGGTTAAAAATCACACAAGGATAATGCAACCAAATCTGATTTTGTGAGGTGTGATGCTTGGTTAATTGAATAAATGTATGAACGAATAGAAAATGAAATCAACGATGAACACCGAGATTTATACGAGGAAAAATCCCTCGATCTTTATGAGATCTCCGGCATAAAAAACCTCGGGTGATGGAAACTACCGATCACCAACTATACTGCATAAAAAAGAGTACAACTTTGGAAGATATTGAGCTTGTTACAAGGAATTCTAGTGTGTGTGTGTTTGAGAGGGAATAGCAGAGGTGTTGTGTCAAAATTAGTTGTGTTCTATCAGCTCAATACCCCCTAAATAAGCTAACAAAAAGTCCTATTTTCTAGGAAGACCATGTCTACTCCATAACCGTTAGTGGAAAATGGCACATGTAGCATAAAGAACGAATATTCCCCTAAATTCCAGCTGAGAGTTAGCCCACTACGTCCATTATCTGCATATAAACATTAAAAACGTGACAATTATTAGAAATCATAAATAATGTTAAGGATCCTGGATCCTCAGACTCTGGATCCTCAGACTCCCTGCATAATCCGTTAAGGATCCGTGATCCATGCCCAGTCTCAGGATAGATGATCCTTAGCATAAAATCCATGCCCTAACAATTTCCCCCAATATGGCAGTTGTGATAAGGATTCACAGCTGTCATATTTCCGTTAGAAGCGGACTAGTCGTTGCTGCTGGTAACTAGTCGTTACACTGCTTGTCGTCATTGATAAGACCTGCTATAATCATCATTGCAAAATATAGAGTTAGAGATAACTCCTCAAATGCCTTTACAGACCAGAAGATCCTTCTGTTTGTGGAAGATGAATCCTTCTACAGCGTTCGCTATAAACCTTCCTGCATTTTAATTTCTGCATAGACACTTTAAGTGTTAGATAGCCCTGTCTGGCCTGGGTGGATGATCCACGGTTTTACTGGTGAAATCTAGGACAGATGATTTTGATACATAATAAATGGGTAATAACATTAAACTTTTTTGGTTACATCTGTTGTTTCTTCCCTCTTTATGTTTCATTTATGTTTTCTATTTTCAAAGGTATCATCTCCAAACAACTGTAAAGTTATTGGAAATCTGATGATAATGTTAAACTTTTTACAGAAAACTTGAAGTGTTCATACAAATGTGGATCAATGATCCTTAACCAAAAAGGATAAGAGACAACTTGCAGCTTAGAAAAAGTTAGAATATAACATACCAGAGAATCCAAGCTAGGATTCTATATCCTTGTAAATTATTACAGAATAAACAAACTATGAAAAGTAAAGTTTCAAGGATCCAGGATCTTTATTATCAGAACTTGTATAACTTTAGAGCTCCAAGATCCTGTAAGAAAAACAAACTTGGGACCAAGCCAAATAATTGGGAATGAACCCATAATAACTGGGGACAAGCCCAAATAAACTGGGGAAAAGCCCAACAAACTGGGGACAAGCCCAAATAAACTAGGGACAAGCCCAAAAACTGGGGACAAGCCCAAATAAATTGGGGACAAGCCCAACAAACTGGGGACAAGCCCAAATAAACGGGTGTAAACTGGGGTCAAGCCCAAATAAACTTATGTAAACTGGAGTATGGCCCAAACTGGCGACTATCCAAACGTGAGCGACATGAAAATGTCGAAACCTTAGCTAACGTGAAAACGTTAGAAACCTTAGGAACGGATGTATGGTACGTCTACCATTATACTTAGGATCCTAAATACAACCAGTACAATGAAATTGTCAGCCCCTAAAGCGGGTACTGGTCCCTGTTGGGATTGAACCCTATCAGAGGAACAGATAATAAAAGCCAAAACTGGTTCACAACAGTGGATTCATCATAGGCAGTAGTTTACACCTGGCTTTCCCCTTGAAAGTGTTTATAACGTCTGATGTCCTCTATCCACTGTCCGTATACAACAGTTGTTGTCCTTCAAACTGCTGATGAAGCCCTGAAGACTGTTAAGAGTTAAACACTGCCGGTTCAATCTACTGATGCTAAGTACTGCTGTTGACTAAAGGACTGCCCACTCAAGGACTGATCAACTTTGAGGAAAGCACTGATGGAAGGAGAAAGCAGTAGTTTAGTATATCACTTATATTGTATAGAATCAGTGGTTAAGTTAGCAGTGTTTGTGTAAGAACAGTGGTTAAAGGTTGTTAGGTTGTTAGATGTCACTTTCATGGTGACGTCAGCTTAGATGCTTCAGGGGTTTGATTTGCCTATAAATGGAACAGTATCCTGTACTGTTACATTTGATTGACTGAGTGAGTTCTTCTCCTCTAGTCCAATCCTTTCATCTTGTGTGATCAACCAGGGGAGCATCAGGCTAAGGGGGAGTTTTGTTGTAAGTTTGCATTATAATCTTTTGACTTGATTTGAAATCTTTCGATCTAATGAAAAGCATGTGTTTATCAGAACTATTCACCCTTTTGATTGTGTTTATAAAGTTTGTTTCCATTCCCGCTGCACTTTACATTATTTCATATTCATTCATTGTTCAAATTATACAAACAAACACAATCATGAGAGCCTCCGATCCTAACAATTGGTATCAGAGCTTGGACAGTCAAATTCGATCTAACAATCAATTTGACATAACAGTTCAGCTCAAAATTCATTGATGCTAAGGTTGATCGTATTTAGTTGAAAAACAGAGTAACGAGTAATTACGTTCAAAGTAGGTATTCAAAAACTCTGTAAAACAACCAAGATGTCATAAGACACACAAACTTCACATAACAAGTGAGGTCATGCATAAACCACCTATAGCTTTCAGATCTGAAAATGTGTCTGATACTTATGGTATAATTATTTTATTTACAAAATTGATTTCAATTGGTGTTATGAAGTTCGTGCTGCTTCCATCATGTTTGCTGCTAAGGTGTGTACCTCAGGTCAACAAAAACCTATGTTTGATTAAATAACATTAGTGTTTTTGTTAACATAAAAAGAGGGAAATTAAAACTTTAGTTATTAGATCTTGTGTGTTGAAAAACAGGTTGAGAATCCTCAAAAGGACCAAATCAACTTTGTTAAAAACACATTAAGAAAATCAGGTGTTAAAATAGTCTTAATCATATGTAATGTGAGATTTGATATAGGCATGTACAAAAGTGGTCAGATCTCTCAAAACATTGCTACAAAATGATTTTGGATTAAGTATTTCTTCAATAAAAACCTCCCAATGAGTATTTCATTACTTATGAATGGGAAGGGTAAAAAGGGAAAAAAATTAATAACAAATACTCAAAAGTGTGTTTATCTCAAAATTTTTAAAGGCAAAAGAAAAGAGTATAAATATAAAACACTTGGGAGTCCAAAATTGGGTTAACAATGGTTATCAAGCAACTGTGTGCATTCATTGGTTCAGAGAAGTTCAGGTAACAATAGTATCACCAGTGTTTATACTTACAAGAGGACTAGACATGTTTTGCAGAATCATCACATGGTAACAAACGTATGTTAACATGTCTCCTCATTTTTGCAATCAACTGACAAGGAAATGGTTCCAAACAGTGGTCAAAATGCATTTACAACTACTTACCATATTCCTAAATTTGAGATTGATGCGATCATGATCTTATAACAAGTCATATTTGAAAATATACCAGATCCTATTGATGAAGTTTTCAAAAAAACCTTTAATTATTTTTTCTTGAAAAGGTTTTTCTCAAATAAAGCAGGATATATTATTCTTTGTTTTTTCTTAAGAGTGATATATTTTGTACTTTTACTTGTTTTTTATAGCAAAAGTTTCAAACTCCTGTCAGGATGAAGAACCATCATTTTTTTTTTTGGTGATTTTATCCTTGAAAATAAGTCAAAAGGAAATGGTGCAAGTGTCAAGGTCATGTCAAACTCAAGTTTGTTTTAACACTGATCAAAAGATTGATTGCTAACAGACCTTAAAATACTTGGATACTCATGTTCTAATTCAAATATTATGACACAAAATGAGTAGCCTTAGTAAAAAGGGTCTCCATCATCTGGGGTACTAAACCACTGTCAGGAATCTATAAAAGCTTCAAAATTTGTAATTGACATGTGGCAAAACCTTGAATGAAAATTTCTGTAAAAACTGCTGACAAATTGAACTTGACAATTTGCATCTAAAATGTTTTTTTGTTGAGGATAGCAATCTTACAGATATTTCAGAATCACCATCAACAGATGTTAGACATGATATTGTGATTTCACAAGATAAAATCATTCCTTTCATCAGAACAACAGATGCTCAAAATATTTGTCAAAAGCTTATCCATTGGTGCACTAACAGTTGCTGATATACTAGCCTTTCAAATCCTTACCATTACCTTACCCCTAACCACTGTTTTGTTCAAACACCTGCTTCATAACTACTGTCCACTGCTGAAAGTCAACCCCTGTTTTCATGGTAATCACTGTTGTTTAAAATCAGTGTTTTATCCACTGATGAAGCTATCCACTGATGGTTAAAATCATCCACTGTCTTCACTTTAACCGTTGCAACCACTGATAATTGCTTCATCAGTGGTTCCCTAAACAACTGTCCTCCATTATTCATCTTTCCATCAGAGGTTGGCACGTGGTCAGTTATTAGCCATCAGATCTTTGTAAACCGCTGCCACGTCAGCATTCACTTTTTCCCTTATAAAACCCTTATCAAAACCCCCCCAAACAGGGTTTTACACTTTCGAATTGAATTCCAAAATTCTCTTCTCAAAGCAGTTTCCAACCTTCCGTCTCAAATCATTCTCCGTTCTTCTTCACCAAAATGACAAAATCAAAATCAAAATCTTCCTCATCTCCCAAAAAGGTTGCTCAAAAGGCCGCTGAACCCATTGAAATTCCATACAAAGCACCTCACAACTACTTGGGTCTACTCACAAAACCCACCAACAACAAAACCTTCGATTCCATCATTGACACCCTTGTAGCTTCAAAGTACAAAACTTTGTTGACTGCTGATGCTCCTATTTACGAACAAACCCAGAGAGAATTCTGGAAAAATGCCACACTTGAGTAACAAGGTGAAACAGTTATAGCCATTAATTCTTCCACAAAGAGCAAAAAGATTTAAATCACTCCACAATCTATTTCGAAAGTCTTTGCACTCGATGATCAGGAAGGTAAAACTTTTTTTTCCCAAGAACGAGTTAACAACTGATTTTCTGGAAAGAGGGTGTTAGGATCTGAGTTTGGTTTTGATTGTGTTTTACGTTTGAATTAAAATGAATAATGAATGAGTAGTGCAGCGGAATATAATGGAAGCAAACTTTTCACAATCAAACGAGAGAATTGCTTTTAACATACAAGTTTAACATTGAACCGAATGCTTGAATTTATTACAAGATTCAATTACAATTGCAAGTATGTAACAAACTCCCCCTCAGCCTAAGCTCACTGTGATTTGTTCGTGCAGGAAGAAGATGGTGAAGAGCTAATAGAACAGTACCCTGTACTGTTCTATTTATAGGCACGAACAAACCACTGAGCATCTTTGCTGACGTCACCATAAAAGTGACATCTAACCTCCTAAAAAACTCTAACCTCTGATCTATACAAGCACTGCTATGCTAACAACTGTTATTACAATACATTACATAAAGACAACTAAACTACTGCTGAATCCTTCCACTGATGTGAACCCAGCAGCACTTGATATAAACCAGCAGTGCTTAACTCAAGGCAGTAGATTGAACAGCAGGGCTTTAGTCTTCATCAGCCTTTGGCTTGATCAGCAGTTGTAGGTCAGCAGTTGTGTAGATCAGTAGATAGGAGGTCAGCAGATGTTGAAACCACTTTCAAGGGGAGAGACTTGTTAACATAACATATGCTTATTTTGGATCCACTGCTCTGATCCAGTTTTGGCTTTAATTATCTGTTCCTCTGATAGGGTTCAATCCCAACAATCTCCCCCTTGAACAGATAATGCCAAAACTCTTCATTATTGGTATATCTTTATTGCCTCATCAGCAGTTCCCTTATTTGCCCTTTGAGTTGTAACTCAAAGGCTAAGGCATCTGTGTCATCATCATCCCTGCACAGTGGAAGATCAAGGAGATCCTGCAAATCTTCAAGACTTAGGCCAAGTGCTTGTTCCCTTGTTATTTTCTTCACTTCTCCACTAGACTTGAACACTGTCAGTACATGGGTCTGTTTTTCAGTTTTCCACTTTAGTACTTTTGAGTCTAGTGGGTTTCTTGGGAGATTTTTATTAGATGAGGTGTTTGGTGATGCTGGCCTGTTGATGACTGACTGAGCAGTACTTGCAGGTTGATTCAATCCAAGAGTTTCTTCAATCATCTTCTTAATGCCCTCTTTTACAAGGTCATCACCTGCCATTAACTCTTGTATTGTTTCAGCATCCAACTGATTTTGATCCCTTATTTTATAGATGGCAGCACCAGCTGGAGCAGTGGCTCTCTTGACTTGTAGCTTTGGTGGTCTTGTTGAGACCTCTGCTTCAGAATAGTCAGGTTTTTGTGGAACTTTTGGATCTTTCTTCCTTAGTTCCTCCAACCTTTTGTAGGTGGCCCTGACTCTATCCTCTCTCCATCTCATCACTTGATTTTTGGACCCATAATCAGCAGCAACTAGTTCCTCTTTCATTCTCTTCAGCTCTAGTGTTTTGTCAGGCATATTCTTTTTGTAATTTGACCAATCTGGAGGAGTGTGCTTGACCTTATTCTTGATCATTTCTTGAATCCTGGCTGCTTCACTTTCAAGCTCAGGAATGGTCCAGTCTTTATACATGTATTTCTCTCCTTTGCATTTCTTGTAAGCCATGATGTTATCAACATAGTCTTTTCTCAGGGACTCATCTGCCCTTTCTGAGATTTGCTGACACACATTCTTTGCAAATTGCTCCAAGGATCTGACTTGTGTAAGCAAAAATTGATAATGTCTCTGAATTTCTTTGTCAGTCTTTCCTTGAGCATCTCCTTTTGAGATATCCTCTGCTTGTTTAGCATTGACTTTCAAATATTCTTCAATGTTATTTGGCCTGGGATATCCTTCAACAGATGGTAAGCTCCTTTTTGCAGGGTCATCCTCATAATAGAAGGACTTGGTTTCTTCTCTGACTGCTATGAGCTCAAGAGGAAATTTAACACCTGCAGGAGCTATTGGCTTTAGAATCTGAGCTGATGAGAGAGGAACAGGGTTTAGTATGGTAACAAGTGAAGGAGATTGTGAGGATGTTGGTGGTGGTGTTGGAGAATCATCATCAGGTATGAAAATCCTTTTCCTTTTTATTGTAGGAGAGGCTGATGATGTCTTGGGTGGATCAGTGGTGGTGATTTTAGTGGCAGTGGTTTGTGATTGACTAAGAGTTGTTGAAACAACTGGTGTTTCAACCACTATTGTCATTACAACAGATGTTGTAACATCTGATGTCTTCTGTTTTTTGGCAGGAGGTGATGATGGAGTGGCTGTTTTTGGAGGTGAAGTGATTTTTGGTGGTGATGGTGGTAAGGCAGTGGTAGTGGTGTGTGTTGAAGTGATGGCAGGTGTTTGGCTGACAGTAGTTGAAACCACTGAAGTATCAGCAGTTGTTGACACGGCAGGTGTTACAACAACTGGTTGGGTGGAAGTATGATGTTGGGAGCTTTTGGACGGTGGTTTTGGAGTATACTTTGTGGGTCTGGATGGTATGGATTTGGGTTCCTTCACTTTTCTAGTGAGATTTCTTTTTGGCACAGGATTTTGAACATCCTCTGGCTCAGAACAACCCTGCGCATTCAGCACCATGTAAGCTCTTTTCTCCTCATTCCACCTTGACATATCCTTTGCCGCTCTATCCCTTTTTACACTTGCTACAGCTTCATCAAGTGCATTTTGGGTAACATCAACCTTTTTGTTGCCATCTGGCAAGGGAATCTTTCTAGTCATGGCATCCTTTTCTGGTTCAATGTAGAGACCATCATCTATTCCCTTCTTCTTCCACTCCTGAATTTTCTCCCCCTTTTTGGCATTATCTGGGGGTAATTGATCAATGAAGAGAACAGTTGGAAGAGCAGTGCCAGTGGTGTTCAATATGTGGGCCTTGATAGCCTTAATGTCTGCTTGTGTGTTCTTGAACATAGACTCCATTGTGTTTCTCAGCTCTTGTACATGTATTGCATGTTGCTGATCAACCATTTGTTTTTGTTGTTGGAGAAAAGGTTGAAATAGATTCCATATCTCATCTGCAGTAGGTTCCTGTGGTGGAGCAGGTGCTTGAGCTGGAACAACAGGGGTTGCACCTTTTGAACTTTCAACAACTGTTGCATCATTTCTTTGATTTCTGCAACAGAGGTATCCAGTTTGTCAATTCTATCCGTCAATTCTTGGTACTTTAAACCATCACCCAATTTAATGGGATCATCTGATTTCCCACTAACAGTGGTTTGAACAGTGGTTGACTTAGGGAATGTATTCCAATAGTCATCCACTGATGCCCCTTTTTCTCGGTACTGGGGACTTCTTCCCTCAACACTTGATAACCTTTTGATGGTACCAGTGGTCAGAATAAACTCACTAGTGGTTATCAGAGGTGCTATAGAAGGAATTGCCTCCAAGGAAGTCTTATTATGTAACCATTGTCCAAATGCAAACCAGTGGGTTCAGCAATTGTAGTGGCTGCTTCACTTGGATTACCACCAAGAGATAATTGGAACTTAAGGGGTGTAACCTCCTCAGGTATTGTTGGTGGGTTTGTGACAACCCTCACCAAACCAGGTATCCATACGAATTAATTAATATTTGATTAATGCATAATTACTGTGCTTGCTTACAACTGTGGTTAAACTGCTTCTTGATTTCTGATACATACAAACTCATGCATCACATTTTAAGCTGTCACTCTATTACTTACACACAAACATTAGTGACAACCTTGATGCACAAAAGCACAGTGAGCACACTATACGGATAACCCAGTAAACATGCTGACATTGCCAGCACCTAAACAGACATTGTTCTGAGGCCAGTACGAGCCGGGAATAGATTACTACACTAGTAGGGAGTGTAGGGAGGTGAGGATTATAAAACTGCGTCACTAGGTGATATTTATAGTGACCGGATGTGCCTAAAACATGCTTTAATTACAAAATTCTGCACTTTATGCAAAAATTCAGCATTTAACATAACTAGTAAAGTGCAAAAACTTGGTAAAATAATGTTAGACACTTTCCAAAGTGTCGGGGATTTATTGTGTCACTAAAAACACTATAAAAGACACTTCGAAGCTTTATTTGACACTTTAACGGATCAATATCCAACTGAACAACCGGACTTTACCCGGAACATAAAAATATTGTCAATGACATTGTTACACCTTTCTGAGCTAGTTAGGGTCCCCGAACACCCTAACACCCGCTATATTATACTACACACTAGCAACCTAATTAACATCCTAACTAAACTAACTTGACACTTAACTATATCATCAAAAATCAACTATACCCCCCCTAATCCGATCGGTTCCCCAAGGGGTGACCCACCCCACCATTTGTTGATTATTATAATCATCTTTGTCTAATATTTATCATACATATTACATAATGTGTATTAAGTGAACATGAGTTATAAGTATGCACGGAGGTTAACCATTATCTCACTTCAAAACACTTCACAAAAAAATTGCTCTCTCTTCCCTCTCCTTTGTGTTCGGACGAGAACCCACACACACCCATCATCCCATTCATTCAAGCTTCATCATTCACTCTAAAGACATACAAAGGTGCAAGAGATCATACAAGGAGGCTCGGTGCTTAAGGAAACTCAAGAACCTCTCTACATTGCTTTTAAAGTGGTTATTAAGAGATTTAACGGTTAAAACTCAAGAACACACAAGATCAAAACTAAAAGTCTTGAAAGAAAGATGAACTAGTTGGTTAAAGAGAAACTAATGGTGTAAATCTTGTAAATCTTGCCTTGTTGTGAATATTTGATGTTGTTAGTTGCAAGTAGTGGAACGGATCGTCATCTAACCATGCTAGATCATGTTCATGGAACATGAACTAGTGATATGTTAAGTGTAAAAGTTGTAAGATGATGAACCCTTCCACACATAAACATGAACTTATGTAAAAGTGATTTTTCTTGTAAAATAGAGTTCTAAACTAGTAGATCTAAAGATCTACAAGTGGTTTTTCGGAAGATCCAAGTAAAATATACAAGTCTTGTTTTAAACCCGAATCCTACATACACTAAAAGCATTTTTGTGAACAAGCAAGTGTGTAAACACTGTGTGACAAGAAGATCTAACAAAGAAACATTTTCGTAATTTTTGACTAGAAGTTGTAAAATTACACATTCTTTAAGAATAATGTTTTCAAGAAACTAATTTTATTTTTAAAGATGACGAGAATGTTAAAAGGTTGCTACATATTTTTACACAACTTACAAGTTCATGAGTGTGCGATTTATACTTACTTTTGACTAGTTTGAGGTTTGAATATTGTATATTGATGATTTGAAAATTGATTGATTGAATTTGAAAAGAAAATGATACGCTAGTAAGCGTGGCCACCTCCAGTTACAGAGGAAACTCTGGCGAAATTTTTTCAGAAATATAACACTTAGAAATATTTTGTGACAAGTGTTTATAAATATATTTTTAACTTGTTTTCCAAACAAACTTCGCCATGATTTTTATTATAAATAACCATGTATTCGGAGGTGGATTTTCGTAAATAAAACTTGTTAAATATATATTTGGAATATATATTTCATAGTAAAACATTTGTGTGATTTTATGATTATTTTGTGAACTAGATATGTTATTTTTAGAGTAAAAATAGTATAACTTGTATACACTGAGAAGTATCGACTCCAAAATAATATCAACGCCCTCACAAATAAATATTTAAGTTACACCAGTACTGTTATTACCACACGAACTTTAAAAACGTAACTTATGTATTTCCGGAAAATACTCTTAAATATGTATTTTGATAAAGTATTATTTTGGAAATGGTATGAAGTAAAATATAATAGTTTTGGGAAAAATATGTATATTTTGGAGATAGAATATTTTTGACAAGTGATTTAAAATATATTTTTCAAGTGAGACTTAAAAATATATTTTTGGAATTATAAAGACACACATGTATTAAAACCCCCATCCTTGGGAAGGAATACACTTATAAAATAAATAAGAAGTGTGATTACGGAATAGTTACCTAACTATTTCTCCAACAAAACGTTAAACCTTAAGCTAAGGCACGGCCATCCGTCTAATAGGAATTAGTACGTGTAGGTCGTCACGCAGCAGATAGAGTTGGAGATTGACGTTTCTGGATACGCACTTCTGTGAGTTCATGTCCCCCTTTTCTCTTAACTATTTTTCAGTTTTTATACTTCGGGGGTGAAATACATGTTACAATGATTACGGATACTTTTATACATGGTATGGTTAGCTTAAGGAGGGTTACTACTTAGATCATGTGAGTGGGTAGGCGGAAACTAGAGGCCATTAATCCTCATTGTAGGACCGAGGGTCATTAGCGGTAGATCTATCTGGGTGTAGCGAGCCCAACTCCAGGCCCAACAGTACGGAACTCGGGGTGACTTTGAGCCTGACGCAAAAATCTGCTAGGTTTGAGTCTTCCTACAGCACTTCACACATATCATTGGCTTTGCAACCCAATGGTGATCTCTTTTTCCTTAATTGCTACATATCAGGGTTTTTCATACATACAAATGTATTACAAAGGTTTTACATACTCACTTTCACATGAACACGCTCAACTTTATGTTGATTTTTCAACTTACATGTATTTCAGGAAATTAATGGATCTGGCCAAGTATGCAAGGGTGTTAAGCTGCGTAGAAGTAATGATGTCATCTGAGTTTAGGAAATGTGATCTTTGCCTGGACGGGTCACAAGTCTTAAACTATGTTTCTATTCATGTCTTGTGGTTGTGTCTCATGAACAAGTTTCTAATTATGTCATGGTTGTAAGTGTCAACTTTTAAACAATGTTGTCGTGTTAACTTTTAAAACGTGTTAATTGGATGAACATCATGGTTTTATTTTCATATAGCTTTGTTGTGATTAAGCTATGGTATTAAGAAGTCACACCAAATAAACCCACGCTTCCGCAAAGCCAGGGTGTGACAGCTTGGTATCAAAGCTTTGATCATAGCGAACTAGGATTCCTTCTCGAGTCTAGACTATGATCACTAGGGCTCTCACGAAAACATTTTTACATTGCATACACTAAACGTCCAGATCCAGGGCACAAACATTTTTAACAAAAAGGGCACAATACACTTTTCAAAGATTTTTAATTCAGTCGGGGAGACTGAGGGAGTTCAGTCGGGGAGACTGAGGGAGTTCAGTCGGGGAGACTGAGAGGATAGTCTAAGGAAGACTAGGATGATTACTTGGTTACTTGTTGGTGAATAACATGTTTATTTGATTATATGATTGATTGTTTGTGCATATGTGTGTTTGTGTTACAGACATCACGCCTTCTTCATCGGACACTGGCGTTTTCGACACTCTGGACCCTATAGCGATAGTATCAGATGACATAGTTTCATCGGAGCACGAGGTCCACACTTCCGATACTATCAGCACAGACGATGACGACTTCCAGCCCTTTGCACTGCCTGACGTCGTAGCCGAGCCTGCTGATGGCCATCTCGCTGGGGATTTACCACTTGTGGTGATCCCTGCTCCTGCACCCCTTGCTGCTTATCCGGTTGTAGATATGCCACTTGCTGATATTTCTGACGACGATGTCGATCTATTAGAGGAGGACCCACTTGAGGATGACCTTGAGGGTGAGGTCCCTATTGCTGCTGATGATATCCTACTCATTGCTGACGCTCCTGCAGAGGAGGCTCCTGTTCATTCACCTGTCCTAGACTCATTTGAGCCTGTGGCGTCTGTTTCTTTGCACACACAGGGAGTGCAGCACCACTCACACGACACCGATCCTAACATGGCGTAATCAGCTGCACCTGCACATGACTTTGTGTTTGATCACAATGTTGATGATGATCCTGTGTTTCCCCTGGTTTTGATCCTGACCAGGATATTGAGTTCATTCACTTAGACCAGCCCCTAGAGGATCCTGTAGCCCCTGTCGATCCTTTGTTTGCTGATCCAGCTGATTTTGATATGGAGTTTGTTGATCTGGAGCCTGCTGTGGCCCCTGAGCCAGTCGTTGCTCCTGACCCTGCATTTGAGCATGACCCTGTTCATGCCGATGCACCTGCTGTTGCTCCTTTTGTTGATGACATACCTATTGACGATCATCCCGTTGTTGCTCCACCGTTGGTGGATGATCATGTTGCTGACGCTCCTGTTGATGCTCCACTTCTGTTAGAGGATCCTGTTGTTGCACCACTTCCTGATCTAGTGCCGGTGTTGTTCGACCGTGCACATTTTGCCACCCATATTGATCCACGATACGCTCGCACCCGCAACGGGTGGATAGATGATGGCGATGATTACCCGCCTTTCGTGATACCAGTTACACCATCTGTAGCCCCCGTTTCAGCCCCTGTGTCAGCTTCCATTGATGTTCCCTTGATTCCCCCACACACCACAGATACTCACCGCACAGATCTTCAGATCACCTATCTCCAGGACATACCTCCACCACGTCCTGGGGAGGGTTCGTCACGACAGCCGTTTGGTCATACACCTTTCGTGTCAGGAGGAGGCCAGTTTGTGCCTCAGATTTTTCATCCTACTGTTATTCCCACTGTTGCACCATTTACTGTACCATCCTTCGCTCCATCTAGTGAGCCGTTCCTCTGGTCTATGCCCCCATTATGCCACCATCTGGTCCGTATCACCCATATCACGTGGGGTATTCTACGGAGGAGATTCTCACATCTTTCATGATACAGCAGGAGGCGCTGACCCGTCGCGTACAGGAGCTGGAGAGAGCTCAGCGACCACCGTGCCATTGCCAGACCCCACCTGCAGTATCACACCCTCCGCGCCCACTTTCACCTGATTATGCCACTCGCTTTTGGACTCCTGAGCAGCAGATAGCATACTTATTGCGCGCTCATCGCGCTATGGAGGAGGACTGGCTTCATATGCGACGTTTACTCTTTTCTCGTTTTCCCCCTCCTCCACCGCCATCAGCTTAGGCCTTTTTTATTCGACGCAGGTGGAATTTTGGTGAGACGACCGCGATTGTGCAAACTACACAGCTTTTGAAGACCGCATTTTTTATGATTGTGACTTTTGATGATTTATATATTTGTTGTTGTTGTCACTGACTAGATAGTTTGGACTAGGGCGATGTGGCCCTTAGTCACTGATGATGTATGATGAAGTTGTGAACTTGTAAACCTTACATTGTGGTCTTGATTTATGACAGCGCAATCGCAGTATTCTCATTATATGTGATGTTGGGTTGATTATTGATTTTTTATAACATGTGATGTGGTGTGCTTGGTTAAATTGTAACATGAGATGTTATGTGTTTGAATGATACTACGTACGTATGTTGTTTACTTACTATGACCTAACCAACACGATCATCTTTTAGAAGATGCCACCAAGACGCGAGATGCGTATGCCTACCAGCGAGGCAGAACTCCTAGGAATCATTGCTGCCGCCATAGCACAGTATGCAGCCTCACAAGGAGGAACCAGCGGAAGCAATTCAAATAATAACGGCAATAACAATCCACCACATGGTAATGTTAAGTTGTTTGAGACATATTACAATACATTTGGATATTTATAGCACGTCCGCTAATACCATTTGTATATTCTAACGTATGTGCAGGGTGCACTTACAAGCAGTTCCTAGACTGCAAGCCTGTGAATTTCGACGGCACCGGAGGTGCTATTGCGTTCGTAAGGTGGGCTGAGAAAACAGAATCTGTCTTAAGAATGAGCAAATGTGCTCCAGATCAACAAGTGACTTACATCTCAGGGCTGTTTCTGGATGGAGCCCTATCCTGGTGGATCTTACAAGTGCAAACTCTTGGTGAAGTTGCTGCTTATGCGATGACATGGAATGAGCTGAAGGAGCTCATGCGAAGAAAGTACTGCTCGCGTGCTGAGATTCAAAGGTTAGAGACTGAGTTCTGGCATTTAAGGATGGATGGTCCCAAGATTGCGGAATACATTCAAAGATTTCATGATTTATCCCACGTTGTGCCGTACATGGTCACACCAGAGTTTAAACGGATTGAAAGGTTCATCTGGGGATTGGCTCCCCAAATAATGAGCATGGTCACCACATCCAAACCTGCCACGATCACGGAAGCGATCGATCTTAGTGTGGCGCTTACTGAGGAGGCCATTCGGTTGAACAAGTTTCCAAATGTTGAACCAAAGAAGAAAGAGACACATGCTGAGTCGTCTGGTGAAAACAAGCGAAAGTTTTCAAACTTCAAGCAAGGAACCAGCCATGTAAGCAAGAAGGACGAATCAAGCACACCGGTCCAAGCTGCAACCGGTGTTGGGAAGAAAGGGAAAGGTTATATGGGTACGCATCCCAAGTGTAACACCTGTCAGCGTCATCATTCTGGTCGGTGTGGGCCAAAAATATGTGAAGCTTGTGGAAAGGTAGGCCACTTGAAGGATAATTGTTGGGCTAGTGCTGGCCAGGGTGGCCAAGGAGGTTTTGGTAATAGGAACAACAACCGTGGTGGTAATGGAAATCGATCACAAGGAAATAATGGAGGCAATGGAAACCGAGGGAACACTACAAATCAGGCGGGTAATGTGAATCGAAATCAAAACAAAACTCAAGCTGGGAACGGAGGTGGTAATGGGCAAAGACTGGGTTGTTACAACTGTGGTGACATTGGACATTTTAAGAGGGATTGCCCAAATTTGAACCAAGCACGGGGAAGAGTCTTTAACATCGACGCAAGGGAAGCGCGCCAAGATCCAAACGTTGTCACCGGTACATTCCCTATAAACCAACGTTTTGCATCTGTTCTTTATGATACTAGTGCCGATTATAGTTTCGTGTCGTTAGAATTTAAGAATATACTTGGGTTGACACCTAGTAAGTTAGACGTTCCATTCTCGATCGAATTGGCGAATAGGAAACTAGTTGAAACGGGTGAAGTTATAAGAAGATGCGTGATAGAATTGGGAGGACACGAATTTACGCTAGACCTGCTACCTGTCGAGTTGGGAAGCTTTGATGTGGTAGTGGGAATGGATTGGTTGTCCAGCAACAAGGCCGAGATTGTTTGCCATGAGAAGACCATCCGTATCCCTGTGACGGATGAAGAAACAATCGTAGTGCACGGAGAGAAGTATGATACGCCGCTGAGGATTATTAGCTGTCTAAAAGCTAGAAAGTGCTTGAAGAAGGGATGTGTTGCATTCTTGGCACACATCGTGGATAAGAAGGCTGCTGAACCGAAGATCGAAGACATTCCAGTTGTCAAGGAATATCCGGAAGTCTTTCCAGAAGACTTGCCAAGATTACCGCCTCAAAGGCAAGTCGAGTTCCACATTGACTTGGTTCCAGGCGTCGCGCCTGTAGCCAAGGCACCCTACAGACTTGCGCCTTCAGAGATACAGGAGTTGTCGACACAACTCCAGGAGCTATTGGGCAAAGGATTCATCAGACCAAGCTTCTCACCTTGGGGAGCTCCGGTTCTGTTTGTTAAAAAGAAGGACGGTAGTTTCCGTATGTGCATAGACTACCGTGAGCTTAATAAGTTGACTATCAAGAACAGGTATCCCTTGCCGAGAATCGATGACCTTTTTGACCAGTTGCAAGGCTCAAGATTTTATTCAAAAATCGATTTGCGATCAGGATACCATCAACTAAGGATACAAGAGGAAAGTATCCCGAAGACGGCCTTTAGGACTCATTATGGACATTACGAGTTCCTAGTTATGCCGTTTGGGTTGACAAAGGCACCTGCAGTTTTCATGGACCTAATGAACCGAGTCTGCAAGCCGTACTTGGACAAGTTTGTGATTGTGTTTATTGACGACATTCTGATTTACTCGAAGACAAAGGACGAGCACGAACAGCACTTAAGAGCTATTCTAGAGCTACTTAAGAAGGAGAAATTGTACGCCAAGTTCTCGAAGTGTGAGTTCTGGCTACGCGAAGTCCAGTTTCTTGGACATGTGGTTAATGGAAATGGAATCCATGTTGATCCCACCAATATCGAGGCGATCAGGGATTGGGAGACTCCAAAGATGCCAACCGAGATTCGACAGTTCTTGGGTTTGGCTGGTTATTATCGAAGATTCATTGAGGATTTTTCTAAAATCGCTCAACCTCTGACCGCGCTCACACAGAAAGACAAGAAGTTCGATTGGAGTGACAAGCAAGAAGAAGCGTTTCAGTTGTTAAAGAACAAGCTTTGTGAAGCACCGATTTTATCGCTACCCGAAGGAACGGATGACTTCGTGGTGTATTGTGACGCCTCGCGTCAAGGTTTGGGTTGTGTGCTGATGCAACGCCAGAAGGTTATAGCTTATGCGTCACGCCAGTTGAAGGTACATGAGAAAAATTATACCACGCACGACTTGGAGCTAGGCGCGGTGGTATTTGCGTTGAAAATCTGGCGACATTATTTGTATGGTACGCGCTGCACAATCTTCACTGATCACAAGAGCCTGCAACACACATTCAACCAGAAAGAGCTTAATATGAGGCAGAGACGCTGGGTAGAGCTGTTGAATGATTATGACTGTGAGATCAAGTATCATCCAAGGAAGGCGAATATGGTCGCTGATGCCCTGAGTCGAAAAGAAAGGGTTAAGCCCATAAGGGTTAGGGCTTTGGAAATGATCGTCCAGACAGATCTCACTTTGCGCATTCGTGCCACGTAGAGAGAAGCTTTGAAAGAAAGGAATATTGAAGATGAGTATCTCCGTGGGGTGGAGAAGCAGTTAGTGCCAAACGAGGAAGGAACTTTATGCTTCATGAAACGGATTTGGGTTCCTCTGTTTGGTGGTTTGAGAAAAGTTATTTTTGATGAAGCTCACAAATCACGGTACTCTATCCACCCAGGAGCGGATAAGATGTACCAAGATCTTAAGGATTTTTATTGGTGGCCTAGGATGAAAGGCAATGTTGCTGTTTATGTTAGCAAGTGCTTAACGTGCGCCAAGGTGAAAGCTGAATACCAGAAGCCTTCAGGACTTCTGCAACAACCTGAGATTCCCAAGTGGAAATGGGAACAGATTTCAATGGATTTCGTTACGAAATTGCCAAAGACGCCCAGAGGCCATGATATGATTTAGGTGATAGTAGACTGCCTAACAAAGTCCACACATTTCATGCCGATCAAAGAAAAAGACAACACGAGTAAACTTGTGGAAATATACATGCGAGAGATTGTTGCGCGTCATGGAGTACCTCTCTCGATTATCTCTGATAGAGATGGGAGATTTATATCAAGGATTGGGCAATCCTTTCAAGAAGCCTTTGGCTCACAATTGAACCTAAGTACTGCGTTTCATCCGCAAACTGATGGCCAAAGTGAAAGAACTATTCAGACATTGGAAGATATGCTGAGAGCATGTGTAATGGATCTAGGTGGTAGTTGGGATAGTCATTTACCATTGGTCGAGTTTTCATACAACAACAGCTACCACACAAGCATTGGAGCCGTGCCATTTGAAGCGCTTTATGGACGCAAATGTCGATCACCCTTATGCTGGGCTAATGCAGGTGATAGACAACTCGTTGGTACCGAGATAGTCCAAGAGACGACGGACAAGATCGCACAAATTCGAAAGCGCATCGAGGCGGCTCGCGACCGACAGAAAGCCTATGCAAATCCAAAGAGGAAACCTTTGGAATTTCAAGTTGGGGATATGGTGTTATTGAAAGTTTCACCCTGGAAGGGTGTGGTACGCTTCGGAAAGCGTGGGAAGTTGAATCCGCGTTACATTGGCCCGTTCAAAATCCTGCAAAGGATTGGGCTTGTAGCCTACAAACTGTACCTACCTGCTGAACTCAATGGTGTTCACGATACAATCCATGTATCAAATTTGAGAAAGAGTCCAACACAAGAGACGGTGATCATTCCTGCTGACGAAGTTCACATCGACGACACGCTCCACTTTACCGAAGAACCCGTCGAGGTTACGAATTGGAAAGTTAACAAAACACGCAGGAGTAGTGTCAAGCTCGTCAAAGTTCGTTGGAATGCAAGACATGGGCCTGAATTCACGTGGGAACGTGAGGATCGTATGAAGGAGAAATATCCCCCATTTATTTCCTAAGACCCCTACAACTAGAAGCAGAGCCTAAAATTTCGGGACGAAATTTCTTTAACAGGGGGAGAATGTGACAACCCTCACCAAACCAGGTATCCGTACGAATTAATTAATATTTGATTAATGCATAATTACTGTGCTTGCTTACAACTGTGGTTAAACTGCTTCTTGATTTCTGATACATACAAACTCATGCATCACATTTTATGATGTCACTCTATTACTTACACACAAACATTAGTGACAACCTTGATGCACAAAAGCACAGTGAGCACACTATACGGATAACCCAGTAAACATGCTGACATTGCCAGCACCTAAACAGACATTGTTCTGAGGCCAGTACGAGCCGGGAATAGATTACTACACTAGTAGGGAGTGTAGGGAGGTGAGGATTATAAAATTGCGTCACTAGGTGATATTTATAGTGACCGGATGTGCCTAAAACATGCTTTAATTACAAAATTCTGCACTTTATGCAAAAATTCAGCATTTAACATAACTAGTAAAGTGCAAAAACTTGGTAAAATAATGTTAGACACTTTCCAAAGTGTCGGGGATTTATTGTGTCACTAAAAACACTATAAAAGACACTTTGAAGCTTTATTTGACACTTTAACGGATCAATATCCAACCGAACAACCGGACTTTACCCGGAACATAAATATATTGTCAATGACATTGTTTACGCCTTTCTGAGCTAGTTAGGGTCCCCGAACACCCTAACACCCGCTATATTATACTACACACTAGCAACCTAATTAACATCCTAACTAAACTAACTAGACACTTAACTATATCAGCAAAAATCAACTATACCCCCCCCCCCTATTCCGATCGGTTCCCCAAGGGGTGACCCACCCCACCATTTGTTGATTATTATATTCATCTTTGTCTAATATCTATCATACATATTACATAATGGGTATTAAGTGAACATGAGTTATAAGTATGCATGGAGGTTAACCATTATCTAACTTCAAAACACTTCAAAAAAAATTGCTCTCTATTCCCTCTCCTTTGTGTTCGGCCGAGAACCCACACACACCCATCATCCCATTCATTCAAGCTTCATCATTCACTCTAAAGACATACAAAGGTGCAAGAGATCATACAAGGAGGCTCAGTGCTTACGGAAACTCAAGAACCTCTCTACATTGCTTTTATCCACCTTGTTTACGCCTTGTTTCTTCCCTAGCCTCGAGCTAGTAGTAAGTGCTTCTAGACACCCTCTTGTTCTTGTTTAAAGTGGTTATTAAGAGATTTAACGGTTAAAACTCAAGAACACACAAGATCAAAACTAAAAGTCTTGAAAGAAAGATGAACTAGTTGGTTAAAGAGAAACTAATGGTGTAAATCTTGTAAATCTTGCCTTGTTGTGAATATTTGATGTTGTTAGTTGCAAGTAGTGGAACGGATCGTCATCTAACCATGCTAGATCATGTTCATGGAACATGAACTAGTGATATGTTAAGTGTAAAAGTTGTAAGATGATGAACCCTTCCACACATAAACATGAACTTATGTAAAAGTGATTTTTCTTGTAAAATAGAGTTCTAAACTAGTAGATCTAAAGATCTACAAGTGGTTTTTCGGAAGATCCAAGTAAAATATACAAGTCTTGTTTTAAACCCGAATCCTACATACACTAAAAGCATTTTTGTGAACAAGCAAGTGTGTAAACACTGTGTGACAAGAAGATCTAACAAAGAAACATTTTCGTAATTTTTGACTAGAAGTTGTAAAATTACACATTCTTTAAGAATAATGTTTTCAAGAAACTAATTTTATTTTTAAAGATGACGAGAATGTTAAAAGGTTGCTACATATTTTTACACAACTTACAAGTTCATGAGTGTGCGATTTATACTTACTTTTGACTAGTTTGAGGTTTGAATATTGTATATTGATGATTTGAAAATTGATTGATTGAATTTGAAAAGAAAATGATACGCTAGTAAGCGTGGCCACCTCCAGTTACAGAGGAAACTCTGGCGAAATTTTTTCAGAAATATAACACTTAGAAATATTTTGTGACAAGTGTTTATAAATATATTTTTAACTTGTTTTCCAAACTTCGCCATGATTTTTATTATAAATAACCATGTATTCGGAGGTGGATTTTCGTAAATAAAACTTGTTAAATATATATTTGGAATATATATTTCATAGTAAAACATTTGTGTGATTTTATGATTATCTTGTGAACTAGATATGTTATTTTTAGAGTAAAAATAGTATAACTTGTATACACTGAGAAGTATCGACTCCAAAATAATATCAATGCCCTCACAAATAAATATTTAAGTTACACCGGTACTGTTATTACCACACGAACTTTAAAAACGTAACTTATGTATTTCCGGAAAATACTCTTAAATATGTATTTTGATAAAGTATTATTTTGGAAATGGTATGAAGTAAAATATAATAGTTTTGGGAAAAATATGTATATTTTGGAGATAGAATATTTTTGACAAGTGATTTAAAATATATTTTTCAAGTGAGACTTAAAAATATATTTTTGGAATTATAAAGACACACATGTATTAAAACTCCCATCCTTGGGAAGGAATACACTTATAAAATAAATAAGAAGTGTGATTACGGAATAGTTACCTAACTATTTCTCCAACAAAACGTTAAACCTTAAGCCAAGGCACGGCCATCCGTCTAATAGGAATTAGTACGTGTAGGTCGTCACGCAGCAGATAGAGTTGGAGATTGACGTTTCTGGATACGCACTTCTGTGAGTTCATGTCCCCCTTTTCTCTTAACTATTTTTCAGTTTTTATACTTCGGGGGTGAAATACATGTTACAATGATTACGGATACTTTTATACATGGTATGGTTAGCTTAAGGAGGGTTACTACTTAGATCATGTGAGTGGGTAGGCGGAAACTAGAGGCCATTAATCCTCATTGTAGGACCGAGGGTCATTAGCGGTAGATCTATCTGGGTGTAGCGAGCCCAACAGTACGGACCTCGGGGTGACTTTGAGCCCGACGCAAAAATCTGCTAGGTTTGAGTCTTCCTATAACACTTCACACATATCATTGGCTTTGCAACCCACTGGTGATCTCTTTTTCCTTAATTGCTACATACCAGGGTTTTTCATACATACAAATGTATTACAAAGGTTTTACATACTCACTTTCACATGAACTCGCTCAACTTTATGTTGATTTTTCAACTTACATGTATTTCAGGAAATTAATGGATCTGGCCAAGTATGCAAGGGTGTTAAGCTGCGTAGAAGTAATGATGTCATCCGAGTTTAGGAAATGTGATCTTTGCCTGGACGAGTCACAAGTCTTAAACTGTGTTTCTATTCATGTCTTGTGGTTGTGTCTCATGAACAAGTTTCTAATTATGTCATGGTTGTAAGTGTCAACTTTTAAACAATGTTGTCGTGTTAACTTTTAAAACGTGTTAATTGGATGAACATCATGGTTTTATCTTCATATAGCTTTGTTGTGATTAAGCTATGGTATTAAGAAGTCACACCAAATAAACCCACGCTTCCGCAAAGCCAGGGTGTGACAGGGTTAGCTATGATTGATACATCAAACCTAGTCGTTTGTTGAAGTTTGTTCTCATTGATGGGTGATTGAGAAGGACTGGTTTGTGCCTGGTTCAGATCTATAGCATCCAACAGTAATTTAGTTGGTGGGGGAATTGTGGATGTGAGGTTGGGTGTAGAAAGAGAATTGGCCCCGGGCATTGGGCTGTGGATGATGGAAGCAAGTGATTCCAGAGCATCATATTGTGGTGTCCCTATTTGTACAACCTGTTCTTTTTGAGAAGAAACAGGAGGAGTTTCAGCCATGGGTTGAGATATTTGTACCAACTGATGTGAGGAAGTAGCAGCAGTGGTTTCTTGTGACTTTTGTGCTGTCACTAGCAGTTGCTCTGGTATCTCATCCTCCAGAGTTGCCTTTTTGATAGGTTTGGGGGGTTTTTTGAGTTTTCTTTTGTTTTGGCTTTTTGTGGATTGTAGGTGTGGGCTTCAAAACAGTTGTTTTGCTGCTTTGATCACCTTGAGCAGTGGGCTCAGCAGCAGATACCTGAGGAGCAGCGGTAGCTGCTAAATTCTGCTCAGGCACCTCTGCTTGTGTTTTGCAAGGTGTTGACATTCTTGTAAAAGTTTCAGCAGTTAAGTTGGTTATTTGAAAAGAGTCACCTTGTTTTATTACATGAGCATCATCCTTACCAAATTTCTTTTCAAAATAATAACTTAGAAATATTGGAAAGAGTAAGAATGGCTTTTTCTCAACATTTTTAACCAAATCATTAAAAATTTCCTGGGAATAATTGAATTTTTCATCTTAAAGAATAGAATATCCCAGGTTTTGAATCTTTAATGGTATCTCATTGAAAGCGGTGGTTTTGTTTGACACACACATTAGGAGGGTATGAAATAAAAATCTTGTTGCAGGAGGGAAGAAACCTTTTTGTAAGGTATCCCTCTTCATCATTGTATCTGCATACCCTCTTTCAAGAAAGTCAATTTTTAACTCGTTTTTAGGAAAGAAAGTTTTACCTTGTTGATCATCGAGCTGAAAGACTTCCGAGATGGATTGTGGTGTGATTTTGACAGTGTTACCCTTTAGAGAAGACTTGATGGCTATGACAGTCTCTCCTTGTTTGTCAAGGGTTACATTTTTCTAAAACTCTCTTTGGGTCGCCAAGTAAATACGAGCATCTGCTGTTAACAAAGTTTTGTACTTTGATGCAGACATGATATCAATGATGGAGTGGAAAGCATCGGTGGTGCCGGGTTTTGTGAGAAGACCCAGAATGTTATGAGAAACTTTATGTGGGATTTCAATGGGTGTTGTTGATTTTGAAGCGGATTTTGTGGATGACTTCGATTTTGTCATTTTGGAGAAGATGATCGAAGCAAGTTGTGAAGAAATTGGAGAAAATGAGATGAAAACTGCTTTAAGAAAGGAATTTTTATGAATTCAATTCGACAGTAAAATCCTGTTTGGGGTTTTGAAGGGGGTTTTATGGAGAAAAAGTGAATGCTGACGTGGCAGCGGTTACAAAAGGTCTGACCACTATGTACTGTCCACGTGCCAACCCCTGATGAAGAAAACGACAACTCCTTTATGAAGACCACTGATGGAACAAGATCAGTGGGCATGACTGGAACAATGAGGGCAGTGGATGATTTTTACTATCAGTGGATAGCATATCAGTGGATAAAACACTGATTTTGAACAACAATGCTTATCAAAGAAATGAGAGAGCAGGGGTTGACTTTCAGCAGTGGACAGACTTTGAAGTAGAGCAGACTTTTGAACAAGCAGTGGTTAGGGCAGACTTTTAATGATTTTAATGAAAACTTCATTTTTAGCTATTTTTAAGGATGGATTTTTGATTTTCTGAAAACATTTTAATGCTTTTATTCATAGAAAAACAGAATTTTGCCTGTTATTCCATGTTCAGCATTCCAATCCTAGAGATCAAGCTTTCAAAGGTGGATGTGTCTAATGCTTTGGTTAGCACATCTGCCAGCTGATCCTTAGTTGGAACATGATGCAGAGAAATCAAACCTTTTTCATAGCAATCCCTCACAAAGTGATGTCTGATGTCAATGTGTTTGGTGGTTGAGTGGGAAACTGGATTTTTGATGATATTTTCTGCTGCCTGGCTATCCAACATGAGTGGTGTCTTTAAGGCAGTGATACCAAAATCCAACAACTGATTTTGAAGCCAAAGCAGTTGCGCTGTACAGCTTGCAGCAGCTATATATTCTGCCTCAGCAGTGGATGTGGAAACAGCTGCTTGCTTTTTGCTTTGCCAAGACACTAAACAACTGCCTAGGAATTGGCACCCTCCTGAAGTGGACTTCCTTGTTTTGTCATATCCAGCAAAGTCACTGACGTGATGTCGTGGTACACGCAAATTTAATCCAATTAACAACTAATAGATAGTGGTAAATGGGTATCGAACTCAGGGAGTATGTGGAAAATGTGTTGATTCTATAGCTTTGCAATTTAACTACAATTAACCTAATATGCAGAAAATAAAGATCAATTATTTGGATTGTTTGTTTTAGAAAACTAAATTATCAATTACTTACTAATCAAGAATGGATTTTTTTAATTCAGATTATGAGAACAATGACCATCTTAGGATTCAGTTTCTTTTAACACTTGTGTGAAATTCCAACTAGAAAGAGTTACATAGACATAACTCGTGTATAAACAATCGTTGTGATAAAAGGGAACAAAGTACTCAGATTATATGAATGCGAGGTTATTTCCCGATGATCAATCAATCAATATCCAACCCTAACCCTTCCCGTGATATCTCGATTGCCAATGGCACCAAGAACGTACGATTTAGACTAGAATTGCAATACCAATTAATAAACTACAATCAATTACTCATACACCATGATAATCAAAGCAAACACAAAGTTATCATTCTAGAAATAAAGGAACAAACACACAAGAGTTTTAGAGAAATCTTCACCTAAGATGATCACCACAAGTTTAGCCGGACATTGTTCGGTTGATCATCATAACATCAAAAGTCAAGTTCATACGAATCAAAAACCAAAACCAAATGTTTAGAAATGTTTGGAACCAACAAGAACCAGCCAAAATCGCCCCCAATCTCCAGAGAAAACGTCCAATGATGAATAATGTGAAAAGACACCATCAAAAACGGTTTAATGAGGCAGTTACACATTTTTCCGCAGCCTCCACCGTAATTTACGGTCTCCACCGTAAATTACGGTGGACATCATTTTGTTACGGTGATATGCTCCTGAAGTACGATGGGGAGAATGCAAGTTTCAGGGCCACCGTAAATTACGGTGGCCACCGTAAATTAAGGTGGAGCCCTGATTCTTGGGTTTTGTTTCTTCTTTCATTCCATGCACGACCCGTTCCTCTCCAAACCGTCCAAAGCAGCATTTTATCCATTTTTAGCTCCCAAAACATACCTGAAACATAAGCAACTGTAGTCATCTAATTCAAGATAATTACGCGATTAAGTGAAGGATAAATTCATCTTTTAACATCATTAAGGGTTGTCCTATGGACCACCCGTCACATCCCCACACTTAACCGTTGCTTGTCCCAAGCAACTCATCAAAACCATTTTTTCCTTTTTTTTTCTTTTCTTTCTTTTTTGTTTTGTTTTTTTTTTTTTTATCAAACATTCAGCATAACATCAAATAAGATTACATACTACTAAACAACCACTAACACTATAAGACCGGGCCAAGTCGGGTAAATTTTTTTAGGTAACTAGCTAAGGGGTAACAAATGATAGGCTTTAAGCACAAAATGGGCAACTAAATGTCCAAACCCCCGCCCCTCTCACTACCAATCTCATATATATAATTTATGAGGTCCAACCCCCCAAATCCCACACTCGCACACACTATGACGAGGCTACCTAAATGCCCTTATCCTTTCTACATTCATATCCAACTAAGGCCTCGAACCGTATTCAAGCACAAGTTCTAATGCACCCCCACCCGTTGCCACTCTCATCAAAGACAAGTATTATTTATATGCACGTGTGGCTTCAACTCTCACCGAGAACAAAGGGTATTAAGGGTTGCCGGTGCATCATTTGGGGTTAGTCCAAGGTGTTCAAATTCTCACATTGTTTTGCTTGATTTAATTTTTTTTCAAAAACTTCAAAAATTTCCCCCCATCCCCATACTTGGGATACTTTGACCCCAATGTATGGTTTTAGGAGGATTTGATCGCTAAACTCTTTAACACCAACTAAAAGCTCAACACTCAAACCACAAATTTCTTTTTGGTATTTTTCATTTTATATTTTTTTTATATTTTTCTTCTTTTAAAGACATAACACCACTAACTCGCACAAACCCAACACAAAACCAAATAACTAACACCACCCGACCAAAAACATAATAAACCAACAAATATTCACAAAATGTACAAGAAAGAGCACGACCTGACTAATAGTAGCGCAGTTGAGGCGGTCCGAAAATGGAAGACATCATCTCATTCCATTCTCCAAAAGCAAATGCACCGCTACCACTTCCACTTTGTTGGGATGCTCCTTGTTGTTGACGCGGGTCTAACCATTGTGAATGATGGAGCGGCGGGGTCGGATACGACATACTACCATCGTATGGTGGTAGAGACGCATAATCTACCGGAGGTGGATCCACAACCACGGGCCGCCCGGCATGCCAATCCGCATGCATTCTTCGCGTTTGATCATCTTCATACCTGTTATTCATCTCTAGCTCATGGGAGTAAGCGTGTGCACGATTCCATGATTCTTGACGATTGAAGTTATGATTTAAGGCCCGCTCCATACTAGCACTCATCATCGTTTGTTGATCAAACAAAGTATGCTCTGAACCCGACCATGACTCAAAAACGGGTGCCGGAGGACGTTGGTTCTCGATAAACTCTTGCATCGTGCCATCATAAGCCCAATTCGGTTCGTAGGAACGCTCCGTGTAATCATAGAAAGCACCACCATATCCTCTACCTAGGCCCCCTTGGCCCACATTCACATTCTCACCACCATGAGGCTCATCCGCATAATCATCATCCCGACTCGGGGCTTCCGCCTCACTCTCCGGTTCATCCTCTTCGCCCGGTAGAAGATCCCTTGCACCCACTTTCAACGCTCTCCATCTCTGCCCTTCCGACTTGAGCTTGTGATTTCTCTCCGATTGTGTGTAGGTCCAACCAATCCCCATCTTTTGTAAAGTAAAAGGCTGATGCCTTTTGCTGCCCCTTTATCCTCTGATGTAATTACCTTAAACTGCTTCATCAATCCTTTGATAATTCGGCAATACGGGATAATACTCCTCCCCAACTTGTTTCGGAAAATCCAGAGATGGTTCATGATCAAATACCGGATTGGAAAACGCGGAGACCCATTGAGTAACGAATAGAGGACGGGTACTTCCGGGTACCTCACTTGCTCTTTATCTCCTCTTCGTGGAATGACATTCAAAATGCAAATCGCTAGCAGCAATTTGGCTTCTATCTTCAAGTTCCTCCGGTATAAAATGCCACTGTAGGTACCGGGCAAAAACAAAGCCGCTAGCATGTCATTCCACCTCGGATGCTTCTCCGGTTTGAAAAACAGATCATCAAGGCTAGGGAACATATAATCACGAGCCGGTAGATTGTCATATTTCCCCAATTTCTTCAGTGTGTCAAATGACATCTCCACCTTTATCCCATTTACCTCACCCGTCAACTTCATCTGTGATGGCCTATCATACTTGTTGCATGTCAACGTTGCCATCCATTCTTGAATCTCGGTCATAAACAGATTCTTGTTATCTTTATCATAACAACTAAGCGCCGCCTCCCATCCTAAGGCGCGAAATTGGTTAAACACATTGAATGGCCCAAATTCAACCTCTCGAAATTCCCTCTCACAAATAAACGCGACAGCCCTGTTTTTTAACCGGTTCATACTGTCATGAAAAAGTGTCGGTTGCCAATGCTCTGGTTGCTCATCCAATGGAGCCGATTCCCATCTTGGCTTATCAGTCGGGTCCAACTCTACCATCTCTTCATCCTCGCTTTCACTCTCACTAACTCTACCCAAGTATTGCCTCTTCTTTGGTTATACTTCCGGCTGTTTTCCCTTGCCTTTAGACGAAGAAGACGAACTAGCTCCCACTCTTTCCTTCGTTCTTACCATTTTCCTACTCACATTGCAAAGCAAACAACACAACCAAACACAAAAAGTTAGACTCTTTTCTCCCAAAACATCCCCACACTTGCTTGTTACTATGGTTGTAGATGCTAGTGAACTTAAATTTTAAAATTATTTTCTCAAAAATTGGGCATGGTGTCTCTACAATGTAAAGATTCCCAAAAGTTCACTACTTTAATCATCAAACCTACATCTACAAACCATAACAATGTTCAAGTAACCATTTTCATGACAAAATCTAAGAACAAGCAAGTGGGTATGAACAAATAACCTTCCTTTTCACAATGCATCATCAAAACATAACAAATAAACTTCCATACCTTTGTTTGAAGATGCTAAAACACGAGTGAAACAAGAACTTCAAAAACCCCCAAAATTTTCGGACCTAGGGCTTGTGAATCGGACCAGAAAACGCCGTTTTCTTACAAATCTCTTCGCAAAATCAGCAAGTACGTGAAAAATTAGTCGAGATAGACCTAAATTTCACTTGATTTGGCTAAGAATTGAGAGAGATATGAAAGATTGAAGGTTGAAAGGTTATGGAGGTTGTAGAAGATCTTGTGGGGTAATATGAAAGTGATAGTTGAGATTTTTGGTTAGGGGAAGATAAAAGAAAATGAGTGGTGAGGGTTGATTCACGTGACCTGATTAGTATTATTATTATTATTATTATTATTATTTAATTGCTACACGAAGCCGACCGGTCAGTTTTCCAGGTCTACCGTAATTTACGGTATACACCGTAAATTACGGTGGAACCTGGAACAAAATTCTCACCGTGACTCAGGAGGTTCTTACCGTAAAGCTCCAAAATTTCTCACTTCCACTGTAAATTACGGTACCACTGTAAATTACGGTGGTACCTGGGCATTCCTGGTTCACTTAAAAATGCAATTTAAAGTGTCTTTTTTATATATTTTTTTTTTCAGTTTTTTTCAATTTTTTTTGTGTTTTTAAATTTTTCAAAAACATGTAAAAATTACCCTACCCCCTCGAAAGTCCCGTGTTGTCCTCAACACAATATTAGAGCAATTCGTGACCCGAATGTCCCCACACTTGTTTCAAACACAAGCTTCAAGCGAGTACGGTAAAAATGCAAACTATACAAAACAAACTAAACAAAATGCTAACTATTTACACTATCAAACCTGGGCCTCTCATGGTTGTTCCTCATCGACCGGGCGTAACATGTAGCCCGCTTTGTCAAGCTCCAAGTTGTTGATGTCGTTCCCTTCCAAGTTTGGCTTTAGCCGATGGCCATTCACCGTTTGTTGTTTATTTGTTTGCTCATCTTGGATATCTACATCACCAAACCTCCCAACTCGCCGAACGACATATGGGCCCATCCATTTGCTTTTAAGCTTGCCCGCAAACATCTTGAGCCTTGAATTGTACAACCAAACCTTTTGACCCACTTCAAAGGTTTTCTTCCTCAACTTTGCATCGTGTACCTTCTTAAGCTTGTCTTTGTAAGCCGATGCACACTCATACGCCTCGTCTCTAATTTCTTCAATTTCGCTTAATTGCAACTTCCTCATCTTCCCCGCTTCATCGTAGTCCGCATTCACCGTCTTGATTGCCCAATGTGCCCGATGTGCTAACTCCATTGGCAAGTGACAACCCTTTCCATAAACCATCCGATAAGGTGTTGTGCCAATTGGAGTCTTGTAGGCCGTTCGGTATGCCCACAACGCATCATCCAAGTTGCTCGACCAATCCTTCCTATCCGTTCTAACCGTCTTCATGAGAATTTCTTTTATTTGATGGTTGGACACTTCAACTTGTCCACTCGTTTGCGGATGGTAAGGTGTAGCAATCTGGTGATTCACGCTATACCTCTTCAATAATTTCCCGAAATTAAATTTATTGAAATGCGAACCACCGTCACTTATAATAACTCTTGGAATGCCAAAACGGGAGAGGATGTTGGATTGAACAAATTTACAAACAACCGAGTGGTCATTTGTTCTTGTTGCAATGGCTTCAATCCATTTAGAGACGTAATCCACCGCCACCAAAATATATAGAAAACCATTCGAATTCGGGAAGGGACCCATAAAGTCAATGCCCCATACATCAAATATTTCGACAACCAAAATTGGTTGCAATGGCATCTCGTCCCTTTTTGAAATGCTTCCCATCCTTTGACAATTTATACAATTTCTTGCAATCTCACACGCATCCTTGAAGATAGTGGGCCAATAAAACCCACATGAGAGAACCCGGTAACCCGTTTTATGCCCACTAAAGTGACCTCCACAAGCGGATGAGTGGGCATGAGTCAAGATTTCCAACACCTCCGTTTCGGGCACACACCTCCTAATGACTTGATCTGGCCCGGTCTTGAAAAGATCTGGTTCATCCCAAATGTATTGCTTCACTTGGACCATAAATTGTTGTCGTCGCTTCTTGGTCCAATGATTTGGGATGGCACCTGTGGCTAAGTAATTTACGTAGCGAGCATACCACGGTGCAACAAAGGTGGATACGGCTAGGAGCTGCTCATCGGGAAACCTTTCATTTATCTCGCTAACATCGTCAATCCCTTCCACCGGAATCCGGGACAAGTGATCCGCCACTACGTTCTCACTTCCCTTTTTGTCTCGGATCTCTAAATCGAACTCTTGTAACAACAACACCCATCGAATTAAACGAGGCTTCGCGTCCTTTTTCTCCATCAAATACCAGACCGCGCTATGATCCGAATAAACCACCACCTTGCTCCCCCAAATATACGAACGAAACTTATCCAAAGCATACACCACCGCTAATAACTCCTTTTCGGTTGTGGTGTAATTCAGTTGCGCTTCGGATAAAGTCTTGCTTGCATAATAAATTACCACCGGCTTTTTGTCAACCCGTTGACCCAAAACTGCACCAATTGTAGTGTCGCTTGCATCACACATAATCTCGAACGGCTTTGACCAATCCGGCGGTTGCAAAATGGGAGCTTTCGCCAAATGTTCCTTCAAAACAGTAAATGATTGCAAACATTCGTTAGTAAAGTCAAATGGAACATCCTTTAACAACAAATTTCATAATGGTTTAGTAATAACACTAAAGCCTTTTATAAAACGTCTATAAAAGCCTGCGTGTCCCAAGAATGACCTTACACCCTTAACATTTTTCGGTGGTGGCAAAGATGATATTACCCGTATTTTTGCCTTATCCACCTCCATTCCCCTTTCCGATATTACATGACCTAACACAATGCCCTCTTGCACCATAAAATGACTTTTCTCCCAACTAAGTACTAAATTTTTCTCGACACATCGTTTTAAAACTTTTTGTAATTCATTGAGACACGATTCAAAACTAGTACCAAAAATCGAGAAGTCATCCATAAACACTTCAAGCGACTCTCCAACCATGTCCGAGAAGATACTCATCATACCTCGTTGGAAAGTTGCCGGTGCATTGCACAAGTCAAATGGCATTCGCCGAAAGGCAAAGGTGCCATATGGACAAGTGAAGGTGGTCTTGTGTTGGTCATCCGGGTGTATTGCTATTAGATTGTAACCTGAATACCCGTCCAAAAAACAATAATACTTTTGACCAGACAGTTTTTCAATGATTTGGTCAATAAAAGGTAGCGGGAAATGGTCCTTAGAAGTGGCGGCATTCAATTTTCGGTAGTCAATACATACACGCCACCCGGTGACCAGTCGGGTGGCAATTTGTTCACCATTCTCGTCCTTGACTACTTGAATGCCGGCCTTCTTAGGCACAACTTGGGTAGGACTTACCCAAGCACTATCCGAAATCAGATAGATAATTCCCGCATCCAACCATTTAATTACCTCTTTCTTTACTACCTCCCTTAGGTTCGGATTCAATCGCCTTTGAGCTTCTCATGTAGGTTTTGCATCTTCGGTGGTAATAATCTTGTGCATGACGATTGATGGACTAATTCCTTTGAGATCGGCAATCGTCCATCCAATAGTTCCTTTATTCTCCTTCAAAACTTCCAACAAAGCTTGCTCTTGTGCCATCTCTAAATTAGAGGCAATAATGAACGATAAGGTGTCATTATCCCCTAGGAAAGCATACTTCAAATGACCTGGCAAGTCTTTAAGTTCCAACTTTGGCGGTTCCTCTAGCGATGGTTTAGTACCCGAACTTATTTCCGCCGGTAAGCCTTCGAATTGATGAGTCCATGGCGGTCGACCTTCCTTCAAAGCCATAGCATCCTGTTTTTCCTCTTCCACCCGTAGTGCACAAGCATGTACCTGTTCAGAAAAATCACACAAACAAACATCTATGCCATCCTCCTCGTACTCGTGTGGGTTGCATCCGTCGACTAAATCTGTCATGAAACACTCATCAACACCAACACCAACATCATTAGAATTGTTAGTAAAAACATTCAAGCGCATTTTTCGATTCCTAAAAGTCATATCGACTGTACCAAATCTACAATTGATCACAGCATGCGCGGTGCAAAAAAATGGCCGACCCAAAATAACATTTTGTTGTTGTTTTGGGTCCGCGGATGAGTAGTCCAATACAAAAAAGTCAACCGGGTAATAGAACTCATCAATTTTCACAATCACATTTTGAACCATCCCCCGAGGTAGCTTATGAGACAAATCGGCTAAAACAACCGTTGTCTCTACCCTTGCTAACGGACCAAAGTCATATTGGTCATATAAGCCCCCCGGTAAAATGCTCACCCCGGCTCCAAGATCTAGTAACGCCTTTTCCATTTGAAAATTACCAACTTGAATGTTAATTAATGGCGTGCCCGGATCTTGGAGCTTAGGAAGAAGCTCCCCATTCAAAACCGCACTCACTTGCCCGGTTAAATCTACCCGCTTAGGCATTTTCTTCTTTTGTTGCCTTTTTTGTGTACATAATTCTTTTAGAAATTTAGCATATGCGGGTACTTGTTTTATTGCATCAAGTAGTGGAAGATTAATTTTTACTTGTTTAAACATGTCCCACAATTCTTCTTTTTGGGGACCTCTTGATGCAATAAAATTTTTCCTACCCGGGTCAAGTAAGGCCGATGGAAACGGAACTTGACTCGGTTCACCCTCAACTTTTTCATTCTTTTCATTTTCACCCAAACCCGGTTTTTTAACATTTGATTCTTTAGGTATAACCGGTGAAACATCATCATCATCACTCTCATTACCCGTAACATCCTCAACTACCCCCTCGACCAAACCCGGTGACAAATTTGCTTTAAATTCTTTGTCACTTCTCAATACACTAACATGACTAATATTAACGTTGTTACCTCGTGACGAACCATGTGAAGGATTTACCTTGGTGTCACTAGGAAGTTGACCCTTGCTTTTCTTCAACTCCGCCACATCGGTTGCCAATTGACCCATTTGGGTTGTTAGTGATTGGATGCTCTTGTCACGAACCTCATCCTTTTGCATCCAGACTTCATCGAGTTGATTCCGTTTTTGCATATCTTGTTGCATAGCCCGAAGCATATCCATGACTTCATTCCCGCTTGACGAAGTTTGACCCGAACCACTTTGACCCGTTTGTTGAAATTGCCCTTGATAACCATAGTTGCTTCCACCCCGATAATTGCCTTGATTGTATTGTTGACGAGGTGCAAAGTTACCTTGAGCTCCTTGAAAGTTTGGGTTAGCTTAGTTCGCCGCGTTCCCGTAGCGGAAATTAGGGCGGTTTCGTAACCCGGGGTGATAGGTGCTGGAGTTCATATTGAAATTTCGACCACCCCCTCCTTGAATTGCATTCACTTCCTCTACTTGCTCATCAACCACCCCCACTACACACACTTCCGCCGTGTGGCCTATTTCGTTGCAATTAGTGCACACGTTGTACACTTGATTCGTAGTTTGCACGTTGCCACTTTCTACTCCACGCACTTGTGGCCTTTGAATCACATGCCTAGCCCGTCTTGAAGATTGGGCCTTCCTCTTGGAATTCACCACCATTTGCTCTAAAAACGCCTAATCAACATGTTCATAATTCGTACCGAATGTACCATTGGTTATCGACATCAAATCACGTGCATCCTCCGAACTCAACCCTTCGTGAAATGCGTTCAACAACTCCCATAATTGGATCCCATGATGAGGGCAATTCCGTAACATCATATTAAACCTTTCGAAGGCTTCATGAAACATCTCCCCCGATTGTTGTTGGAAGCTTCTCAAACCTCTCCTTGCATCATTAGTCTTTTGAGAGGTGTAATATTCATCTAAGAATATTTGTTGCATATCGGCCCATGTAAAGATTGATGCGGAGGGTAGAGTGTGAAACCATCTCTTTGCCTTGTCTTCCAAAGAAAATTGGAAAAGAACCAACTTAACATCATCCGAAGAAAACCCTTGACCTCCAATAGTGTTGCAAATGGAGTCGTATGTCTCCAAATGAAAATAGGGTTCTTCTGTTGATAATCCCTTGAACCTTGGTAGACTTTGGAGGGCGTTTATTCTAACTTCAAAAGTTCTTCCATCCGCATGACGAGGAATCACTACCGGCGAAGGATTGTTAGTGATAATAGGCCGAAAGTGAGCTTCGATTCCCCGTACTACCTCCCGGTGATGTCTTTGAGGGGCACCCAATGGTGCTCTTGGTTGACCCATTTGCATAGGCCCTTGAGGTGCAAAGGGTGGTTGAAATTGGTATTGTGGCATTTGTGGTTGTTGTTGAATCGGTCTTTTAAATTGTGGTTGCATATTTTGAGGACATGCTTGATGTAGCGGTGTAGGGCGTTGCAGTTGCAGTTGCGGCCCTTGCGGTCTAATGTGTTGCACCCCGACCGGTAGTCTACTCGTATCTTGAAATTGTTGGATCGGTTGACTTTGTTGCCCCGCTCCTCCTTGAGGTCCCAAGTATCCTCCATCGCCCCCATAATAGAAACCTTCCTCTTCATACCCCCTAAAATCCTCTTCATAGCCATCATCATATCCATCTCCTTGAATACCCGAGGATTGCCCAAAGGGAAGAGTTGAGTATTGAAAACCCGATTGGTTTGATGGTCTAAATGTTGAAGTAGCATGGACAATGGTTGAAATTGGTGGTATTGTATAGTGGGAAGATGATTGACCCGTAGTTGGGGGAAATAAGTGTGACAATGGTGGGATTGTGGCAGAAGGGCTAAAGGTAAGATTGGGTTCAACTTGAGTAGTAATCGGTTGTGTGGTGTTGGTTGGTATAGTGTCATGAGGTGGAGTAGAATTTGTAGTGGTATTAGGTATGGTTGTGTTTGGTGATGGTTGTGTGGAAGTAGATATGAATGATGAGGTCGTTTGACCCGTTGTGGGTGGTATTTGAGATTCTTGCATGATGTTTCATGGTGTGATGGGTGAGGTAGGTGAACCAATAATTCTGTTTTCTCATACTAAAAATCTGTTTTGCCTTAACGTTCTTTCGATCTCCGGATCAAATGACAATGGTGATGACTTGTGAGAGCCTCTAGTATGCATGCACCTGTAGAACCTGCACAGTAAACACACCAGTGTAAACCCGAAAATAACAAAGCAAAACTAACAAACTGACACACGTTGCGCACAACTCCCCGGCAACGACGCCAAAATTTGACGTGATGTCGTGGTACACGCAAATTTAATCCAATTAACAACTAATAGATAGTGGTAAATGGGTATCGAACTCAGGGAGTATGTGGAAAATGTGTTGATTCTATAGCTTTGCAATTTAACTACAATTAACCTAATATGCAAAAAATAAAGATCAATGATTTGGATTGTTTGTTTTAGAAAACTAAATTATCAATTACTTACTAATCAAGATTGGATTTTTTAATTCAGATTATGAGAACAATGACCATCTTAGGATTCAGTTTCTTTTAACACTTGTGTGAAATTCCAACTAGAAAAAGTTACATAGACATAACTCGTGTATAAACAATCGTTATGATAAAAGGGAACAAAGTACTCGGATTATATGAATGCGAGGTTGTTTCCCGATGATCAATCAATCAATATCCAACCCTAACCCTTCCCGTGATATCTCGATTGCCAACGGCACCAAGAACGTACGATTTAGACTAGAATTGCAATACCAATTAATAAACTACAATCAATTACTCATACACCATGATCATCAAAGCAAACACAAAGTTATCATTCTAGAAATAAAGGAACAAACACACAAGAGTTTTAGAGAAACCTTCACCTAAGATGATCACCAATAGTTTAGCCGGACATTGTTCGGTTGATCATCATAACATCAAAAGTCAAGTTCATATGAATCAAAAACAAAAACCAAATGTTTAGAAATGTTTGGAACCAACAAGAACCAGCCAAAATCGCCCCCAATCTCCAGAGAAAACGTCCAATGATGAATAATGTGAAAAGACACCATCAAAAACGGTTTAATGAGGCAGTTACACATTTTTCCACAACCTCCACCGTAATTTATGGTCTCCACCGTAAATTACGGTGGACATCATTTTGTTACGGTGATATGCTCCTGAAGTACGGTGGGGAGAATGCAAGTTTCAGGGCCACCGCAAATTATGGTGGCCACCGTAATTTACGGTGGAGCCCTGATTCTTGGGTTTTGTTTCTTCTTTCATTCCATGCACGACCCGTTCCTCTCCAAACCGTCCAAAGCAGTGTTTTATCCATTTTTAGCTCCCAAAACATACCTGAAACATAAGCAACTGTAGTCATCTAATTCAAGATAATTACGCGATTAAGTGAAGGATAAATTCTTCTTTTAACATCATTAAGGGTTGTCCTATGGACCACCCGTCAGTCACTATCTGAGAAACCTGAAAGCTCAATTTTACCATCAGCTGGATACCAGATACCAAGTGTGGGAGCACCTTTGGGGTATCTGAATATCCTTTTTACAGCAATAAGGTTTGACTTTCTAGGGGCTGATTGGGATCTTGCACAAACACATGTTGCAAACATGATGTCTGGCCTAGATGTAGTTAGGTACAATAAAGACCCAATCATGCTTCTATATAAGGTCTGATCAACCAAATCATCCTTCTCATCAGACTTGACTAATTTATTGGTTGCAATGGGTGTACTACATGGCTTGCAATCATCCATCTCAAATTTCTTTAAAAGTTCTTTGGCATATTTGCCTTGATGGATAAAAGTGCCATTTTGCAGCTGCCTTACTTGGAGACCAAGAAAGCACTAGAGTTCACCCATTGCACTCATTTCAAACTCAGCTGTCATGAGTTGCCTAAACTCTTCACACATTTTATTACATGTGCTTCCAAAGATGATGTCATCCACATAAATTTGGACAATCATCAAATTCTTTCCTCTCCATTTTAGAAACAATGTTTTGTCTATCTTACCTCTTGTGAAACCAATGGAAATTAGAAAGGTGGAAAGAGTTTCATACCAAGCCCTTGGTGCTTGTTTCATGCCATACAAAGCTTTATTCAGCTTGTAGACATGATCTGGATTAAATGGATCCTCAAAGCCTGGAGGTTGACAAACATAAACCTCCTCTTGAATCTTACCATAGAGGAATGCACATTTGATATCCATTTGGTACACCTTGATGTTGTCGTTGACAGCAAAGGCCAGAAATAATCTGAAACTTCAAGTCTTGCTACAGGGGCAAATGTTTCATCATAATCAATGCCCACTTCTTGTCTGAAACCTTGAACCACAAGCCTGGCTTTATTTTTTACAACAATACCCCTTTCATCAGTTTTATTTTTAAAGACCCATTTTGTGCCAATAGGACTTACACCCTCTAGCAATGGTACAAGCTCCCAAACTTGTTGTCTTCTAAACTGTTGGAGCTCCTCTTGCATGGCCTCTACCCAGCGGTTGTCTTTTAGTGCCTCTTGGTACTTGACTGGCTGATGGAGAGATAGAAAACCAGCAAAAAGACAAATGTTTTGGGATTGACTTCTTGTGAGCACCCCTTCATTGATGTTGCTAATGATTTGATCTGGTGGATGACATTTCAAGAAGATAAGATCTCCTTGGTATGGAATAATGGCATTGAGTGGAGATGGCTGCAGATGTGAGTCATCTGAGCTAACCACTGCTGGTGACTTTGATGATCCAACAGTGGCTTCAAAAGGTGGTGGAATAGGTGGTAAAGGAGTGGACACATGCTGACTTTGATCCACTGTTTGTGGACTTTTATCAACAGTGTTTGATGATGTGGAAGCAGGGGTTAAGGGGCTACTTTGGTCAACAACTGTTGAGGTAGCAGTGGTTGAGCTTTGACAACTGTTTTGAACATCTGCTGTTCTCCCCATATTGACATACTTTTATTGAGGAATGATGATTTCATACCCATAGTCTGGAGATGAATCCTCTGATGGACCTGCATTGTTAGTCTTGACAGCAGTATTTTCAAAAGTGAATTTATCAAGATCAAACAATTCAGCAGGGTTTGCTGGGATTTTCATTGAGGAAAGTTCATTAAACTTTACATTCAAAGTCTCTTCCACTGTTTTGGTCCTTGTGTTAAACACTTTGTAGGCCTTAGCAGTGGTAGAGTATCCCAGATGATAACCACAATCAATTTTGGCTGCAAACTTAGAAATGGAATCTTTTAACTTTAAAATGAAGCATGGGCAACCAAAAACTTTGAAATATGAAATCAATGGCTTTATTTTATACAGCAGTTCATAGGCAGTCTTTTGATGCCTGGGGTTGATTAAAACTCTGTTTTGGACATAGCAAGCTGTGTTTACTGCCTCTGCCCAAAAAGTTAATGGCAAACCTGAATCAGCAAGCATGGTTCTGGCAGCCTCAATCAAAGTTCTGTTCTTTCTTTCAACGACCCCATTTTGTTCTGGTGTTCTTGGAATGCTGTATTGCCTCACAATTCCTTTTGACACACAGAAATCATCCAACTCCTTATTCCTAAACTCTGTGCCATTGTCACTTCTGAAGATTTTCACTGGAAGGTCAAACTGCTTTTCAACCTATTTTACAAAGTCTTGCAGAATGCCTGCAGTCTCATCTTTTGAGTGTAAAAAGTAAGTCCATGTAAACCTAGAAAAGTCATCAACAATAACCAAACAATACCTCTTTTTCTTAAGACTCATGACTTTAACTGGGCCAAACAAATCCATATGAAGCATTTGCAAACATTTGGTTGTTTTGGACTCATCAATGGATTTGTAGGAGCTTTTATGTTGTTTTCCTTTTAGGCAGGAAACACAATGCTCAGTACAGGTGAACAGTTTTTGAGGTAAACCTCTTACTAACCCCTGTTTTGAAATGGCAGTGATTGTCTTGAGATTTGTGTGCCCCAGTCTTCTATGCCATAATTCTGTCTCTTTGTTTGATGCAGCTGAGAACAGACAGGCATCAATTCTGGGGCTCTCTTTTGACATATCCACCACATAAACATTGCCACTTCTTTGAGCAACAAGTTTGGTTTTTCCAGTTTTTATTATTGCTTCAATCTTTTCAACCATTTCTGGTCCAACAATCCTACAACACTCCTTTGTGAAGAATGATCCATACCCCTTGTCACTCATTTGTGAAATACTCAGGAGGTTGAATTTTAGATTGTCTATCAGATTGACATTTTCAAATTTTACATTACCAGACTGTACTGTACCAGACCCCAGAACTTTCCCTTTACTATTATTACCAAAGGATATATCACCCCCTCCATGGATTTTGAAATCTTTGAGAAGGGCTTTACATCCTGTCATGTGCCTGGAGCCTCCACTATCTACATACCAAAGGCTATCTAAGCATGCAGAAGCTCCCTGCACATGAAGTAAAAGGATTAGTTCATTAGGGTCTCCAAAGCCAATAAGGCTTTGGATGGGGTCTCAACAGTGTCTGGGATGAGTTCAGATGCATGGGCAGTGGTTAGGTCAGGGGTTTGGACAGTTTTAGGACTGTTTCTCTCTAACCACTGTTGTGGGTTTTGACCAATCACCTGCTGATAACCAAAAGGATGCCTGTTCACTCTTGGTTTAGAGGGCCTTTTGTAGGTCTCATAAACGTGTGGAATCCTTTGGTAAGATGATTGTCCCTTGCCCCTTCTGTATTGGTTGGCAGGGGGTGCATCAGTCACTTAAACATCTCTTTGGACAAATGTTTGATTCAGCTGTTTTGTAACAGCTGTTTGGACTGGCACAAACTGTGGTTGATTCTTGGTGAATTTGACAGATGATGTTGATGGACTCACGGATGTTTTAGCAGTGTACTCATTCTTTTTAACATCAAAGTTTTTGAGATACACACATGCTTGAGTTTTGTGGTTTGTTTTACCACAGATGGTGCAGCTTTCAGCAGGGACAATGACACTTATTTTGTTTAGATAATATGCTTTTAGATGAAAACAGTCTTTTGTTAGATGATTTCTCTTTTCACAAAAATCACAAAACAAGTTTTTGATCTTTTCTCTTTTCTTCCTTTTCTCAGACTCCTTAGCAACAGAGTTTTGAACCACTGTTGGGATGTCTTTGATAGGAATGACCTTTGATTTTGGAGTTGTGACACCATCAGTGGTTGTAAAGTCCATAGGCTTGAAATTTTCAAGAATGTCACACTCATCAGATCATGTGGGTTTAAATTGGTATTTCTGAATTTCCTCAAAAGTTGAGGACCCCACAGATCTTTCCAAAGTGATTTTTTTACCAAGTTTGTCGGTTATTTTAACCTCTTGGCCATTCTTGTTGGTTAGTTTAATTCCATATGAACCAGCTTCTTTTGCAGCAGTGTTTACAAGATCATCATATTTTCTATATCCTACACCAAACTTGACATTGCTTTCAAACTGTTTCTCAAGCATAACCTCATACCCTTTACAAGATTCCACCCATCTTTCACAAGTAATCTGGGTGGACTCCAACTCCTTTTTACAAACTTGGTATTTTTCTACCATAGTTTGGAGTTGAGTCTGGGTTATGCTCTGCTCTTCTTTGAGACTGCTGATTTCTTTGTCTTTTTCAGCCAATTTGTTTCTAAGTTCTTTTAATAACTTTTCAAATTTGACTTCATCAGTTAAGACTTTATCCAAAAGGTTTTCATTTACCTCTTTGATGTTAGCAAATGCAATAATGCATTTGTCTGAACACAGTTTTTCAAGAACTTGAGGTGATACCTTAGTAGCAGCCATCATGGCACAATCACATTGATGATCACCTTCTTCATCAGCTCTATCTTCTTTCTCACCTGCTTTCATCTTTTCCTTTTCTTCTTTGTCTTCTTCGGACCAGGGGTCATATAGTGGTTCAATCAGGGTTTCTCAATTTTCTCCCAGCAGTAGTTCACCAGCAACTGCAGTAACCACTGCTTCAGTCACTTCATCCACTATTTCAGCACTTAGCTGTTCACCTTCAGTTTCTACCCCTTCTGGTATTGACTCTAATGCCATCAAACAAAATTCATTATTAGAAGGATCATTAAAAGCATTGAGTGCAAAATTTTCATCACCAAGCTCATCAGGCATGCTGCTCCAGTCAACAAAGCCTTGAGTGAAAAAGCTTTGCTGATCTGGTTGTGTTACTGTTGGAGCAGCTGGTTGAGGTGCAACAGGTTGCACTTGTGCCTGAGGGACAGGGGTTTGAACAAATTGAATTTGTGGAACAGTGGTTTGAACATAATGCACAGGCACAGGGGTTGCAGCATAGTGAGCAGTGTTAACATGGGCAGCAGTGGTATATTGGGTATAGTGCACAGTGCTTTGATGTTGTGGTCTAGGGTTTGAGCTGGGATGAGTGACTATTGGACCAGTGGTTTGACTCCTGGATTCCCTAGCAAAATGACCTAGCCTATTGCACTTATAGCACTTGATTTTTGATTTATCCAACCCCGCTTTTAAGTTCCCATGTAAACCTCGGAATTTTCTCCCTGTTCTTTTGTAGAATTTGCTTGTTCTTACACTAAGCAAAGCCAACTGATGCAAAATGTCCATCTCTTCTAAGTCAGTGGGATCAAAGTGTTGCAAATCATTGAGCTCAAAACACAAGTTATCTGACATCTGGTTTTCACAATTTGCAGTGAAAGCATAATTTGCAGAGTAAGAATCAGAGTTGTTAAAATTTCCACCAGCAGTTATATCAATAAAATGATCATAACTCTGATCCTTACTACTGCTACCAGATTCTTCCTGACCAAAAAGAGTTGTGCTGCCAAATGAATAATCATCAGCAACTTTGCCAGACTCTTGCAACTTCTTTTTCTGGTTTAACTCCCTTTCATAGGTCAGGAGTCTACCATGAAGTTGGGTCAGGGTCAGATCTTTGAACTCAGCAGAATTTCTAGTAACAAATGCAATGGTATCCCATTTTTCTGGTAGTGATCTAAGAAACCTGCTATTTTGTGTAGAATTTGGAAATGTAACTTTAACAAGTCTTAGCTCACTAATGAGACAACTGAATCGCTCAAACTGTTGAGTCAATGATTCACCCTTGATGTGACAAAATGTTTCATACTGCTGATTTAGAATTTCCCTATTGTTTTCAATAACTTCTTCTGTTCCCCCAAACTGTTCCTTCAGTGCATCCCATAGCTCTTTGGCACTGTTACAATGTAACAGTCCAGCATAGATCTCATTGGGTAATGCAGATGCTATGATGCTAAATGCTTTGGCATCGAGTTCGAACTTTTGAAAATCAGTTTCAGTATAATTTTCAGATGGTTTAGGTACGAACTTCTTTGCATCCTCAGCACTTGGCACCATAGGAACATGGGGACCAAAAACAACAGACCTCCAACATCCAGTGTTCTGTTGAGCAAGGATGTAACCCATCCTTCTCTGCCAGATGTTGTATTCATTACGTTTAAGCATGGGTGGTTTGAAAAGAGAGCCAATGTTATTCTTATCATCTTGTGATTGTGACGTCATCCTGGTTGTTTTACAGGCACTGATTAATCAACTTTGATGGTGATTAAACCTTGCTCTGTTTTTTCAACAAAACGAACAAACTATCGATATCAACGATTATGAGCTGAACTATTTATGTCAAAATGATTGTTAAATCAAATTTGACTGTCCAAGCTCTGATACCAATTGTTAGGATCTGAGTTTGGTTCTGATTGTGTTTTACGTTTGAATTAAAATGAACAATGAATGAGTAGTGCAGCGGAATATAATGGAAGCAAACTTTTCATAATCAAACGAGAGAATTGCTTTTAACATACAAGTTTAACATTGAACCGAATGCTTGAATTTATTACAAGATTCTATTACAATTGCAAGTATGTAACAAACTCCCCCTCAGCCTGAGCTCACTGTGATTTGTTCATGCATGAAAAAGATGGTGAAGAGCTAATAGAACAGTACAGGGTACTGTTCTATTTATAGGCACGAACAAACCACTGAGCATCTTTGCTGACGTCACCATGAAAGTGACATCTAACCTCCTAATAAACTATAACCTCTGATCTATACAAGCACTGCTATGCAAACAACTGTTATTACAATACATTACATAAAGACAACTAAACTACTGCTGAATCCTTCCACTGATGTGAACCCAGCAGCACTTGATATAAACCAGCAGTGCTTGACTCAAGGCAGTAGATTGAACAGCAGGGCTTTAGTCTTCATCAGCCTTTGGCTTGATTAGCAGTTGTAGGTCAGCAGTTGTGTAGATCAGTAGATAGGAGGTCAGCAGATGTTGAAACCACTTTCAAGGGGAGAGACTTGTTAACATAACATCTGCTTATTTTGGATCCACTGCTCTGATCCAGTTTTGGCTTTAATTATCTGTTCCTCTGATAGGGTTCAATCCCAACAGAGGGTATGGTGCGGAAATGAAAAGGGACACCTTACAAAAAGGCTTCTTCCCTTCTACACCAAGGTTTTTATTTCATACCCTTTTGATGTGTGTTTCAAACAAAACAACTGCTTTTAACGAAATACCATTAAAGATCCAAAACCTGGGATATGCTATTTTACACAATGAGAATCTTAACTATTCCAAGGAGATCTTTGATGATTTGGTAAAAAATGTTGATAGCAAATCATTTTTACTTTTTCCAAGGTTCTTAAGCTACTATTTTAAACAAAAATTCAGAAAGGAAAATGAAATTTTGCTCATCCAAGGTAAATCTTTTCCAATAAATGGTTTAACATCTGAAACATTCACTAGAATGTTAACACCTGCAAAAACACAAGCAGAGGTGCCTGAGCAGACTTTAGCAGCTACCACTGCTCCTCAGGTATCTGCTGCTGAGCCCACTGCTCCAGGTGATCATGGCAGCACACCTACTGCTATAAAACCCACACCTGCCATCACCAAAAAGCCTAAAAAGAAACCATCCAAAAAGCCCTCCAAACCCACTAAAAAGGCAACTCTGGAAGATGAGATCCCAGAGCCACTGCCAGTGACAACACAAATGTCACCAAAAACCACTGCTGCTACTTCGTCACAGCAGTTGGTACAAAGATCTCCACCCTTGCCTAAAACTCCTCCTGCATCCTCACAAAAGGATCAGGTTGTGAGCACAGGGACCCCACATTATGAAGCTCTGGATCCAATTGGATCCATCTTCCTCAGTCCTGATCCCATGGACATGCCTCTTTCAACACCCATATCTTCACCCCTCTCATTACCACAATCCATAATACCCTTGTTGCATGCAGTTGCTATAGCTCAGACACAAACCAGTTCCTCTCTATCACCTATCACTGAGAGTACACCCCCACAAGTGACTGGGTCTGATGCTTATACCTCTGCTATCCCAGCAACAACTGAGGAGGTTACACTACAGGAGTTACAAGTAATTCCTGTCAGTAGTTCAAGTGGAGCAGCAACTACAAGTGTTGGATCAACAGATCTACATTTGGCCAGTTGTTTCATAAATCAGACTCCATTGAAGGCAATTCCTTCTATAGCACCTCTGATAACCACTAGTGAGGTTGTTTTGACCACTGGTACCATCAAAAGGTTATCAAGTGCTGAAGGAAGAAGTCCCCAGTACCAAGAACAAGGGGCATCAATGGATGACTTTTAGAATTCTATTCCTAAATCACACATTGATATAACCACTGCCGGTGGGGAATCAGATGATCCCGTTAATTTGGGTGATGATTTAAAATACCAGGAATTGACGGGTAGAATTGACAACCTTGAGACATCTGTTGCTGAAATAAAAGATATGATGCAACAGCTGTTAAAAGCTCAAAAAGTCTCAACCATTGCTGTTCCAACTCAAGCACCTGCTCCGTCACAGGCATTTACTGTAAATGAGTTGTGGAATTTATTCCAACCCCTGCTCCAACAACAAAGACAAATGGCTGATCAGCAGCATGCTATACATGTTCAAGAGCTGAGAAACATGATGGAGTCAAGGTTTAGAGATACTCAAGAAGACATTAAGGCTATAAAGGCCCACATCCTGAACACCACTGGCAAAGCTCCTCCCACTGTTCTCTTCATTGATAAACTTCCTCCAGATAATGCCAAAAAGGGGGAGAAAATTAAGCAGTGGAAGAAGAAGGGAATTGAAGATGGTCTTTATATTGAGCCAGAAAAAGAAAACATAACTAAAAACATCCCTATGCCAGATGGTAGTAAGAAAATTGATACCACCACAAATGCACTTGCAGAAGTAAAAACAAGTGTTAAAAGAGATAGAGAGGCTAAGGATAAAGCCAGGTGGGAACAGGAGAAAAGAGCTTACATGGAGCTGAATGCACAGGGTACTTCTGAGCCAAAGGATGATGAAAATCCTAAGGATGAAAAGAAGAAGCCCACTAGACAAGTGAGGCAACCCAAATCCACACCATCCAGACCTACAAAGCATGCCTCCAAACCACCTCCCAAAGGCTCCAAACCTCAAACCACCAAATCTCAAACTTCCACCCAAACAGTTGTTGTAACACCTGTTGTATCAACAACTGATACCTCAGCAGTTTCAACAACTGCCAGCCAAACACCTGCTATCTCTTCAACACACACCACTAAAACACACACCACAACCACTGCCCTACCACCACAACCTAAAATTACTTTACCACCAAAAACCATCACTTCAACTACATCACCACCCACCAAATCACCACCTGCTGAAAAGCAGAAGACATCTACTGACACATCAGTAGTTGTAATGACAACAGAGGTTGAAACACCAGTTATTTCAACAGATGTTTGCCAGCCATCTACCACTGCCCTCACCATTTCAACAATCATCACACAACCCATTGTCACATCACAACCAAAACCCCCTTCACCCAAAAAGCTTTACACAAGGAAAAGGAAATCTCATGAGGGTAATGATGATATACCAGCACCCATTCCTTTATCCTCCACACCCTACAATGTTGTCGAGCCACAACCATCCACTCCACCAACTCTAGTCAAAGCAATAAACCCTGCTAACTTTGTATCCATTGCTGCAAGTTATCCACTGGAATTGGAAGCTATAAAGGATGAGATGAGACAATTCTATACAGAAGATGATCCTTCAAAAAGAAGATTTCCTTCTCTCACGGGCTTCAGGAACCTAGAAAATATGGATGCATATCTAAAACTCAAAGCCAGGCAAACAGATATTAGAGCTAGAATTGAATGCAAAGATCAAGGTGACAAAGTCATTTCAGAAAGAATGAAATTTTTACTCACTAAGGTCAAACAAATGGAAGATTATGCAAAAGACCTAAGGAAAGAAATGTCAAATCTGCCACCTGGAGCCGTCCTACAAAAGGAAATGAGAAAGGATTATCTTGCATTTATTATAAGAGAAAATTTATCCAGCTAATGAAGAACAATTCAGTGAATGGCCACTCATTGCACTAAAACATGAAGTTAACATAATCAGGATGATCAAGAATGATCCAGGGAAGAAAAAGACAGCTCCAAACTGGAGCAAATACAAAAAGGCCATTGATAAACTTACCTCAGAATACAAGAGGAAGAAACAAGAGCTGGTGGATGCAAAGGTTGGAAATGCCAAAGCCATAGCAAAATGGACAAGGCAATACACAGATGAGGCTTATGAAATGTTAAAGAAAAGAAGGATGACAGATCCCTGTTTACCACAGAAGCATGAATACAAAGAACCAAAACAGATCAATATTTCTAAACCACTGTTCACATCAGCAGATGTATCAACCATTGAGATAGATCAAAGAAAGAGACAAGAGCAGATTGAAAAAGAAGCTGCAGAAGAAATAGCTGCAGCAAATGATATCATCAAAATGGTTTTCAAACAAACTACAGCTGGAGATTCTAAACTAGCAAAAGCTCAGAACACTGCTCAACAAATTATCACAAGGCCAGCATCACCAAACTCATCAGCAAATAAACCTCTCCCAAGAAACCCATTGGGTTCAAAAATACTAAAATGGATGTCTAACCAAAAGACCCATGTATTGACCCTGTTCAGATCCAATGGAGAAGTAAAGCACATATCAAGGGAACAAGCATTGGGCCTGAGTGTTGAAGATCTACAAGATCTCCTTGAGCTTATACTATGTAGGGATGAGGATGATACAAGTTCCATAGATTTTGAGTTGCAATTTAAAGGACAAGTTAGGGAACTTCTGATGAGACAATAAAGATCCAAAATAATGAAGAGTTTTGGCATTATCTGTTTCAGGGGGAGATTGTTGGGATTGAACCCTATCAGAGGAACAGATAATAAAAGCCAAAACTGGTTCACAACAGTGGATTCATCATAAGCAGTAGTTTACACCTGGCTTTCCCCTTGAAAGTGTTTATAACGTCTGATGTCCTCTATCCACTGTCCGTATACAACAGCTGCTATCCTTCAAACTGCTGATGAAGCCCTGAAGACTGTTAAGAGTTAAACACTGCCGGTTCAATCTACTAATGCTAAGTACTGCTGTTGACTAAAGGACTGCCCACTCAAGGACTGATCAACTTTGAGGAAAGCACTGATGGAAGGAGAAAGCAGTAGTTTAGTATGTCACTTATATTGTATAGAATCAGTGGTTAAGTTAGCAGTGTTTGTGTAAGAATAGTGGTTAAAGGTTGTTAGGTTGTTAGATGTCACTTTCATGGTGACGTCAGCTTAGATGCTTCAGGGGTTTGATTTGCCTATAAATGGAACAGTATCCTGTACTGTTACATTTGATTGACTGAGTGAGTTCTTCTCCTCTAGTCCAATCCTTTCATCTTGTGCGATTAACCAGTGGAGCATCAGGCTGAGGGGGAGTTTTGTTGTAAGCTTGCATTATAATCTTTTGACTTGATTTGAAATCTTTCAATCTAATGAAAAGCATGTGTTTATCAGAACTATTCTCCCTTTTGATTGTGTTTATAAAGTTTGTTTCCATTCCCGCTGCACTTTACATTATTTCATATTCATTCATTGTTCAAATTATACAAACAAACACAATCATGAGAGCCTCCAATCCTAACAGTCCCATTGCCTTTAACTGCACTAGGATAATCATGCGCAACTGGCGAAGCTAGGGACAGGCCCAAAAACTGGGGACAAGCCCAAATAACTGGGGACAAGCCCAAATAACTGGGGACAAGCCCATAAACTTTTTAGAGTTGGCCAACCACTTTGATCTTCTGTAAAATGATAACAACTCTGCAAAAGCTTAAACTTCATGAAAATAGATGTTAAATGTTTAACATCTTTGACTTATGATAAGTAATAAGTATAAAATGAATGAATATGAAAGTAATGTGTTACCAAATATAGAATCATATATCCTTTGAGGATCTCGGATCCTTAATCAGAATACTGGTATCGCTGAGGATCCCTGACCTTCTTACTTAAAGTATTTTTTGAGATGAACAGCATTCCAAGCTCTTGGTAGGAGATCACCATCCATTGTTAACAAACGATATGCCCCCTTTCCTGCTTCAGCTTCAATTAGATAGGGGCCTTCCCATTTTGGTGCTAGCTTGCCATCAGCAGGATTTGTGGTATTTTGGAATGCTTTCCTTAATACCAAGTCACTAACTTGAAACTTTCTGACCTTGACATTTTTGTTGTATGCTCCAGCTATTCTTTGTTGATAGCTAGCCAATCTTATCCTTGCCAAATCCCTGAGTTCTTCTATGGTATCCAGATCTTGAGTCAGGCTTTCAGCATTTCCTTTAGGATCACGGATGCTTTTCCTTTTTGTGCCTTAGGAAGCTTGCCAACTATGTCCATTCCCCATCTCATGAATGGCCAAGAAGAGGATATAGGATGCAGAGGTTCTGCCGGTTGATGTAGGATATTACTGTGTCTTTGACAAGCATCACATTTCTTTGCATAATCCACAGCATCCTTCTTCATGGTAGGCCAATAATATCATGTTCTAAGGATCCTTGAGAATAGTGCTCTGCCCCCAGTGTGGTTTCCACAATCTCCTTCATGAAAATCCTTTAGAACTTCTTGAATTTCTGGATCCTCAATGCACCTTATATATGGACCTGCAAGAGATCGTTTATATAACATGTTATTTAGTATTGTAAATTGAGATACCTTGACTTTGAAAGCTCTAGGATTTTCTCCAGTAGGAATCTCTCCATGTTGTATATATCTCAGGATTGGAAGAATCCAGGATCCTGAACTTGACTGTGCACCATCACTAGGTATGATTGCTGAATCCTACACTATCTTCATAGTTGTGTGATCCTCAATAGCATGAGTTAAAACATGGATGATGAGTATTTTCACATCCTCTGGAATCTTCAGTGATGATCCAAGGTTAGCTAAGGAATTGACTTCTCCATTTTCTTCCCTGGATACCTGTGTTAGACTAAAAAAAAAGCAAAAGAATCTGCCAATTTCTTGAATATTTCTAGGTACTTGATTAGCTTTTCACCTTTGACAGCATAAGAACCGTTATAATGATTAGTAATTAATAGGGAATCTACGAATACTTGAAGATACTTGATCCTCGTATTCTTAGCTAATTGAAAACCTACTATCAAGGCCTCATAGTCTGCCTCATTATTAGTGGTTTGGAATTCACATGCAATGGATTGGGGAATAATGTCCCCCTGTGGCGATTTTAGTAGTGTGCCTTGTCAAGTTCCTTTAACATTTGAAGTTCCATCCATGAAGAGTGTCCAAGGATCCTTGGTCTTCTCAAGTTGTTGAACTTCTAATTCAGCTTCCCTTTGGTGATCACTACTGAAATCAGCCACAAAGTCAGCTAAAGCTTGGGACTTGATGGCAGTCCTGGGTTCATACTTAATGTCATATGCAATAAGCTTGATTGCCCACTTTGCCATTCTACCTGACATTTGAAGTTTCCTGAGAACATTCTTGATAGGAAGGTTAGTTTTCACAATAATGGTGTGAGTTTCGAAATAATGTCTATGTTTAACGGAAGCCATAATTAAATCAAGAATTAATTTCTCTAAATGAGAATACATGGCCTCAGTATCAAGTAGAATTTTACTTACATAGTATACCGGATGTTGAGAGCCTTCATGATCCTTAACTAGGAACGCACTTACTGCTTTAGCTGAAACAGCTAAGTATAAGGATAATGATTCTCCATTTTCTGGTTTCATCAGGGCTGGTGCTGAGGATAGATAATCCTTAAGAGCCTTGAGTGCAGCTTCATGCTTATCAGTCCACTCAAACTTCTTAATCTTCCTCAATATGTCTTATCTGCCTTGAGCAATTTGTCTACCTCTTCTTGGATAATGGCATTCCTTTCAAGTGCAACTTTCCTCCTTTTTGGGTGTATTGGCTTGAAAGACCTGTCAATACCAAGTTTGTGAGTAATAACATCCTTAGATATACATGTCATGTCTTCATGTTTCCAAGCAAAGGTAGACTTTCTTCTTTTCAAGAAGGATATTAAATCCTGCTCAATACTGTCTAGGATCCTGGATCCTATAAAAATTTTAGATTCAGGATCCTCTGGGTTCAACAGAATATCCTTGACGTCTTGCTCTCTTGCCTCCATGACGTCTTACTCCTTAGAGGCTGGTTTCATCGAAGAAGTGTAACAGTTCTTTGCCTCTTGCTGATCACTCTCTATCTTCACCACACCCCATAGAGTTGGGAGCTTGACACATTGATGATATGTTGAGGGGGATTGCCTTCATACCGTGTATCCATGGCCTGCCAAAGATAACATTACAGCAAGATAAGCAATCAGTAACATAGAATTTTTTAACATAATTCACTCCCTCTATATAAATAGGAAGTTTGATGTCCCCCAATGTAATCTTTGTCTCTCCACTGAATCCCACAAGGACAGATGATCTTGGGACAATATCAGATTCAAGGATGTTCATTCTTTTGAGGACATCCAACTGGATTATGTTCACTGAGCTTCCCCCATCGATGAGAATCCTACGAACAAAATGGTTAGATATAAATAATGTAATAACCAAACTAGGGCTGTTCACGAGCCGAGCTGAACCGAGTGGACCTTTGCTCGTGCTTGGCTCGTTTACAAACCGAACCGAGCGGAGTGGCTCATTTAAAATCGAGCCTCAAATCAAACGAACATTTTTTGAGCAATAAAAATTTTGAGCGAGTGTCGAGCGAAGTTCGAGCGATTTGGACAACCATGTCGCCCGATTTAAATTTGTTGAGTGGTAGTGACAATATTAGGTCTCAAGTTTTTATGTCTTTAAAAACATGCACATTTAATGGCATAATATTTTTCTTATTACTAACAATGTTGTGGCCAACGAGGAGATGATCATATGGCACGAACAATTACGTTGAGAGCAGGAGACGATCGACATAGGGTAACGACATGAAACATTGAGGCGATGAACAAACTATCTTTTATCGGTTTAGGGTTTAACTTTTAGTTTTAATATTAATTTTTTTATTGGCGTGGTTGGGCTAGTACGTATAGATATTGTTGTAAATTTGTATACCGTTGACCTAAAGCTAAAAGAGTGGTACATATAAAACTATAAATTTAATTTATATTTAAGTATATATGTATGTGTAAGTGTGTGTATATATATAGGTGTGTGTGTGTATTATGTATAATTTATATTTGTGTATATGTGTGTGTATACATATTAATATATGTATGTGTATAGGTATATGTATATGTATACTAATTAAAATAATAATTCGAGCAGAACCGAGCCGAGCGGACCTTTGCTCATGCTTGGCTCGTTTACAAACCGAACCGAGCAAAGTGGCTCGTTTACAATCGAGCGTCAAATCGAACGAGCATTTTCCGAGCAGTTTCCGAATGAGCGTCGAGCGAGCGGCGAGCGATTTAAACGTCGCTAAACCAAACCGTCATGATGAGGATCCTGTATGTCCACACGATCATCCTCATCAAAGGATATGACTTTTTCCTGGGTAAGAATGGAAGTTCGAACAGGTCTGTCCCCATTCTCCATCTTTGTTTCCTTTGCATGTCTTTTAGCTGCTGAGAACCTCCAGAGATGAAATGGATGATTTGAGCATCAGTTGGTGGAGGAGGAGCTTTTTCAGGAACTTTCTAAGAATCCTGGATCCTTGACTTTTTCCTTCCAAGCAGTTCCTTCAAGTATCCTTTGCTCAAAAGATAACCTATCTCCTTCCTTAATGCTATGCACTCATCTATGAGATGACCAAAATCCTCATGGTAGGCACACCATTTCGATTTGTCTTTGGTAGCAGGCGGTTTGTCATTCTTCCTTGGCCGCCTAGCCTTGTCACCTAAATCCTGCATAGCAAGGATTAGTTCATTATTATCAGCAGAAAAACAATATTCAGAAATAGGAGGATAATCCTCATCATCTTCCTCTTGTTCCACAGCATGCACATTCTGGTTGTCATACTTGGAGTATTGCTTGGATTAGTTATTCTTGAAATAGGATCCTTGTTTGTCTTGCTTTGAGGATCCTGACAACCTCTCCTGGATCCTTTTGTCATCCTCTAAACGGATGAACCTAAGGGACCTGTTCCTTACCTCATCTAGGTTCCTGCAAGGCGCATAACAAGATCATCATAGAACTGAGAATCCTTAAGTGAACCCATTTTAAAAGCTTCAACAGCAGTAGCAATATCTAAGTTAGGGATTTCTAAGGATTCTCTACTAAATTTAGTTATATAATCCTTTAGTGATTCTTTATGACCTTGTGTTACCCTATATAGATCACTAGTTAATCATTCAAATCTCCTACTGCATGAGAATTGGCTATTAAACAAATTAACTAGATTAGCAAATGAAGTAATAGATAAGGGGGAAGACTTAGCAGCCATTTAAGAGCTGATCCTGTCAGTGTGGATCCGAAACCCTTGCATAGACATGCTTCTTTCAACCTTTCAGGAATGGGATTAATCTCCATTCTCTCCCGGTATTGAGCTACATGCTCTTCTGGATCAGTTGTTCCATCATACAGCTTCATGTTTGGTGTTTGAAACCTCTTCGGTATCTCTGCATCACATATAGGTGGTGCAAAACGAGACACCCTGTGACTTCCCTCCGGAATCTCAGGAATGGGTTTAACCACTCCTGGGACACTGGATATCATATCCTTGAGTTTTTGCAACTCCTTTGCCATAGCTTGGTTGATTCCTGTATCCTGCACAAAGCCATGGTTAACATTGTAAGAATTATTTAAAGTGTTACCTCCTGAAGGATTCAGGGTTGGGATTCCTGAAGTGAATCCATATTGATGTGATTCTGGCATGATCGAGGGGCCAGATGAAGCGATAGTCTGCATGGGAATGAAGTCTCCCACATGAATCTCTGAACTTCTGGGTTGTTGACTCTCCGAGGATCCTTGATCCTGAAAGATGTTGGATCCAGGATACATCGGTGCTGAAGGCCTTGGAGGATATTCCATGGATCCTTGAACCTGCGATGAGGATCCTTGATGCTGAGGGTATGATCCTTGAGCTGTTAGCATCCCCATGTATCCTCCCGAACTAAATAAGGATCCTTGATGCTGAGATGAGGATCCTTGAGGCTGAAAAGATGATCCTTGAGGCTGGAAGTAGGATCCTTGAGGCTGTGTTGACTCCAGTGATCCTTGCCGAAGGATAGAGGATCCTTGAATCTGGACACTGGATCCTTTGGAAAACTGGATTGTTGATGATGGAGTAGTAAAATCCAACGACCTGGGCATCAATGGGGAGTGATCCTCTGCTGATTTTTTTTTATTTCTTGATTTCATCAATTTCGCGAAGGATCCTGCCATTAGTTTCTTCCTGCTGTTGCATGTATCCTCTCATATGCAAAATCAAAGTATAAAGATCACTGTTAGTAGGTGTAGAGGAAAAAACAACAGTTGGTTTTGTGAAAATAGGGGTTGTCTTCTTCGGAGCATTCTCAGCATTCTTCTGGAATGCAGGGGGGAGATGATGCAACGGTGGAATGCCCTGTGATGAGGTAACCGCCGACATGGAACTTGAAATAGTTTTTCCCTGAGAAGCCATGTTGTTGAAGGTTACGAACAGAAATGAACGAAATGAACAAGATTTTCAGAATTGAAGCACCAATAGCCCCACGGTGGGCGCCAAACTGTTTTGGTCAAAAATCACACAAGGATAATGCAACCAAATATGATTTTGTGAGGTGTGATGCTTGGTTAATTGAATAAATGTATGAACGAATAGAAAATGAAATCAACGATGAACACCGAGATTTATACGAGGAAAAAGCCCTTGATCTTTATGAGATCTCCGGCATAAAAAACCTCGGGTGATGGAAACTACCGATCACCAACTATACTGCATAAAAAAGAGTACAACTTTGGAAGATATTGAGCTTGTTACAATGAATTCTAGTGTGTGTGTGTTTGAGTGGGAATAGCAGAGATGTTGTGTCGAAATTAGTTGTGTTCTATCAGCTCAATACCCCCTAAATAAGCTAACAAAAAGTCCTATTTTCTAGGAAGACCGTGTCTACTCCATAACCGTTAGTGGAAAATGGCACATGTAGCATAAAGAACGAATATTCCCCTAAATTCCAGCTGAGAGTTAGCCCACTACGTCCATTATCTGCATATAAACATTAAAAACGTGACAATTATTAGAAATCATAAGTAATGTTAAGGATCCTGGATCCTCAGACTCTGGATCCTCAGACTCCCTGCATAATCCGTTAAGGATCCGTGATCCATGCCCAGTCTCAGGATAGATGATCCTTAGCATAAAATCCATGCCCTAACACCTACTATCTATCGCCTCATGATTCCTTTATTCCCAGTTGATGAGGTATGCCCAGTTTGTCATAAGGCGTGTTTGGATTCTTTTGGTGAGCATGCAGTTCATTGTAGAGAGCTCCCGGGGTTCAAGTACCGACATGATTTGGTTAGGGATGTCCTTTTTGACATATTCAGGTGCGTTGGTATTTCTACTAAGAAAGAGGCACCCGTTAATTTCTTACCAGACCCGTTGGAAGGGAGATCTACCCTTCGACCAGCCGACATTTTGGTCTTTGGATGGGTAGGAGGAAAACACGCCTGTGTGGATTTAACAGGGGTTTCCCCGCTTGTGGGCTTAGGGAGTACTGGAGTAGTGCTTTCATAGTGGGTCAGGCTGCTTTAAAGGCTGCTTCGGGTAAAGTGATTAAGCATGAGAAAGCGTGCCTTGACAACCAGCACGTGTTTATCCCATTTGCTTTTGATACTTTTGGTTTTCTGGCGCCAGAGGCTGTGGACCTACTTAGTCGAGTTCAAAGGGTCATGTATAGTAATGTTATAATCCTGAGATCTATGGACGTAGTTTTTAAAAGGCTTGGTTTTGCTATTCAAAAAGGGGTAGCGACGCAGCTTTTTGCCCGTTTACCAACTATCTCGATGTAAATTATTATATAATATAGAATATGAACGTGTTGGGTCCTTAGCATGTAAGTCGGATATGCAAAATTGCAAACTTCTCTTTTCTCTTTGGATGCCTTTACCATTTCCCCCTTGAACACATAACAGATTGTGACGGCTTCCCACCCGTCTCACGATTTCTCTATTTTTACATATCCCTCCATATATAGTCCTAGACTCTTTAACATACAATGAAAGAATATAAATAGGTATATTATGTAACCGTTTCATACATTCGGAACAATAACAATTGAGTTGAATTTAACCCTTTCTATGTCACCTATTTTAATCGAGTTATAATAACCCCGATCTTCTTTATTTCACATATTATTTCATTCCTTTTCTAAGTCCATGCTTAGTGGTACGTGACGATGGCATTATGTGGTGGATGGCTCTACATAGCGTCGGGGAATACCACCCCCCACGGCGATATGGGTTGAAAATTACCTATGGCATGATGTGCGTAACGGGTCGTAAATTGAATTTTGTTGTCTTTTTGACCGTTGAACGGTCAAAAGCATTTAATTTATTTTTTTAACTTTTTCCAACATATATAAACCAGTGACTTCATATTTTTATACCACTATCTCACCTCTTATTCTCTTCACTCTCTTATATTTAAAAAAAAGGTTTCACTCTCAAAAGAATCTACCCTTACAACCCGCATTTCGTTCCTTCTCGTCCAAGCGGCGGTTCAGAGCAAAACCCGAACCAAAGTCATGTTTCAAACCAACCGTTTGTTCCGGTTCCCACCCGACCAACCACCTTTAGAACCAAGTTTGCCGACTTTTTAGACAACAACCAAAGTGGTTTCATGAACCTCTTAAACCCAACCCGTTTCATGGGACCAAAATCAATTTGGTTTTAATCCAAACTTCAACACGGGAGGTTACGGGTCGTCACAAGACGATCTCGATTATGTCCCGAAGACACAACCGGAGCCAAGCCAACGAGGCAAACGGGTGTCACATAAGAAGAAAGAAGCCGAGGGTCGGAAAGCAAAAAAATGTGCAATCGTGGACGGCGGACGAGGAGTATGCGTCATCCCGGGCTTGGCACGTATCAGAGGACCCCAAAATTTGTAAGTTTTTTATAGACTTTTTTTTATTTTTAAATTTTAATTTTTAATGTTAACATTTGTACTAATTTTTTTTTTTCATTTCTTTTCTTGTAGCCAACAATCAAAATAGAAATTTGTTTTGGAAATGAATATGAGAACTCTTTTTTGGGCTCGTCGGCAAAGAGGAGGATTACCGGCCAAATGATTCCATATCGAGCAAGTGGAACGACATGAACTCTAAATGCCAAAGATTGCAATCGGTTTATCAACGTGTTAGAAAAGGTTGGAAAAGCGGCGCGAATGACAAGGATACAATTTCGGCGGCTATCATAGAATATCAAGTGGAACGAGGGAACTTCGCGTACTTAAAGGTTTGGAGGGTTCTTCGTGATAGCCCAATGTGGGCCAACATCCCTCCGTTGAGATGAACTTCTTCCGCAAAGTCGGGAAATACAAGGCCTTCAAAGAAGTCCAAAACCTCCTCTTCCGTTGATCCTGAAACACCAACAACGTCTGAAGCACGAAACATCAACTTAAACGATGCTAGTTTGTTGTTTGCGGGGGAGGACGAGGAGGAGGCGAAGATGGAGCTGCGACGACCACCCGGTAGAAGAAGCGGTGGAAAAAACGATGTGACCGGAGTCATCGTCGGGGGGATCCGACTTGAAAGAAGAGTCTGTCGAGATGAACCAACGCTGCCTTCAAGACATATGCCACATTGGGGCTCAACGTATACACGAGAACCAGGAAGTGGTCAAGCTTATTAATGAAAGACAAATGAAGAGAGGCATTGAGTATTACTCGAAACCGTTCGACCACCTAATCGAAAAGGCGTTGAGATTGGCTTTAATGCGTAGGGAGCTTACAAAAAAAAATACGGACTTTAGTTATTTAGTTTTAGAGTGTTTTTTATTTTATTGTAATGTTTTTAATGGAATATTTTTAATATTATTGTAATGTTTTTTTAATTTAATGAAATGTTATTTCTTTTTATATTTATTAAATTTAAAAATTAATAATTGAGTAATGATTTCTAGCGGAGTTATATGATGTTACCACTCCACTATACACAAATGTTATGAAATGTTGTATAACACCATCATTACACTTTTTATGACACTTGTCACATAACTCCACCTTGATGATGTTATAATATGTTGCCTCTCTCTGCAAAAATAACAAAGAATATAAAATGTTGGGGTGAGATCGTACTTTCCAAGAAAACGTTTATAAAAAAAAACTAAAACTAAACTATTGAGTTTTTACTATGTTATTTTCTTTTTTCAATAACACACTTGTCTTTGGTTTACCTTATACTTCAAGGGCAACATGAGAGAACCCGGCCCATCATTCCTTCCACGTAAAGTCTAACCATAAATTAATAGTATATCATCCATTTCTTACCGATATCTAATAATTAATTCAGCAAGTAAATTAAATTTACAACATAATTAAACACGTATGTGATGTTAAGTTCAAATAAAGACAACACATATAACGTCCTAAACGGCCATATTATGAGATGGGGACTATTAAACCAATTGTCCATATCAATCGTATCAAGTTGGCGAATAGCATATATAAAACGAAGACAGCATGAAGCATCATTGCCCATATGCTATATTTCATGTGTTTTCGTGTCTTCTGAACTTTTTGCCTATATATTATTTTTTTTATTTCCTTTTGCTTGCAGGTTTTTATCTTTTGTGCTTCGATTTGCTACATCAAAAGTACTTTTACTAGGTATATTATATGAACTTTTAGTAGGTATCCTTGACATGGGTCATAGACAAAAAAAAAAAAATAAGTTCATGCTTGAATCCTTGTATATTAGGGGCTATCAAAAGTTTTTATTAGCTTATGTTACGTTAGATTTTCATTAGATTATTTCTCCGCTCATAACTCCACAAGCTTTCAACAATCTCTTGAACTTTAACATGGAATGGTGTGGTTTTGTGTCTTTTAGAAATCAAATACAAAAAATAATGTGACATCGTATTCCCATGTGTCATGATACTATGCAAAGAAAATATCATCTTTTTTTACGAACACACCCTGACATTAGAATCTGCATTTAGCCCCAAAAGGTTGAGCCAGATGTCAGTGGCGGATCCAGGGGTTTCAGGGTTCCTAGGAACCCCATCAGTTTGGAAAAAAATGAAAAAGTTAGTGGAAACCTTATATGATTTGGAAAAAATAGTGTAATCTACCAAAAGGAACCCCCTGGAAAAAATTTCTGAATCCGCCACTGTCAGATGTACTTGTATGATACTATCATATATCGATCAACTTATGACTAATGAACTTTGTGACAGGTACTAAGTCGATGGATGAACTCAACATCTTCAAAGAACTAGAAAAGGATGTGGAGAGAGATTTAGAAGAAGAGATCAAAGACGATATTTATCGTCTTGCTTTGAGGCTTCATCGACTGTATCAACACCAGAAGGAGAGGCACACAAGTGACTCATCTGAACCTCACATGAAAGAACAACATGCAAAGAATAAGATACTCTCAGAGCTCAACATAAACATACAGATGGAAAACGGTACCAAAATAGAGATAAAAGAGACCAAGGATGGAATACGCAGTCCTCGTTTGACATCAGCGAACATCAAACGAGCAGCGGCTCCAGCTACTCAGAAAAAGAAGTTCAACTGGGAAAGCACCCTTCGATCAGAACCATTTGTAAAAAGTGACCAGTATACTAAACCAAAATCTCATGAAAAAGATGTTAAAAAAGTTGCAAAAAGTAATTTGGTCCTGGCACAGAGGATGGAGAACATACCAACCAAGAAGAATCCACTCAAAGTCAGTTCCAGAAATAAAAATATTTGGGCTCCTTAAGAACATAACTAAAGGTTAGTTTATGTGTTACAAAATATACGTCAATTATGAAATTGTGTATTTATAGTGAATAAGTGGCAAAAGCCAAGTGTTTTGTATGTAATTAAAGTTTCATATTTATGTTTTCCTTGTAATGTTGACATATTTAAAACCAAAATCCGGTAACTATAATTAATTAAATTATTGTTATTAGAACTTCTATGTTGCATATGTTTTATACTAGAGTTTGTTATATGTTATATAAGATTGAAACATAATCTAATGAGTGTCGAAGCAAATACCAAATACGAAAAAAAATTACAACACGAACCTAATACGAAATTCACAAGTTTAGATTTAATCTAAATGGGTTAGGACCAAGTTCGGTTGAACCTGCAAACACGTTTAGCTAAACGCTTCGTGTGCATTAAACCCAACAGGTTTTCGGGTTGACCGGTTTAACTCATTTATTTAAATTCGTCTTTTAAATGTGTTTATATAATAACTTAAACCATTTGTGTATTTTTTTTATATCAAAACCAAAAAGTTTAAAAGTGTTTATGTAATAACTTAATATTTTTATATCAAAACCGAAAAGTTTAAAAAGATGGCATGCTTTAAACATAATTGCTTAAAAACGAGCCGGGTCCAATGCCACTAGAATGAGCTTAATTAGAGTTTGTTTGACCCGATTTCCTACGCTTCCTAGATTAAAAACATTTGTGTATGACTAAACAACAACATTCTTTTTGACTTAATTCCTCATTAGTGTGTCAAAAAGCATTAGCACAAACTAGTTATGACGTGGTAATATTTATTTCCAACTACTGGGTTACACCCGCGCTCCGCGGCGGGGTGACCCGATTATTAACAAACTTTAAATGGAAATGTAAACGCAATAGTAGAAATAACGTTAATAGAAGGAATATGATCGATATTGGTTCTGTTCATTACGGTATTGATACAATACCGACACTCGATATAGTAACCAAAAGAGAAAACTTAAAAACTAGAGTTAACTGCCATTTTCGTCCCTGTGGTTTGATCACTTTGGCCATTTCAGTCCATTTTTCAAAAATGCGCCATTTTCCTCCCCGACGTTCTGGAAAGGTGTCATTTCAGTCCAAAAATCATAACCCAGTTAAGTCGGTTTGTAAATAAGGACTTATTGTGTAAATTTGTAACATAAAGGACCATTTAAGTAAAATGTATAAATATTAATATAATTATAAAATATATAATATATATATATAACGTATACACACTACCGCCGCCGGAACCGGAGCTCCGGTGGTCACCACCGCCGCCGCCGGAACCACCACTCTCTCTCTACTATCTCTCTCTCTCTCTCTATGCTGGAGATGTAGTTTGATCGGAGAAGAGGATGTCACGGTGAACAGGGTGGTTCATCGATGATGAAGAAGATTAATGGAAGATGTGAAAACCTCTTTCAACTTTGTGATGATGATGATCGGCTGTGAGGCTATGAACTCGAAACCGGCACTCGAAATCAGAACTTGAAAATTCAAATGGAGATGATGATAGTTGCAGGTTTGGTCGCCGGTGGAAGTGAATCGGAGAATACGGCTGTGAGGCTATGAACTCGAAACCGGCACTCGAAATCATCATCGATCATCATCGACCTTCATCATCATCATCGCGATCTTCATCATCATCATCAGACCTGCATACTCACCTTACCTGCATACTCACCACCGCCGCCGGAACCGGAGCTCCGGTGGTCACCACTGCCGCCGCCGCCTGCAACTCACCGAACCTTCATCATCAGACCTTCATCATCGACCTTAATCATCGACCTTCATCATCATCATCGCGATCTTCATCATCATCATCAGACCTTCATCACCACTGCCGCCGCCTGCAACTCACCAGAAAAACGGCACCCCCACCGTCGCCGGTTCTCTCTCCCGCCTCCTCTCTCTCTCTCTCTCTCTCGTCGTTATCTCTCTCTCTCTCTCCGACTTTCTCCCTCTCTCGTCTGATGACGATAACAGATGATGACGATGATGACGTTGATGGTGGTGGTTCCGGCGGCGGCGGTGGTGACCACCGGAGCTCCGGTTCCGGCTCCGGTTCACCCTATCCCTCTCTCGTCTGATCTGTATATATATATGTATACATTACATATATATATATATATATATATTATATATTTTATAATTATATTAATATTTATACATTTTACTTAAATGGTCCTTTATGTTACAAATTTACACAATCAGTCCTTATTAACAAACCGACTTAACTGGGTTATGATTTTTGGACTGAAATGGCACCTTTCCAGAACGTCGGGGAGGAAAATGGCGCATTTTTGAAAAATGGACTGAAATGGCCAAAGTGACCAAACCACAGGGACGAAAATGGCAGTTAACTCTAAAAACTAAAATCGTGATATGATCAAAAGGATATTAAAACGTGTTTTACATTGATCGAAAACAATAAAACGAATGTTAATACCGATACGAGCGTTCGATCAGCGCCACTTGGGTTCATTTCATTACCTGTACAATGCTAGCAATCGATATAATTAGCGAACACAAACTATTTAACTTATAAAAAAACCATAAAAGACAAAACCTAAAATAACAAAGCACAAAATAAAGCAAAAAAGAAAAAAAAATTGATAAGCATTGTAGCAAAAATAGGATGTCAATTGATATATATAATAATAATAATAATAATAATAATATAAAAATAATATGTGAATTTAGATGTCTTAAAGTATAAGCTTGAAAATAATAATTAAATAATTATTTTTCATTTAACGGTTCATGTTTCTGTTAACCCACGAATAAACTTGCGGTATTTGGATTTATGTAGGTGACAAGATATTTGAGTTCGTATCTCGTACAACCAGGCAAACTGTGAATACGATAAGTGGGCGAAAACTGACCATACTCATAATGAAATTTTTTTTTCGTGCAAAATCGAATCCCTGTATCAATAAAACTGAGTTTTGAAGCTGAGAAATACAGAACTTGCTAACATAAACTGTTGGGATTGAACCCTATCAGAGGAACAGATAATGAAAGCCAAAACTGGTTTACAAGAGTGGATTCATCATAAGTAGTAGTTTACACCAGGCTTTCCCCTTGAAAGTGGTTATAACATCTGATGTCATCAATCCACTGTCCGTATACAACAGCTGTTGTCCTTCAAACTGCTGATGAAACCCTGAAGACTGTTAAGGAGTAAACACTGCTGGTTCAATCTACTGATGCTAAAGAACTGCCCACTCAAGGACTGATCAACTTTGAGGAAAGCATTGATGAGAGGAGAAAGCAGTAGTTTAGTGTGTCACTTGTTTTGTATAAAGTCAGTGGTTAAGATTAGCAGTGTTTGTATAGGAACAGTGGTTATAGGTTGTTAGGTTATTAGATGTCACTTTCATGGTGACGTCAGCTTAGATGCTTCAGTGGTTTGATTTGCCTATAAATGGAACAGTACCATGTACTGTTACATTTGATTGACTGAGTGAGTTCTTCTCCTCTAGTCCAATCCTTTCATCTTGTGCGATCAACCATGAAGCATCAGGCTGAGAGGGAGTTTAGTTTGTAAGCATGCATTGTAATCTTTTGATTTGTAATCTTTCGACTAATGGAATGCATTTGTTTATCTAAAACTATTTTCCTCTTTGATTGTGTTTACAAAAGTTTGTGTTCATTTCCGCTGCATAAATCATTGAATCATGTTCATTCATTATTCATTTATTAAACAAACAAACACAATCATGAGAGCCTCCGATCCTAACAATTGGTATCAGAGCTTGGACAGTCAAATTCGGTCTAACAATCAATTTGATATAACAGTTCAACTCAAAATTCATTGATGCTAAGGTTGATCGTATTTAGTTGAAAAAACAGAGTAACGAGTAACTACGTTCAAAGTAGCTATTCAAAAGCTCTGTAAAACAACCAAGATGTCATAAGACACACAAATTTCATATAACAAGTGACATCATGCATAAATCACCTATAGTTTTCAGATCTGAAAATATGTCTGATAACTATGGTATAATTATTCTCTTTTCAAAATTGATTTCAATTGTTGGTATGAAGTTTTGTGCTGTAACCATCATGTGTGCAGCTAAAGTATGTACCTCAGGTCGACAAAAACCTATGTTCGTAAAAACATTAGTGTTTTTGTTAACATTATAAGAGGGAAATTAAAACTTTAGTTAGTAGATCTTATGTGTTGAAAAACAGGTTGGGAATTCTGTTAAAAAGGACCGAATCAACTTTGTTAAAAACACATTAAGAAAATCAGATGTTAAAATAGTCCAAATCATATGTGATGTGAGATTTGACATAAGCATGTATAAATATGACCAGATCTCTCAAAACATTGCTACAAAATGATTTTGGATTAAGTATTCCTTCAATAAATCTCCCAGTGAGTATTTCAGTACTTATGAATGGGAAGGGTAAAAAGGGAAGAAGAAAAATCATAAAAACTCAAAAGTGTGTTTATCTCAAAACTTTTGAAGTCAAAAGAAAAGAGCATAAATGTAAAACACTTAAGAGTCCAAAATTGGGTGAAAGATGGTCATCAAGCAACTGTGTGCAATCATTAGTTCAGGAAAGTTCAGGTAACTTTAGTATCTCCAGTAAGCAAACTTACAAGAGGATTAGACAAGTTTTTCAGAATCATCACATGGTAACAAAGTCTATAACAGGATTTTTCAAAAACTCATGTGAACATGTTTCCTCATTTTTGCAATCAATTAAACAAGGAAATGGTCCCAAACAGTGGTTACTATGATGTACTTCAAACCACTGACCATTTTCATAAAACTTGAGAGTGATGTGGTTATGAGTATAATTGGAATTTGATGTTGTTTTCATGAAAACCTTTAATTATTTTTCATATAAAGGTTTTTCTCAAATAAAGCAGGATATATTACTCTTTATTTTTCCTTAAGAGTGATATATTTTGTACTTTTACTTGTTTTTTATAGCAAAAGTTTCAAACACCTGTCAGGATGAAGAACCTTTATTTTTTTTTGGTGATATAATCCTTGAAAATGGATCAAAAGGAAATGGTACAAGTGTCAAGGTCATGTCAAACTCAAGTTTGTTTTTAACACAGATCAAAGATTGATTGCTAAACAGATCTTAAAATACTTGGGTACTCATGTTCTAATTTAAATATTATGACAAAAATGAGTAGCCATAGTAAAAAGTTTCCATCATCTGGGGTACTAAACCACTGTCAGAAATCTATAAAAGCTTCAAAACTTGTAATAGACATGTGGGAAAACCTTGAATGTAGATCCCTGTAAAAACTGCTGACATATTAAACTTGACAATTTGCATCTAAAATGTATTTTGTTGAGGATAGCAATTTTGCAGATATTTCATAATCATCATCAACAGATGACTGGACATGATATTGTGGTTACACAAGATAAAATCATTCCTATCATCAGAACAGCAGTTGCTCAAAACATTTGTCAAGAGCTTATCCACTGTTGCACTAAAAGTTGCTGACATAATGGGCTTTCAAATCTTTACCATTATCTCACCCTTAACTACTGTTCTGTTCAAACATATGCTTCCTAAATACTGTCCACTGCTGAAAGTCAACCCCTGTTCTTTCATTATTTTTGATAATCACTGTTGTTCAAAATCAGTGTTTTATCCACTGATAGTAAGAATCACCCACTGTTTTCACTTTGACCGTTGCAACCACTGATATTTGTTTCATCAGTGGTTCCCTAAACAACTGTCCTCCATTATTCATCTTTCCATCAGAGGTTGGCACGTGGTCAGTTATTAGCCATCAGATCTTTGTAAACCGCTGCCACGTCAGCTTTCACTTTTTCCATTATAAAACCCTGATCAAAACCCCCAAACAGGGTTTTACACTGTCGAATTGAATTCCATAATTCTTCTCACAAAGCAGTTTTCAAATCTTCCGTCTCAAATCATTATTCGTTCTTCTTCATCAAAAATGACAAAATCAAAATCGAAATCATCCTCATCTTCCAAAAAGGTCGCTCAAAAGGCCGCTGAACCCATTGAAATACCATACAAAGCACCACACAACTACTTGGGTCTACTCACAAAACCCACCACCACCGATGTCTTCGATTCTATCATTGATACTCTTGCAGCTTCAAAGTACAAAACATTGTTGACTGCTGATGCTCCGATTTACGAACAAACCCAGAGAGAATTTTGGAAAAATGCCACACTTGAGTATCAATGTGACAAAGTTATAGCCATTAATTCTTCCATAAAGGGCAAAAAGTTTCAAATCACTCCACAATCAATTTCAGAAGTCTTTGCACTCGATGATCAGGAAGGTAAAACTTCTTTCCCTAAAAACGAGTTAAAACTGATTTTTCTGGAAAGAGGGTATGGTGCGGAAATGAAAAGGGACACCTTAAAAAAAGGCTTCTTCCCTTCTGCACCAAGGTTTTTATTTCATACCCTTTTGATGTGTGTATCAAATAAAACAACTGCTTTTAATGAAATACCATCAAAGATCCAAAACCTGGGCTTTGCTATCTTACACAATGAAAATTTTAACTATTCCCGGGAGATCTTTGATGATTTGGTAAAAAATGTTGATAGCAAATCATTTCTACTTTTTCCAAGGTTCTTAAGCTACTATTTTAAACAAAAATTTGGAAAGGAGAATGAAAATTTGCTCATCCAAGGTAAATCTTTTCAAATACATGGTTTAACATCTGAAACATTTACTAGAATGTTAACACCTGCAAAAACACAAGCAGAGGTGCCTGAGCAGACTTTAGCAGTTACCAGTGCTCCTCAGGTATCTGCTGCTGAGCCCACTGCTCCAGGTGATCATGGCAGCACACCCACTGCTAAGAAACCCACACCTGCCATCACCAAAAAGAAATCATCCAAAAAGCCCCCCAAACCCACTAAAAAGGCAACTCTGGAAGATGAGATCCCAGAGCCACTGCCAGTGACAACACAAATGTCACCAAAAACCACTGCTGCTACTTCCTCACAGCAGATGGAAGAAAGATCTCCACCCTTGCCTCAAACTCCTCCTGCATCCTCATAAAAGGATCAGGTTGTAAACACAGGGACCCCACGTTATGAAGCTCTGGATCCAATTGGTTCCATCTTCCTCAGTCCTGATCCCAAGGACATGTCTCTTTCAACACCCATATCTTCACCCCTCACATTACCACAATCTATAATACCCTTGTTGCATGCAGTTGCTATAGCTCAGACACAAACCAGTTCCTCTCAATCACCTATCACTGAGAGTATACTCCAACAAGTGATTGGGTCTGATGCTTATACCTCTGCTATCCCAGCAACATTTGAGGAGGTTACACTGCAGGAGTTACAAGTAATTCCTGATAGTAGTTCAAGTGGAGCAGCAACTACAAGTGTTGGATCAACAGATCTACATTTGGCCAGTTGTTTCATCAATCAGACTCCCTTGAAGGCAATTTCTTCTATAGCACCTCTGGTAACCACTAGTGAGTTTGTTTTAACCACTGGTACCTTCAAAAGGTTATCAAGTGTTGAAGAAAGAAGACCCCAGAACCAAGAACAAGGGGCATCAATGGCTGATTTTTGGGATTCATTTCCTAAGTCACACATTGATACAACCACTGCTGGTGGGGATTCAGATGATCCCATTAACTTGGGTGATGATTCAAAATATCAGGAATTGACGGTTAGAATTGACAATCTTGAAACATCTGTCACTGAAATAAAAGATATGTTGCAACAGTTGTTAAACGCTCAAAAGGTGCAACCCACTGCTGTCCCAGCTCAAGCTCCTGCACAATCTGCACCTGCTGCAAATGAGTTATGGAATTTATTTCAACCTCTGCTCCAACAACAAAGACAAATGGCTGATCAGCAACATGCTATACATGTACAAGAGTTGAGAAACATGATGGAGTCAAGGTTTAGAAATACTCAAGCAGACATCAAGGCTATAAAGGCCCACATCCTGAATACCACTGGCACTGCTCCTCCCACTGTTCTCTTCATTGATAAACTACCCTCAGATAATGCCAAAAAGGGGGAGTAAATTAAGGAGTGGAAGAAGAAAGGAATAGATGATGGTCTTTATATTGAACCTGAAAAAGAAAACATGACTAAAAACATCCATTTGCCAGATGGTAGTAAGAAAATTGATGTTACCATAAATGTACTTGCAGACGCAAAAGCAAGTGTTAAAAGAGATAGAGAGACTAAGGATAAAGCCAGGTGGGAACAGGAGAAAAAAGCTTATATGGAGCTGAATGCACAGGGTACTTCTGAGCCAAAGGATGATGAAAATCCTAAGGATGAAAAGAAGAAGCCCACAAGATAAGTGAGGCAACCCAAATCCACACCATCCAAACCCACAAAGCATGCCTCCAAACCACCTCCCAAAGGCTCCAAACCTCAAACCACAAAATCTCAAACTTCCACCCAAACAGTTGTTGTAACACCTGTTGTATCAACAACTGATACCTCAGTAGTTTCAACAACTGCCAGCCAAACACCTGCCATCTCTTCAACACACACCACTACAACATACACCACAACCATTGCCCTACCACCACAACCTAAAATCACTTCACCACCCACCAAATCACCACATGCTGAAAAGCAGAAGACATCTACTGACACATCAGTAGTTGTAATGACCACATAGGTTGAAACATCAGTTGTTTCAACAGCTGTTTGTCAGCCATCTACCACTGCACTCACCATCACATCACAACCAAAACCCCCTTCACCCAAAAGGCTTTACACAAGGAAAAGGAAATCTCATGACGGTAATGATGATATACCAGCACCCATTCCTTTATCCTCCTGTAACACCCGTTCTTATAAATTAAGGTTTAACGTAACATTTACGAAAAACAATCATGTAATTAAGATTACATATGCATTGGAAATTACGGGTCTATTAAAACTTTTTACAATTTAAAAGTATACAACATATCATGTGTACGTTCGTCGTTTAACATAATAACGATACATAGTGCGGAAGCTTATTTCGTGATCGTGTTCGGTTCTTGCTCGTCGCTTGATCTTCATCCAGGCACTCTTGGCGATCACCTATGATCAAAACCAACTTAAAAGTTAGTTTTGATAGTCAAATATTAAGTTCAAACAAGTACAGGGGTTAAAAATGACAAAATTTAAAAATTTTCGGAGTTAGGGGGCTAGACGTGACGCCAAGGGCCTAGGTGTCACGCCTAGCCCTGTTTTTCACAGCCTGTTGCCTTAGCTGATGCTGTACATACCCAGCACGATCTGATTTCACGGAAACGGCCATAACTTCTTCGTTATTGATCCGTTTTACCCGATTCTTTTTCCTACGCGTCCGTAATTTAATCCTCCATCTTATGGAGTTAAAATACTACATCCAACATAAGAAAATTTGAGACTTCTAAGCCTTCGACTCGTTACCTTTTTACCAAATTTTAACCCGTTTATGCATTTTATCAAACAAACGTATTTATTTGATTCCTATATCTCATACACTTCTTCAAATTAATGTTACCTACTATATTAGGTTCTAATCATAGGTTTATTACACAATTTAAACCCGTTTTCGCTCGTGTGCTTATTTTGACCCGTTAAGGGTATTTATGTCCTTTTAGGCATAATTCGCGCTCATTCATTTCTAGCACCATATTTTCACATTAGTTCTCAATTGGTCTTCCACCACAATTATATTTGTGGTGGATTTGATATAGTAAACTATTTATGTCGCGTTTTACTTCTCGGTTTGTCGTTTTACGAAAAAGCCTCGAACCGAACACTAATCTTTATCAAGAGCATAAGGTTTAAGTCCAAGCATAGTTTTCCCACCATACTTGAATCTCTTAAACCAAGGCTCTGATACCAACTTGTAACACCCGTTCTTATAAATTAAGGTTTAACGTAACATTTACGAAAAAGACCTATTTCTAGGCAATTGACCCACAAAGGTTTATGCCTATCACCTTGATGCTTATCCAAGGATTACATGATTATAATACGTGATTCCCAAACCACCCATAAGGGCCGTTTACCTGATTTACCCATCAAAGGCATATTTATCAACATTAGTCCCTCATTTACGACGAAGGACTTTCACTACAATTATGATCACAATCGCACATTTAAAATATAATCTCATTGATGCGTACCTGGTTCGGGTCAACAAATAGACCCGATTTATACCTCGCTTTTATTATCACATATTCTATGGACGCAATTAACCATATCGCTAATCGCTCATGTTAACACAAGACTTGACAACCACATTAGTCGATATTGTCAAATGGTGTTATCACACCATTTGACCTGTTTGGCCTATAAGACCAAGCATTTTCGTAAGTAGCAAAACATGGTTATTAATTACCAATTTGTTCATCCGACCCATTTCGGATTTTTGCCACTAGACCCCTTTTTCTCTTAAAGTCTTTTCTTATATTTTTACCCATTCGGCTTACGCTACGGGTGCCCCTTTTTAACTGCGATTTTCTTTAGTCGATACTTGACTAAATTTCCATTTTTACTCATTTTCTCGTTATTAGTTGCACTTTAAAATGATCTTAACGAAAACTCCTTAGTTATTAGTCATTACATGACTAAATTACCGTTTCGCCTCTTTTCACCATAACCCATGGTTTTTATCATTTATGTTTGTTCCGACTCATGTTAATAGCGTCGGAACCCTTAATTCGGATATTACACTAATCGCATTTGTAGTTTACAAAATAATGCATATTCTACAAAAGGATGTAAGCGTCGCTTACCTTGCATCCGGTTATGCTCTTTTTCGCGTACACGAACCGTTTGACCCGTTCCTTGCCCAAGTCTCCATCTAGCTTGCCAAGAGTCAAACTATCATCATGATTCGTAAGACGGTTAGATTAGTCATCATTATTATGACTATTTCATCTTACGGATTCTATGTCGAAACTACTATTCGACTTCATCAATTAGTTAACTTAACTTATCAAAGTCAACTACTTTCAATCACATGGTTTACACAATTAAGTCTAAATCATCATGATATTTAGAACTCTTACCGTCTTATATTTCGCATAATTTGCCATATTATTCGAATGTGCGTTTCACTCGAAATTTCAATATTTAGCTTTCATTTAGGCATTTTAACAAACACCTTATGGGCAGAAATTTACATGATTCATTATCAAGTTCATAACTTGTCATATAGCCAAATTTAACATCAATAAAGCTTTCATATAACATTTAAACATCATCATTTCAGAAATCACTTTCTATGACCCGTATTACACTAGAATAATCATTCCAAACCCTAGTGTTTACTAGTTTCCCACAAAACCCATGAATCACCTTCAATGTGTTCATGAGATTTTCAGGAATTAGCCATGATTTCGCATGTTATTGTCTAGGTTTTACTCCTAGACACCATATCAACCCTATTCTACCCAAATAGCAAACATGCAACATCAATTTTCAGATTTCCCAATTTCATGAGAATTTCAAACAGAGAATTAACACCAAATTTTACATACCTTGTAACCCCCTTGTGATGAGGATCACTAATCTATGCTCAATTTTCGATTTGGACTTGGTTTGATCCTTCAATTTGTGAGATTAGTGAATGTTAGGGTTTGAGCTCCCTGGCTCCTGTGGGTTACTACCAGAACACGCACACACACACCTAGTGTGTGTGTTGTGTTTAATTTTTAAGTTTATAATTCCATTTTCAAGTTACCCGGCTTTGGTCCCTCGTGTTTGGTTAGTTATTAAGTAGACCACAACCTACTTATTTTCAACAATATTCCCACTTATTAACTAGGTTAAATATTCCTAGTTAACTTAGCGGGTTCGAGAATATTTATGACTAAGTTTATTTCAGGTCCCGTTAACTCGGGCCTTCTATCATTTTATTTCTTAAAAGCTTTTTATTCACTTTTTATTTATTATTAGGATTAATTATTTAAATCCTAATATTTACCGGGTAAATTTTTACCACTAACGGTATTTTACCCGTCAGTAATATTAACGTGGTTTGATTACCAAACCCGTTTTTGGGGTGTTACACCTCCACACCCTACATGAGGCTTATGAAAGGTTAAAGAAAAGAAGAATGACAGATCCTAGTTTACCACAGAAGCCTGAATATAAAGAGCCAAAACAGATTAATATTCCTGAACCACTGTTCACATCAGCAGATGTCTCAGTCATTGAGATAGATAAAAGAAAGAGACAAGAGCATATTGAAAAAGAAACTGCAGAAGATATAGCTACAGCAAATGAAACCATAAACAAGGCTTTCAAACAAATGTCAGCTGAAAACTCTGAACTAGCAAAAGCTCAGGGTACTGCTCAACAAATTTTCACAAGGCCAGCATCACCAAACTCCTCATCAGTAAATAAACCTCTCCCAAGAAACCCATTGGGTTCAAAAATACTAAAATGGATGTCTGATCAAAAGACCCATGTATTGACACTGTTCAGATCCAATGGAGAAGTAAAGCACATATCAAGGGAACAAGCTCTGGGCCTGAGTGTTGAAGATCTACAAGATCTCCTTGAGCTTATACTTTGTAGGGATGAGGAGGATACAAGTTCTATGGATTTTGAATTGCAATTTAAAGGTCAAGTTATGGAACTTCTGATGAGACAATAAAGATCCAAAATAATGAAGAGTTTTGGCATTATCTGTTCCAGGGGGAGATTGTTGGGATTGAACCTGTAACACCTCGAAAATTCACGTCCTATAATGTGTTGACACGTGTCAAATGTTTAAACGTGTGAAAGAAATATCATAGAAGGACTAAAGTTGACAATCATGGAAAGTATGTGGATATACGTATTCTAAATGTCAACAGTGAATAAATATATTGTATATTAACCCTACAAGATGCTCATACCTTCAAACGAATAAATCATGGATCATACGGAGCTAAAAGTGAGAGATTACAAACTACAGGGACTAAATGTGTCAACATGTTTAAGTTATACCTCTGAGTGACCTTTTGATAAACCCGAAGCTTTGTAACGGTTAATTATGCTCACTAGAATGCACGATTAAAATTTCATAAAGTTTCGTTATCGTATGAGAAAGTTATGATCAAATTCGTGTACGAGGGGTTAAAGCGTAAACGTTGAAAGTTAGGACTTTTCGGGTAACAATTAAGTTAACCGGGGACTTAACAAAGTGGGTATATGTTTTAAAGCCCTTATGGATCAATTATGAGGGTTCATAATGCAAGAAACAAGTGCCTAATCGAATTTTGAAGAGCCAAGGATCAAATCGCAAAAATCTAAAAATGTAGATTCTGTGCAGAAGGGGCCTAGCGCGACGCGGGGGGGGGGGGGGGCTTGGCGTCACGCTAGGGGTAGTCTGATGTGAATTTTGTTATTTCTTGTCTGCCCTTGTGCTTATGATCGACTTTAAACGATTTTTCTCAACATGGGCGACCCCTAAATGCCTCCTAGGACCTTAGGGACATGTGTTGGTGATTTGTGGTCAATGGTAGACTTGTGTGTCAACAAGTTATGGTGATTTAAACACTATATAAAGGTCATGATATGCACCAATGATCTTCACATCTTCTCTTGCATTCCTGATCAATTCTGGAGCTCCCAAGCAGGCTCAAGTGATCATAATTAGTGCATAGGACCTTGGTAAGTTTGCTAAACCTTTCTTGATTAAGTTTTAGCTTAGTTTTAGCTTAAAAGTCAAACCGTCGTAAGTAACGGTTGACTTTAAGATTAATCACTAATGGTCCAGTGATTAGTCGAATCAAAAGTAGTTATAAGTTGGTAATTATGTGGGTAATAAACCCTCAAAAGGGTCCCCCCTGATTCTCACTCTAACTAGGTCAAATGTCGGGTCAAACTTGTATCTAAAAAGTCAACAGAATGTGTAAATTACAATTTATGCATAATTAGCAATGTAGAACACATACAACCTGTTTGATCATTAATATAACTTAGTAATAAGTGTAAGAACATGTCTAAACATGTTCAACCCGACAATTTCCTATTTAGACCCGGTTCGGAACCAAAAGTCGCATAGTTTGACTTATACTTTGACTTTCAGTTCTGACCCGTTATGGTATGTTTTAGAAATACCTAAGAGCCTTATTTGGACCAGGTAACATGCTAGTATAACCCTCTGTGATTATACACCATGGTTCATTAGTTAACCGATTAATACGCATGATTCCGTTAATTGCTCATATGTTGACCATTATGCCCTTTTCACCTTAAAATGTGATTTTTGAAAATGTAAAAGAGTAGAAACCTTAATTACTGATAAATATACTTGTACCCAAAATTTGAGATCAATTGGTGGTGTAGATTTAGAGTTATGCTCATTAGCGCAAAATGAAAGCTTTATGTTAATTAAATGGCTTAATTAGCGTATAGCCTAGTTAAGCCTACTTTTTGATATCAAATCTTTTACCCACTGATACAATATATTATTTTGGGATTTTTAAAGATTTTTAATTAATTTTAGGCTGAGCATAACTAGTAGTCGTAAGCTTAATCCGGTAAATGTCGGTTTTGCCATTACGGGCCATAAAATGAGTTTTACATATCTAAACGAATCCAAACCTTTTGCTACTGATCACATATGATAAATAAATTATTTTAAGCCTTCAGGAAATATAAAAATATCAGATTTAAGTATCGAACCCGGAAATGGCCTTTAATCGCCTTTTTAAGCGTTTTTAACGCATAGTATGTACTAAAACTATTTTAAACATACAAGGGTTGATACCTACTGATATTTGAGGCAACTTATAATATTTTAACAGTAAGCAAAGGTTGTTAAACTCAGACTTTAGTTTTGAGCTTTTCGGCTTATGTGAAATTACCAAAATACCCCTACGGGGCATAGTTTGGTTATAATTGATAAATTTCACATCTATACTTTACCCTACTGTTATAACATGGTAAAATAAGTATTTTTTCTGATTACATCAGACCTGTAACTCAGATAAATACTTAAACTCTTTTATACCCTTTTAAATGACCAAACTACCCCTACGGGGCAAAGTTTGTGTTTAAATACATTTCGGGCATAATGAAAGACATATTACTGATGTCACAACATATTTGAGGCATAAATTAACTTAGGAAACCTGTATATAGCTCTCATGAATACCCGTCACGCTTATTACGCGTACGGTTCGGTTTATGTAACAAGTTTACATAAATTAGCCGAAACGGGTCGAACCTTATTGGTTTTATCCCAAAATCCAGAATGTGTATGAAATACCCATATAAGACAAGTCTCTGAACATGTCGGGTTTAAATCACATTCTATTCCGGTCTTCGCTTAATCGTGCGTACGAACCGTATCTTCCTGTAAGACTAACCGGTCTAAGCTTAGGCTTAATTAAAGACCCGTTAGCATTCTAATTAGTTATTTATACCATCATTCCAGACTAGAGCTTTCCGGTAAATTGTACCTACGCTTACTTAAGTGAATACGGCTGAGTTATAAATTTCTGCTATTTAAGACAGGAGCTAGCTCAGGTAAATACTCTTAACTTATTTTCCCTATTACGGGCTTGGGATACGGTAATATAAATACCGCATGGTCAGGTATGGGATTCAAAGACCAATAAGTCGGGAAATCCAAATAACCTGTTTTAATTCGTATTGCTTGACTGAAACATTGGGGATTAATGCGACCGTGTCCTGGATATCCTTGACTCATTAAATGCAATGGCCACGACTTAAGCACGGGGTGTAGGCATACACCTGACAGATGCTATATGCTAATTAATTAATTATACCCAATAAGGGATTCCCAATAAGGGAATAGTGGTGTGTCTGTTAATCATGAACCGGCATAGATCCGGGCCCCGTATGTAGAGCAAGTTATGTAAAACTGATAACATGAAATATAGTTTGTCCCAAGTATACAAGTTATAAAAGATTAATTTTGCCTCTGTGCATTTTAATCAGGTATAAAAGATTAATATTGCCTCTGTGCATGTTAATCATTGTGTCAAAATATTTCGTGCCTTGTGCATCTAAACCAGTTTTCTTAAACTCTTTTCAAATGAGTCAGTTGAGTGTATTTACCAGTGAAAACTGACGTATTTTCAAAAGTCTAAGTGACAGGTACAAGTACGTAATAGGCTGGAAGCAGCTCAGGCGCTAATAAGGAATCTTGCAAGTTCTAGGCGTCTAAAGTCTGTTGAACAAATATTTATCTTTTTTAAGATCCGCCTGTGGATCCTTTACTTTCCGTTGTAATACTGGATATTACTTTATATTCGGATTGTAATATATTTATCTTTTGCTTCCGCTGTGCAATTATATATTGTGTGTTTGACTATGATGATATCAACTACGTCACGATACTCCCCACCGGGCCCACCGGTGACACGTGGAAAGTCGGGGTGTGACAGAACCCTATCAGAGGAACAGATAATGAAAGCCAAAACTGGTTCACAACAGTGGATTCATCATAAGCAGTAGTTTACACCAGGCTTTCCCCTTGAAAGTGGTTATAACATCTGATGTCCTCAATCCACTGTCCGTATACAACAGCTGCTGTCCTTCAAACTACTGATGAAACCCTGAAGACTGTTAAGGAGTAAACACTGCTGGTTCAATCTACTGATGCTAAAGAACTGCCCACTCAAGGACTGATCAACTTTGAGGAAAGCACTGATGAAAGGAGAAAGCAGTAGTTTAGTCTGTCACTTGTTTTGTATAAAGTCAGTGGTTAAGATTAGCAGTGTTTGTATAGGAACAGTGGTTATAGGTTGTTAGGTTATTAGATGTCACTTTCATGGTGAAGTCAGCTTAGATGCTTCAGTGGTTTGATTTGCCTATAAATGGAACAGTACCCTGTACTGTTACATTTGATTGAGTGAGTGAGTTCTTCTCCTCTAGTCCAATCCTTTCATCTTGTGCGATCAACCATGAAGCATCAGGCTGAGGGGGAGTTTAGTTTGTAAGCATGCATTGTAATCTTTTGATTTGTAATCTTTCGACTAATGGAATGCATTTGTTTATCTAAAACTTATTTCCTCTTTGATTGTGTTTACAAAAGTTTGTGTTCATTTCCGCTGCATAAATCATTGAATCATGTTCATTCATTATTCATTTATTAAACAAACAAACACAATCATGAGAGCCTCTGATCCTAACATAAACGACCAGATATTTGATTTAATAAATTATTCACGTGTTTTCGTTTTAATATGGAAAGAGTGCGAAGACTAACGAAACGTGCATAGTTGCTCTTGTCAACTGCAAGTGTATCTACATATTTTCCTATAAGTTTCTCAACTTCGTTTCCATAGAAATATTGCTCCTCAAATTCCTCCATAACCATTTTGGTAGAGCAGCATGTTTGTGTAATTGATTATTGGAAGAAGAAGAAAAAAAAAAGACAAATATGAGTGCATTTTCACCAAGTGTTATGTGTATTTTTTTCTAAACTTTGGACAAATATATTTATATTATACCTTAATTAATATAAGTACTATCTTGTGGGTTTGTGTTGTATGTCATGTGGACTTTGCAACAAACCAAACAACGTCCAAGTCAGAGCTAAGATTAATGAGATATCTATGTTCAAATTTGGGACTAAAACATGTGAAAGGAAGACGAAAAGATGGAAATGTGGGAATTTGTCCAACATTGGAGGAGGAAAACAAAAGTTGATTGGTATAGATATGTGAACACTATTTACTTATGAGTAAACTTCCGTTTTGCTCCCTGTGGTTTGGTCACTTTAACGGTTTTACCCCAAGCCTTTAAAAATAGCCATTTTACTCCCTGATCTATGAAGGCCTTCATGATTTCACTCCTCGCCTCTAACTTCATCCAAATTGTTTATTAACTGAAAGGGTATTTTGGTAACTTCAAATATAAAACTAAGGGTATTTTAGTAAAACTATAAATAAAAGATTATATTATATATATAATAATAAAAAATAACAAAACCATCATCTCTTCTCTCCCTACCCTCTTTGCACTCTCTCTTCTCTCTCTCAACCCTACCCAGCCACCATCACCTAAGATTTCAAAACTGTCTATTCCAAATCCTTCAAAAAGATACAAGAAGATTTAGGACCCAGAATCCTATTAATATCGTTACGGAGTTCATAATCGAAACCTTCAGGAACTTTAATGATCTTCGAAGGATCGCCGTCTTGTACGATGATCAGATGATACGGTTGGAAGAATGGTCGCCACATCTCGAGGAAATCGAGGTTTCGGATTGTGGGGATTATGATGTCGAGTTCGTCTTTTAATAAGGGGGTGGTGGGGGGTACAGAGGAAGCCATTGTTGTTGAAAGAGGGTGGGTTTGTGTGTGGAGGGTTGAAGAGGTGTCTGAGTCCTAAATCTTCTTGTATCTCGTTTAATAAAGTATTGAATTTTTACACTCTTTCTTATTTTCTTGATCCTTTTAGTGTTCTTCAATCTTGAAGCAAAATCTTGACTTTTTACACTTTTTTTTCATGATAGAAGTAGGTAAAATCATATGTTTTTAAAGGTGGGTTCACTACAAATCAATGATCTTGAACTTTTTTACACTGTTTTTTTTTTAGTTTTTGTTTTGTTTTTGTTTTCATGGTGGAAATAGGGGCAATCAGATGTTTTTAGAGGTGGGTTCACTACAAAAAGTCAAGATTCACTTACCCTTTTGCTTTTCAAGTGTAAATCTACACTGCTATCTTTTCATTTTTTTCATCACCAACCTATCAAGAAACTTAATCTAATTTCACTTTTTTCCATCTGGGTATTTATTTTTAGCACATTTGAAAGAGAATTGACTTTGGTCAATGGTGATTACTCCTTCTGGTAGCAAAATAAACACTTAAAAAGGTACTCATTCTTCTTGGATTATTCTTGGCTTTTTCTATTTAGTCAATCAGTTGCTTATAGATGTACTCTGCTGCTTGCTTTGCCACAGACAGACATGGCGCCACCCATGAAGGCAAAGCCACCATAAGCATCCGCCATTGATCTATATTAACCATCCAGAGAATGGTGGTGGCAGATGCAGAGAGAGCGTGGTGGTAGCAACCACCTAAATAATCTACTGTGTCACCATCATATCTGTTTTTTCACATGGCTTCAACCCCCAAATTGTGCCCAAAACGAGTTGACTGTGAACCACTTTCTATACGAATCAGTGTTAGTTGTGGTGGTTCTAATGACGAGGTGATGGTGGCGGTTTGACGGAATTACTGTGGTGGCGGTGGTTTACCAGAACTATTGTGGTGGTGACCGGAATCTTTGAAGAAGATGTTGGGTTTAGAGAGAGAGATAGATGGTAAGGGTGGAAGAGATAGACTTGGTTTTTAGAATCTACATAACTTAATGATAAATAATTAAATCTTTATTAATTGGGATGGGAAAAGACTAAAATGCCCCTCATGTGAGGGGATTGTGACCAGGATTTAACAGTTGAATTGGATGGCGTTAGGGGCGGGGAGTGAAATGGAGATAAGCTTGATAGATCAGGGAGTAAAATGGCTATTTTTAAAGGTTTGGGGAAAAACCGTTAAAGTGACCAAACCACAGGGAGTAAAACGGAAGTTTACTCTTTACTTATTGTTTCATAGAACCTCGCTCTCGTGCACGTGTGGCGTGGGCGTATGGGGAGTGATTTGCCATCAATTATACATATTTTTAGTGCAAAATTACTCCCTAAATCCACGTACTTTAAGGACTTTTTAGTTGCAAATGCTACCTAAATCATTCCTATTTGACAAATGCAGATTTCTAAGGTTTATCGATTAAAAGAAGTTAAAAACAAGCAAAAACGAAGTAAAAACCTAAGATTCTAAGGAAATCAGCAACTTACCAGATGGGCACAGCCATGCCAGGATATAGGCACAACCGTGCACAATACCAAGCATCACAAAGTCAACCAAGTCAACCCAAGAATGGTCAACAAAAGTCCACCGAAGGCCAGGCACGCATGTGCCCTCAAGCACGCTCGTGCTCAAGATAGGACAAGGATTGAAGGTTCGAGAAGCGACCAAGAATGCCACCTGTTCAAAGCTTGTCGGGACTGTAGGACTGGTTTGTTGATGTGTAATCTTATAAACTTGTAAAACAACACATATGTTATACACGTGGCTTGTAATATATGCGAAATCCAAATTACATGGTAGAATACACAAGGATTTCCAAATATCTATGTATATAAATTTCAGCAGCATAAGGACGTCTTTACACAATGTTTGAATAAGCTCCAAAATCACAAGTTCCCAAAAGTTAAGTCCACATGAGCACGGACTAACATATATATATATATATATATATAGGAATTAGTAGTTTATGTCCAGGACTCCTACGTTATATGTCCTCATATGCACGTATGACTCATGCGAGCGTATGAGTCTATTACACTCAAAATCCAACTTTAAAACTCAAAGACGTTACGCTGCCTATAAACAAAACAGACTCTAACTAAGACGTAGGCATTAGACATTATGTATAAACAAATTCCCCCTTTGATGATGTCGCGGTCTTGTCTTGGTCTTCAAAATCCTTTAATCTTTCATTCCACAAACCCGCTTCCTATACTCCCTCTGATGCTCCTCGAAGCTTTTCTTCAGTCTCTGATCGGTGAGTGGCGGTTTCATGTACTTATATCTTGAAATAGATGCTTTCTTTGTTCTTTCAGCAACTTTTTCCAATCTTTTCATCTCTTTCTCATCTTGCTTCTTCTCTAGCTCTCTCCAGTTACTCGTCCACATTCTTCCAGAATGAATCTCGTAAGCAAAACATATACGAATAACTCTCTGAAATTGCATTGCTTGTTCTCGATCAATGTGAGAAAATAAGATTTTGTTGAAGAATAATATATCGATGTCTTTATCAGATAAGTTCACCAACCACATAGGATCATAAATCCTGATAGTTCTCCAATCCTTCTCACCCTCACATAGCACGATCACTGCCTCCCCTGTCTTTTCGTCATAATACCACCATCTGAAAAGTTATAGAAATCATGCTCCATCTCATGAAATGGTATCACACGTAACACCTTCGGCCTCTTGTACTTTAATGTCACAGCAAACTTTCTAGTTTCTGGATCTATCTCAGTTTTAGATAGTATGCATTTGGGCTCTTGAGGTTTCTAACGTTTGAATCTAGTTCTAGCTTCTCTTTTGATAAATCTGAGGACATGTCGATTGTATTGATTGAGCTCATAGTTGATCATCTTGATTTTGCACAACTCCTTAACATCCCACCAGGGTAATGATTTGATGTCGTTGATAACCCTGAAATAATGTACCATGTATTCTCTACTAATTTCAATCTTCTTCAACTTTGGTATCCAGCTCCAACTTATTATATCACCCACAGAGATATCCTTATGTTGCTTGAAGAACTTCAACGGTCGTAGAAACTCTCATCATCTTTCAATTCTTTAAACCATCTGACCCGTTGAACAATCGTTTCAGCATTGCTTATATGAGGAATATTTCATTGATGTTCTTTAACTTTTCTTTTCAATACCCCTTCAACTTCTTCAGCAAATATCTCGTTGAATGTTTGAAAGTGTTCGTTGATATTATTTGCGTATCTTACTTCAGCATCCTCAAAATCTGTAAGTCCAAGAACCTATCAATCGGATATCACAAACACCTAAATAAGTCGCGGAATAACAAGAAACATGTAGAAGATGAAGAAAATATGTCAATTAGATTAATGTTAAGTGCACACGATTGCAATAATCGTCGGGTACACTGTTCGATTACAAGTACAACTAACCAACAACCTAAACAAGACCTAGGTGCATCCTATTTATAGCTTATAGGATGACCTAATACAAATGGGCCAAGCCCAACCCTTATACGCATACATAACAGACATCATCATCATATTGTGAAACTTTGAAACTTTGATTCTGATAATCAGATTGAATTTCATCATATTCATAATCATATTTTGAAACTTTGATTCTAATAATCGAACAATCGAACATCATCACCATATTCATATTTATAATTCAATCGAACGATGTTGTGTTGCATGAGGGCGATTCTGATTCTGATTGAATTTCCGATTTCAGAAGTTTCAGAACATAACATTAGGTCTGTTCGTTTAATTGTTGTTGTAATTTTGTTAGTCTGTTAATTGTTGTAATTTTGTTAGTCTGTTAATTTTTTAACATTGATTATTATTTTTAGGCGTTAATGGCTCCTAAACAAGCATCCGGATAGCAAAAACGTCAAAAAAGGAAACGAGCGGAAGAATTGGTGAAGTCTCAAGCCGATGCTATGCAAAAGTTGTAGCGCCTAATCCACCTACAGTTAATGTTAGAAATCAACAAGAAGACGTTGAAGTAGAAGTAGAACAGGAACAAGAACAAGAACGTGTGGAAGTAGAAGACGAGGAAGAACGTGTGGAGGTATAAGACGTTGAAAAGCAACAAGAAAATGTTGAAAAGCAACAAGAACGTGTGGATATATTTGATCCAAGAAGGTGGAAAGGACTTAACGCGGATGAGGTTAAGGTATTTATACTATTTTTGGAAATTCTATTAATCGTTGGCAAATTTTGCAAGATAATGTGAAAGGTTAGAGTATTAAGCCCTTGTCTCAGACTCGTTGGGAAAGTTGTTTTGAGAGTGTTAAGGCTATCAAATTGCAACTTGTCGATTTACGAGAAGCTTTGCTTCAAGTTGGAGAAATAGATAGCGATGCTATAATTGCAGATGAAGCAACATCTTTAGCAGAAAGAGAACTTAGTGACTTTGATTTTTTGGTATCAATTGTCATATGGTATGAAGTGTTAAATCAAGTGAATCTTGTGAGCAAAAAATTACAAGCAAAGGATATTCATCTTGAAATTGCTATTAAGAAATAACCAGTTTGATTAAATACTTTAAGGAGTATAGAGAAATAGGTTTTTCAAAAGCGGTTGATGAAACTAAAGAGATTGCAAGTGAAATGGATATTGATCCGATATTTATACAAAAACGTATAATTAAAAGGAAAAAAAAAAGATGAGAGTTCAAGTAGCGAAAAAGTTGCATTTACAGTTGAAGATAATTTCAGAGTAAATTATTTCTTATATATTGTTGATCAGGCTATAGCTTCTTTAGAGAAACGATTTGACCAATTCAAATGGTATGAGGGGTTATTTAGTTTTTTGTTCCCACAGAAGTTGAGGAATATTAAAGATGAAGATCTTAAGTCATCTTGTTATCGTCTTGAAGATGCACTCAAGTTTGAAGGGACCTCAGATATTGATGCCGAGGCACTATATATGGAGCTTAAGTTATTTTGTGCATCACTAACCAATAAATTTAGCAACCCTATAGATGTTTTGGAGCATATGAAAGAAGAGGATTATTTCCCAGAAGCATAAGCAAGCATTGCATATAGAATATTGTTTAACTATTCCAGTCACTGCGTCATCTACAGAAAGAAGTTTTTCAAAGTTGAAGTTGTTAAAATCTTACTTACGATCTAAAATGTCTCAAGATAGACTTAGTGGGTTGGTGATGATAGCTATCGAGAACGAAGTCTTAGATAATATAAATTATAATGAGTTGATCCAGCAATTTGCTATGAAGAACGCAAGGAGGGTTGCACGAATCATTGGTTAGATATTATATTAACTTATTAGTTATTACGGTATGTAACTTATTAGAATACTATGATGTTGTCATTATCATAATTGCATTGTTTATCAAATACTACAATTTTTGTCATTTTCGTAATTATATTGTTCATCGTTAAAGCAAATGGGCACATTTTTCGAGCTCGAACAGGGTACGTGAATTCTCAGAGACGCCACTGCATACATAGTCCAAATTAACCCTTAAATATACCAAGTAACAAACTTAATTATCTTTTTGTTTATCTTATTATAGCTAAAGCTAACTTTTAACTCTAAGTTAACCATGTTAATTGCTTATTTCTAGCATTGTTTAGATTAACCATGTTAAAGCTTGCATGGTCTATAATAATCTATCGATATATCATATAACAAATGCATCCTCCTTAGCACCATTCTACGACCCCGCCGCGAAGCGCGGGTTCTAACACTAGTTTATTACAAGATTAAAAAAAAGTAAAGAAGAGTTCAACGGAACGGAAGTATAATTTCTTAAAGAGTTAAATGCCATTTTAGTCCCTGTGGTTTGGACCATTTTGCCAGTTTAGTCTAAAGGTTTCATTTTTAACCTGTGGGTCCAAAAAGGTTTCACCGTTGCCATTTTAGTCCACTGGGTTAACTCCACCCATTTTTTTTGTTAACGAGAAGACCAATTCGGTCATTTTATATGGCTGAATTGCCCTTTTAGTTAACAGAATTATATACAAAATTACCGAATTGGCCTTCTCGTTAACAGAAAAAATGGATGAAGTTAACCCAGTGGACTAAAACGGCAACTGTGAAACCTTTTTGGACCCACAGGTTAAAAATGAAACATTTGGACTAAACTGTCAAAATGGCCAAAACTACAGGGACTAAAATGGCATTTAACTCTTTCTTAAAAGAGAGCTGATCGCAAACCTCAACGGAAGTGTAAGTTTTAAAAGGCATATGACGATTTAAAATGTTTAAGATCTTTTTATTATGTTAGATATAACGGTCAAAAAATCAAGAGTACAGTTTTAAAGTAGTTTTTGAAATAAAAAATAATGTTGATGATTTGTAGCAAAATAGACAATTAACCTTAATTACTCTACAAAAGAATTATTATATAATTCAGATTCTTAGACGTTAGTTAAATTTTAAGAAATGAAAAAACAATATAAAAAAGAAAAATAATATAACGATATAAAATATATTTTAAATGAAAAGGTTTTACTTAAAGTTTAAACTTCAAGCCAAAAGGCGCGTCTGAGGAACGAACAAATTCGGTTAAGACGAATGCAAATTGACATCTGTATTCCTAATCATTTAGGGCAAATTGTGTACCAAACTTTGCCTGTCGGTAAACTTTGCCTGTCGGTAAGACTGAAGGGAGTGGAGCGTCCTTTAGAGGGGGCGTCTTGCGACACGTGGCGCCACGTCAGATCAGATGATTTTGAGCAAAAAAGGGGGCGTGGTGTTTGGGGCGGCTTGGAGGGGGAATCCTTGAAAGTTTGTGCCAAAAATCGATGTGTGTGAGAGGAAGCAGGCGACGAGAAGAGGACGGGGAGAGGGGGGCGCCCCTTGGGGACGCCTATGGGGGGCGGTGTTCTCGGCGACTTGGGGCGGCGTCGGAGGGGGAGACGCCCCACTCCGTTTAGTCTAAGGGGTATTTATGTCAACGCAAGTTGGATATATAGACATCATTTCTTAGTGTTAAATTATGGCTCAAACTATCTAGACACCAAGTTTTTTCTCCTATATGCACATCCTGCAGTGTCGAGCTGTGGCCAAAGCGTGGCGTTTTGGTCAGGTCAACCAGACAAAGACTGACGGATGTCTGACGGGTCTGTTGACCAGACCAAAACGCCGAGCTTTGGCCGCGTTTTGGTCCTGTCAACCAGACAAAAGACTGACCGGGTGTTAGTCTTTTGTCTGGTTGACATGACCAAAACGCGGCCAAAGCTTGGCGTTTTGGTCCGGTCAACAGACCCGTCAGACATCCGTCAGTCTTTGTCTAGTTGACCGGACCAAAACGCCGCGCTTTGGCCACAGCTCGACACTGCAGTGTGTGCATATAGGACAAAAAAAAACACTTTTTGGTGTACATATAGGCACATTGGTGTGCCAATAGGTACACCCTAAATTATATAAACTAATACCCCAAAGAAAAAAAAAATAATTGAAGTTATAATTAGGGGCGTTCCCGATATAGTTTCGATGGTTTTTAGGTCAAACCTTGAACCAGACTGTAACGGTTTTGACTATTGTAAACCGAAACCAAACAACTGAATTTTATAACTTAAGATATTTAAAGAGTGATTTCTTAACAAGAAAACATCATTGGATCCAAAAAAAGTTATAGAAGATAAAAAGCAAAGCAGTAGCAGTAGTATATGCCATGAGAGTAATTTTTATAGAAACTGGACCCACCAAGAAAGTGTAAAAGATCATCATCTATTTTGTCTCCCATGAAAGTTGCCTTTGTTCCTGGCAATGAATCCATTCCTGGGCTTTGGTATCTCATGGATGTCCATCATTTGTATTTTCCTTTCCTTTTTTGCTTCAAAAAAAAAAATTACACACATTTACAAACTTCAAATATTAAAGAAAAATTATAAAAACAAGTCCACAAGTAAAAAACATCAATTCATTATTCTAACCATTTTGGGCTTCCTGGTAATTCTCCTGAAGACGCTTCCGGGCCAAAGCCAATCGGTCCATGTCAATACCTTCCTCCCTCTGTGTTCGCTGCCAAAATCATCAACATTTCAACTCGTATAATTGCAAAAACAGGTAATTTGAGTAACAGATCAAAACGGGTAATCTTTGGTAAGGATGGCTCAGAACACTTGTTTTCAAAAATTCTTCACTTTTGTAGAAAGTAACTATATTATGTCAATAATAATAATTTGGGTAAAAGAATTTTGGGAGGTTGTATGTATTAAAAGTAACTTTGGGCCACTTAATACCGTTTCAACTTATTTGACCCGTTTCTATTTAATCTAACTTTGAGTTAGCCGCTTGACCATTAGCAACAAAAAAGACCTAAATCAACTCACTCACAAACAAATGACAATAATTTGAATAGAGAATGTACATTTGGAGGAGGAGCAGAGGCAGAAGCCGCCATTGCAGGGCGAGACTGGGGCGGTGGTCTTGAAGGTGTAGCTTTTTTAGTAGCGACTGGTTTCGGCCTATTCTGCTCTGGTTCAGAATTATTCCTTTCAGAACCAGAACTCCCATCTACAGTTTCATTTGGTGTAGAGAATTCATCAATAATCACTCCACAACAATGTATGGAAAGAAAATGGAAGATTCTAATCGAATTCGATACTTAACTGTGTGGGTTAGGAGAATAGCCGAAATCAGGTCCCTGAGAAACACAATTTCAAATCTCAGAAAAAGCAAAAAGTATATTTCAAAGCCATCATAATAGACGTACTAATACTTCACTATTTTTCAAACGCGTTACATTCATTCTCATACCTGTTGATATCCATTTTGGTTACCCCTTGGCACATTCTGCACCAAAGGCGAATCACCATCTGCTAGAACAAATAATAAAAATCAAAACCTTGAAGCTTGATTGATAAAACACTATAAACTAATAAAACAAAAGTAAGTAACAACCATTACCTGTAAGAGTAGAGCGTGCAAGCGCACTATTGTTCGACCCGACCCATTCATCCACCAAATCCTTCCATTTCCTATTACATATACAAAAGATAAAACAAGCTCAACACTACAGCAATCTACAATTAAACAATAAGCTTTTCCAATCCAATTCACTCTCAATCATACTCACCTCACCAATTGCTTCACCAGTCCTCTTACTTCATTTGACGGATGCTTTCGAAGTCGATTAACATTCCTTCCTATATCAGTTTCCTAATTTGATCATCAAAAACCAGCGTATGTAACCGAAACTCATAAACACTAACATTAATACGTAAAGTAACAAACACAGATGATGTTTATTCACCTTAAGGACTGTAAAAGTCAGATCCATATCAGCTAGGGTTTGAAGCAAATCAGCAATAGCATCATCAGTCTACACCACAATATCATTAACAATAAGTCAACTAACAATCTAATAAGCCACAATATCATTCGTAAAAGGTCAACTAACAATTATAACTCAACTATGAATCTAATAAACAAGATGAACACAAATGATTCATTGAAAACTATACCTGATTTGAATCCTCAAGCTGCTCTTTAATTCTCAGAACTTTAGACTGCTCATCATCAAACAAACCTCCATACGGATCTGGTTCATCATCTTCATCCTCTTGCGGAGTTAATGGCGAATCATCACCTCCTCTGACGTCATCATCCCCTCCTCTGACGTCATCGTTCACCTTCCGGCCAACGCCGTTCGGAATCTGCTCATTCAGATCCACGTCGCAATTACTACACCGTTCGGAGTACAGCCGCTGCACGATTCCGTCTCTCCGCCGCTTAAGCTCGCCGGAATATTCCGTCGAAGCTACGGTTATTGCCGCATCAATTATTCCCCAAACATCGGCCGTTGAATTCGATAAAATCGCCTTAAATTCATCCAAATCCATTACCTAACAAAAAAACCTAAACTGACTATCGAAATTTATCGATCTCAGCGTATACAAAACGAGATCTAGGGTTACGGAAACCGCGTGACGTCAGAAAACCACGGCGGAGTGGTCGCCGGTGGCCGGCGATGATGAACGGATAATCATGATAACACCGGTCGATCAATAACAGGAGATGATTGTGTAGAAATTGATAGCAATATGCAGGAAGTTGAAATTGAAATTGAATATGAGTGATTTGGATAAAGAAATTATGCAAAATAATAATAATAATATTCTTGTTGTTGTTGTGTTGTGATGGTTTAGGCTACGCGCTCATGTGTTTGATGGGAAGCAAGTAGGAAGTAGGAGTGTGGATGGACTAATTCCGTTATCTCTTTTTCAAACTTCTATTTTCATGGGCTCATTCTTATGTCATGTCTTAAAAAAAAAAACTTAACTCAAAATCAAAACATTTAGCTAAAAAAAAGAAATTAAATAAAAACCAATCAATCCAATCCAAGTTCAATCATGGTGTCGTATTTGGTGGATAAAGACAATGAAGACTAGTTCTTCGAGACCCTAGGTCAAGAGTTCGAGCCTGAGCCACCCCGGGTTTTAGTCCACCGTGTGTTACGCCAAAGAGATTCTCTCTTGTGGCGGTGTAAGCCCCTCCCACTGGCAGTGGGTGGTTTGGTTTCCCGGGGAACGCTGTTAGCCAAACTCTGATGTCATCGTGGACCCGGTTAAGACAACATAGTCTGGCCAGAGTAGGGTTTGGGTTAGGTGTATTTACATAACCGAGTCATCAGTTATGATTATGATTTTAGCAATTTTTTATAACTGAACCGAACTTCTAAAATATTGAATATAATTCAAGTTGGTAAACATTATATTTTTATTTTTGGTGGGGTTCGGCTATAAAGTCCAAATTTTCTAAAAAGTCACAAGTTACTATAACTTCAGTCATAAAACACACCTAAAACCCACAAATAACAGAGTTTAGATTACTAAAACACCATATTCAACCATAATAGTTCATAAAAACTTCAAACACACAATTGTAGAACTATGGATAAAAACACAACATGCTAATTAACATAAAACACAATAATGTTTGTCATTCGATTATCAGAGCCTTATCATCCAAAACACAAAACACAACCCACACAATGATGTTTTAGTAATCTTCATTTTGTTATTTGTGGGTTTTAGATGTGTTTTATAGTTAACATTTTGGTATTTTATGACTTTTTACATTTTTTATGAAATTTATACTTTGTAGCCACCTCCTAGCCTTTATTTTGAGTGAATTGCAAGTTTTGTCATTTATCTTTATACCATTTTGCAGGCGGTGTCCTTTATGTTTAAAATTGATGAGTTTTGTACTTTATGTTTTAAAATCCGACATTCTTTATCCTTTAGGCCTAACCCAGTTTGTTTTTTCAGTTAAATCTGATCATGTGAGTTGCACATGAGGGCAAATCAGTCATTTCGTCAATCCTTCTTATTTTCCCCAATTTATACCCACCACAACCTAACCCTTTTTCACTTTTCTCGTTAGTTTCAGCATTAACCAGAATATAGACGGAGATGAAGTGGGTTTTTCACCGGTGATAAATTCTTATTTCCACCATCACCATCTAGTACACGAGGAGGATGAATAAAGGCAGCGACGGTGACAACTTGCGGTGGTGTTTAGGAGGCGACGGCGGTTGGTGTTTTGGCAACTGGCAGCGACGGAGACAACTGGCAGTGGTGTTGAGGATGATGTCTGCTGGTGGTGAATTTGGTGGTTACAGCAGATCGGAGAGATAGCTAAGAGAAAGGGAAAGAAAATGGGGATGGAGGGACTGTGTAAAGTTTTGAGCAAACAAATTTCATTTTTTGGGTTTCAAGATAGAGGTATCCATTGTTTTGTTTTTGGGTTATCTGTGTTTCAAGAGAGAGAGAAAGAGATGCATTGTATCAAGTAAAAAGTTTTGTTTTTGGGTTGCTTGTGTTTGTTCACAGTTTTGTTAATGATTTTGAATTCTTATACCAATCAGAATTTTTATAGTCTTGTGGGTTTATCGGTCTGGGGTGGTAGCCGGTAGGAGGTGTGACGGTGGTGGCGTTATTAATGCTGAGAGTGGTGGTTGGTGGCGGTTAATGGTGGTGGTGGACAGAGGTAGAGAGAGGGGTAGTAATGTACATATACGTATATTATTTGTATACATAATATATTATACTATATTAATTTTTATATTTAATTTTGTTTTATTGTTAATTTAAATATTAATATATACAGATAAAAAGACTAAATTACCCTTATGTGACTAGATTTAACTGAAAAAACAAACTGGGTTAGGCCTAAAGGATAAAACGTGTAAGATTTTAAAACATAAAGTACAAAACTTGTCAATTTTAAACATAAAGGTCACCGCCTGCAAAATGGTATAAAGATAAAGGACAACACTTGCAATTCACTCCTTTATTTTTTCATAGTTTGAAATGTTTGTTGTTACATGGTAATCATGGTATAAAGTCTTAAGTCTTAACTATTGTTTTTTATAAATTATATTTTGTGTTTCTAGAAACTAATAGAGACCATTCGGATTTTGTAGTGCGTTTCATATTTTGTAAGTTCTTCATTTTTCAATAAATGTTTTCGATTATGTTTAGATATAAACCATGTGTATTTCCATCTATTACCCATTACAAAACAACATAATCGAACCATTTTCGTTTTTTACAAAGCAAAAACATATACATTGGATAATTAACCGAATATAGCCGAAACTGATCCATAACCCATGGTTAACTGACCCATGCTTAACTGACCATCGGTTATGGTTATTGTTAAGCAATTCTCTATAACTGAAGTTTGGTTATAGTTATGATTAAGCCTCCATAACTGAACCGGCCCAACTTTGCACACCCCTACATGACATCTAGAAATATAATATTAAAAATATAATATTAAGTACTTGTATGCCTTTGATACAAATCAATTTTTAAGTTAAAAGTTTTGGGAGTATTCATGTATAAGCAGATGTAGCAGAGACTACCCCTCAACTATCTCTATGTAGTGTAAAAAGAATTTTATATTTTATACAAAAATACTTTTGATCTTAAAAAAAATTGTAATACTTCTGAAATTTTTTAGCTAGATGTATCACTAAATGTGAAGATGCTACTAGATAGATATAAGGAAATAGAGGAAAGACGTGTATTTGTAGGGTTATATTATTATATTCATGTATCTGAATTAATATAAATAAATATGTACATGTGTGAAATCAATACAGATTCATGCATGTTATGAGATATTGCTTACTCTACCTAGATACGTAAGCATTTATAAGCCACCATTGGAGTATTTACAAGCGTTAATGTAAACTTATATTTTTATATAGAGTTAATTGCCAAAATCGTCCCTGAGGTTTGGGCACATTTGTCATTATCGTTAGTGGCGGATCCAGTGGTGTTTTGGGCAGTGGCAGAGCTAGCCCGTTAATTTAGGGGTATCCCTAAAAAGAAAATCATCATGCAATCATACAATAAGAAAAAAGCGATAATATATTAAAGTAAAAAAAATACCTAATAGATTTGTACTCTTATTTTCATAGCTTGATATCAAAAGTTTTTTTTTGACCGCACAAACCATAGCATTGTTCAAATATTCCAGGCACATTCGATTGCGTAAATCCGTCTTGACAAGCTTCAATTTAGAAAAAAAAACATATTTCAACGGTTGCAGTTGTGACCAGTAAAATTAAAGCTAACTTCACTACCCAATAAACCAAAGGACAAGAACTATGTGTTTCGGTTTCCACCATAAGACAAGCAAGATCACTTATTCAACTATAATATCGTTTTGGGTCTTGAGCTAACTTTATCAATTATATTTAGAGCCTCTTTTTAATTCTATTATTGTTAATTTGGGCTTATTTTATCATTCGGGCTTAATTATTCTACAAGGTTTCAGGTTGTAAAATGTTTAGGGTTATAAAAAAATGGGATTTTAGTAATAGCAAGTATCCTATTTATTGGTTAGGTGTATCCTCGTATTTTTTTAGGGGTATCCTTTATATAAAACCGAAAAAAACACTACGAATATGGGGTTGAGCCGTAGCCCGTGCTACGGCTCCTAACACTATGGTTCCGCCTCTGGTTTTGGGGGTTCCCGGGAACCCCCTCGGTTTGGATAAAAATAAAAAAATAGTGGAAATTTTATATGATTTAAAAAAAATAATGAGAATTAGTGAAAAACTAACAAAAGGAACCCGGTAGAAAATATTCTAGATCCGCCACTGATTATCGTCCCTGAGGTTTGGGCACATTTGCCATTTTCGTCCAAAATGACATTTTTGTACCATTTTGCCCCCCACGTTTGTAACTTTTTGCCATTTTCATCCAAATCACTAACTTAGTTTATTTTTTCTGTTAAGTTGAAGGATATTTGGATGAAACTGGCAAATATAAACCACATGGACGATTTTGGCAATTTACTCAAACTCTTTTTAATTTCTTTTATTTAATTAATTTTGTCACATATATAACAAAAAAAAATATACATGCAATTTTTATATGAAAAAAAATAATAGTTTTGTCATATATTTTTTTATAAATTTTCATCCAACCACTAACTAAGTTAATTTTTTTCTATTAAGGCGAAGGATGTTTTAAATTTTATAAATTAATACAGAAATTAATTTCTAATTGTTTATATAGATCAGTTTTATAAAAATAACGTACCGTTAATTTTTTTCTATCAAACAACGTATCGTTACCAAACCTTAAAATTACCCACCAAATAGTAAGTATAATGTCATGAACCAAAAAAATCTTTACTTAAACCACTCAGAATAAATATTAGTTAGTTCCCTAACTGCTCATCACATTTAAAAAATATGTAACGTTTTATAATTTTTTTTATATCTTTACAATTGATTAAATACTAAAAGTTGTAATCGATTGTTATGTGTTACACGCCAATGATATTTATTTTATATATCGTTTTCTCTTAATAAAACTGATTTATATAACAACATATAAAATAAATATCAACTTTAATTTTTTGTAATGGTACGTTGTTTGATGGGGGGGGGGGGGGCACTGGCTTTTGTTTTTCGTTAGGAGCGAATTTAAAAGAGTAGAAGACGAATTACAAACTTGGTACATATGATAATATTTGTTTATTTGACATTTTTCTATAAGGTCACAAGCATTTTAGTTTTATAAAAATTAGAGGTTTAAATAGAATTATTTTTATAAAACTGATCTATATAAACAATTAGAAATTAATTTCTGTATTAATTTATAAAATTTAAAACATCATTCGCCTTAATAGAAAAAAAATTTAACTTAGTTAGTGGTTGGATGAAAATTTGTAAAAAATATGTGACAAAACGATTATTTTTTTTCATATAAAAATTACATGTATATTCTTTTTTATTATATATGTGACAAAATTAATTAAATAAAAGGAATTAAAAAGAGTTTAAGTAAGTTGCCCAAATCATCCCTGTGGTTTATATTTGTCAGTTTCATCCAAATATCATTCAACTTAACAGAAAAAATAAACTAAGTTAGTGGTTTGGATGAAAATGACAAAAAGTTACAAATGTGGGGGGTAAAATGGTACAAAAGTATCATTTTGGACGAAAATGGAAAATGTGCCCAAACCTCGAGGACGATTTTGGCAATTAACTCTTTTATATACTATTTTTACTTTTTATTTTAATATATTTAAAAAATTGTTATTAAGTTTTTTCCACTTTTGGCATGTTATGGATAAGATCCGTTTATACAAGAAATTGATCCTTTGTTTACGGATAAGATCCGTTTATACAAGAAATTGTTTTTTTTTTTTTTGCTTGTAAAGGTACATTCAAAAATTCAAACACATTTATATATACATTTATGATAAAAACCAAAGAGAAAAGAGATAAACTAAATTCTTATTATTCAACATTACAATATATAGATGAACATAGCTATAAACCCTAAAGCTCATAAGTAATGAGTTGGGCCTAAAATGTCTGGTTTATAACACTCCCCCTCAGACATTTAGAATTATACACAGTTTAACAACGTACTTCGGGATGATGTTAAATAGGTACTTCAGGACCTGAATAAATAAATTGATACTACTGGATCAGCTATGCTGCCTCATTAAAAACCTTACTAAGAAAACCCAGTGTGACAAAACTTAGTTAAGGGAAAAAGAGTACAGCGTGTATAATTCTCCCCCTGAATTCAACAAACATCTTTCAATCTACGAAGACCGATCTTGTGTGATAGCTGCTCGAAACTGCTTCTAGGTAAAGATTTCGTGAACAGTTCAGCTAGATTTTCACTTGACGAACATCAATTTCCCCTTCTTTTTGCAAGTCATATGTTGAGAAAAATTTTGGTGAGATGTGCTTTGTTCGATCACCCTTGATATAACGTTTTCTGATTTGAGCTATGCAAGCAGCATTGTCTTCATAAATAATTGTCGGCTCCTTCTTGATCTGTTCCAATCCGCATGCTTCTTGTATGCGATTAATCATTGATCTCAACCACACACATTCTCGACCAGTATCATATAGTGTTATTAATTCGGCATGATTTGATGATGTTGCTGTAAGTGTTTGCTTAGTTGACTTCCAAGAAATTGTTGTGCCACCGTATGTGAATACATAACCTGTCTGAGATTTTGCTTTGTGAGGATCTGATAGATATCCGGCATCAGCATACCCAACAAGCTGGGACTTTTGATCTTTCTGATAGAAAAAACCTAAGTCTTGTGTCCCGCAAATATACCAGAATATATGTTTTACACCATTCCAGTGTCTACGTGTTGGATTCGAACTGTATCTCGCCAGTACATGTACTACAAATGCAATGTCAGGTCTTGTGTTATTTTCGAGATACATAAGGGCACCGATCGCGCTTAAGTACGGTACTTCTGGACCAAGTACTTCTTCGCCTTCTTCTTGAGGGCGATAAGGATCCTTGTGTGGATCTAGCGGCCGGACAACCATAGGTACGCTAAACGGATGTGCTTTATCCATATTGAAACGTACTAACATCGTCTGGATGTAGTTTGATTGATGGAAAAATGTGCCATTGCACAGATACTCAAATTGTAGTCCGATACATAATTTTGTCATACCAAGATCTTTCATCTCAAATTCCTTCTTTAATAACTGAGCAGCTTTCTCTACCTCTTCAGGAGATCCGATGATGTTGATATCGTCAACATAGACTGCTATTACAGTGAAATTTGAGAGTGATCGTTTTATAAAGACACATGGACTGATTACATCAGAATTGTATTGTAACACCCCAAAAATATTTATTAGGCATAAGTTAAAATGTAATAATAAAAAGGTAGTGTTTAAATTAAATAAGTAATCGAAATAGAGGGACTAAAGATGCAATTGCCTAAAACTAAGTATAATAAAAAGTTAAAAGATGAAAACCCACACACAGTACGTGTGTGGGGGTCTGGTCGATCGAACAAGAGCCAGGGGAAAACCCTAGCTTCACCAATTCCACAAAGAAATCAGTATAGATCCAAAGAAATTGAAAGCACAATCAGGAAATTTCAAGCTCTTAACTTGTTCATTGAAAGAGTAAGTTCAATTTTATGATTTAATAAATTTCAGGAAATGGGTTTTGATCAAATCTTGATTGCATGTCATGAAAATTTATGAAATTAAGTTAAGATTATGATATAGGATTAGAACAATGTCTGATTACTAGCAATTTTGTATGATTAATAGCCAAGACCCAATTGACAAAGAAGTTGCTAGGGGTAGAATGATCGAGTATTGATATATGTGTGATTTGTTGATGAATAACCTTGTCTATGATGTATAAACACTAGATAAACTGATATAGGATAAAGCTTGGTCGATTGTTGTTGAATGATTAAAGGAACTAGCTTAAAAACATGTTTTAGTTAGATAAGTAAATGTCCCGAAAATGCGAAACCCGCCAAGTGTTTGATGAAATGCTTGAAAGAACAATTATGTGTAACTTGGATAATAATGGAACGAAATTTGGAGTACTAAACGAACGAATGGATGTGTTGATATAGGCGTGAAGGAAGAAGGTTCAAGTACTAAGAAATCGGAAGGCTCACAGGATCGAGGTATGTTCCGTTGCATACAAAACCTTATTTAAATATGTTTATATTATGAAAAACAACCCTTGTTACAATGATTATAATGATTAGTAAGAAGATAACAAATCCCTTGCGGATTTGGTTATGCTAATGAAGGTTACATTAAGTTATGCAAGTTGACCGGTTCGAGTCGAACCAGGTCGAGTAAGAACATGGTACCATCCGTTTAGAACGGGTGGTCATGAATGCAATAAGGGATGTATGAAGTTCGATCCGTTATACGGATGGAACGAAATGTTTATGTTGTAAGCTATTAACCCGATGATACCGGGTCGTAAGAGGTATGCTTGAATCTCATTACGAGAGTATATGCCATACCCATTTAATTGGGTGACCGAATGCGTAAGAGTAATGAATGTATATAAAGGAATGCAAATAATTAAAAATAAAAGGTTGGTGTAATAAGTGAAATAAGTATTATGACTAATTTTTTTAAGGTTGTTGTTAAATGTAGGTAAATCCTCAATTTAGGCGACTCGGCGAATTGGAGCGAGCACGTGATCAAAATATGTCTTACCAAGCGCTTCCGCTAGCTTATGTTAATGTTTTGGGTCAAAATACTTTTTGTACAATTTGTTGGTAAACACACCTTTTAGTATTTGATGTTTTGGTTTTAAGTAGTATCTTGTAGAATGGTATTGTCTTGATTATGGACTAAAACAGGGGTATACTCGTTTTACGGACGGGTCATGCCCAAATTTTGTAAAATTATGTATTAAAGTTGTCATTTTGGAGTCTTTAAATTACCTTTGTAAGTTATTTTATAAAGACGGAAAAGCGGCTGTTACAAGTTGGTATCAGAGCCTAGGTTTGAGGGATTCGAGCAAGAGTAATAGTGCTTGAACTCAAACCGACGGCTCGTGCAAAAGTATGCTCGCTCCGAGATCGCCAATGAGGTAAAACTTTAAGTTTTCGTTTAATACAAGTATGTATAGTGTGTTTATGATAAATATTTAAGTTAAGTATGTGAAATAGTAATAATGGGAGTTAAACATTGGGTTATATCAGATCTGGCGTCGCACACGGTTGTGTCGTTAAGTGACACAACTGTGTGGACCATTGATGCTTGTTGCTGAGATCAGGGTGTGTAGCAAGGCTGACACAGCTGTGTGACATTGTACTCAGATAATCAACACAGCTGTGTCTAGACAAAATTTTTCAGCGATTCAGCAAAGGAAGGGCCGTCGCCGACGCCCTCATGTTTGCCGACGGCTTAGCTAGCTGTCTACGGACGTTTACGGGCGACGCACGTTTACAGAGCCCGTCGCCGACGGCTAGCGGAATTCAAATCCGCTGAAAAGTTTTTGTTTCATCTTGTTTTCGTATTATGAGTTTCCAAGTCGTTCAAAAGCCTAATAAATGTTCGTGTGGGGTCTATATAAGGCCTAGTAAGATATATGCAACCACGATTAGTGGTTACGTTAGAAAGAAATTTATGAAACTCGAAGGTAATGTGTCGAATGACACGAAAGAATGATGAAAGCTGAAAAAGCGAGTAAAGTTTAAAATATAAGAATGCGAACGAAGTAATTATGGACTAATGAACTATGATGTATTGAAGCTTGTGAATTATGATTTAAGTTCCCATACTTCTCAGAAATGCCCGTTTTATGTTCCTGTCAAGTTATAAGAAGATATAATAAGTTATGTAAAGTTATGTAGATCGTCGGCGATAAAGTAAAATTTATAAAAGTCGAATGTAACATATGGAATGGCATGAAATGAATGACGAATGTATAAAGTGGAGTTGGAATTCGTATGAAAATTCGGATGAATGTATGCTTTGATAGAATTATGCATTAGAGGCTTGTACCTTGTACATGAATGGTGTGATGCTTATGTGTATTTAATGATTTGCTTTAGTATGATTAAGAGGCGAATATGTGCTAAATGTGAATCATACGAGCTAATTGGTAAAGGATATGTTGAAATTATGTTATATAGTTGTTTCGAATGAAATTTGCTAATTGTAGAATCATGGAGCATTATCATGTGAAAATACGTGTATGTGAATGTATATGTGTATTGTTTAGAGGATCACGTAAATTGTACATGTCGTACAATACGAGTATGAGATACGCAAGATATTATTATTATGACCTACCATATTTAGATGAATACATGTTCAAAGGTTTGAAGTGTGTAAACGAGACAGTTGACTTTCTAAAGGTCAACAGTATAGGGATATCATGAGATGGCCATTAGACACAATTGTTTAAGTAAAGAGTTAATGTGTTACATACTAGATGAATTACGTATTATGATGGATGATAGTTTAGCTGTATGGATTTGAAATGAGATAACTATTAATGAACGTCTCACTTATACGAAATTCTACTAACGAAAGTCGATTAACGTATGAATAGAAAGAAAGTGAACAGTCGTATATATGCTCATATAAACTAATGATATTACGAAAGTACTGATATGTAAGGATGGGAATCCTGTCAATTTACTTGAGCGTGGATGGCAAAAAGGGTTAAGAGGAAGTAATAAAGTAAGCATGAACATGGACGCTAAAGGAAGGTGAATTTGCAATCACTTCGAATGTATTTACATAAAGATGTATGCGTGTTAGAATAATTGAAATTAAGTGGAACGTATAAATAAATGAGAACTTGGTAATGTTAATGAAAGGTATGGAAAGGATAATAGTTCAGATTTTAGCTAAAGGCGTTTTGTAAGTGTGTTCGAATTGAAAGTAAGAACAACCCGTACTACAATACTTATATACAAAAGTATTGGGTGGTGGTTGACCTTAAAAGGTTATATTGTAGAAGTCAGTGAATAATAATTACTTACAAATGTTGGAGGTATTACGTAAGAAATACAACGTGTAAAGTAGAATACTCATTAGTAAAAGACATGTTAGAGAACGTAGGTGAATTAACACCTAATATGGTGAACAAACAAATGGAAATGGTATATTAAGGGATGGTCATGTATTGACCGAAGCTCGAAAATAAAAACATGAGAATCACCTCACTTAAGTCCGGTCAAGCTAGCAAAAAGGGGTCTAACGATTTTTAAAGGAACGGATCAATATAAGAAAGAAAGAAAGAAGGATAAGAATGAAAAGTATAAGCCTACGATTGAATGTAAGACAAACTTAAGAAAGAAGGGTGGAAACACCACTAGAAATAGGATGTAAAGTGTCGCGTCGAGACGCGGGGTAGGACATGGAATTAAGTGTTAGGACCCAACACTCGAAGTTGAATGTAGAAGAATAATATGAAAATGTTTCGTAAGAAATGACATGGTAAATGATACGGCAGAAGAAAGGAAGGTACGGAGGAAAATGTTTGAATCTGAGAAATGGATTCGACCATGTAAGGAATGAAAGGTTGAATCCGTAAGCAAGCACGGGTCAAACCAGTAAAAATGAAAGGTAATGAATTAAAAGTTCAAATCCGTAAATGAAGACGGATTAAACGAATAAGAATAGAAACTAAAAATGAGACTCAAATGAGTCATACGGGTCAAATGGCGATCGACATTTGAACCCGGTATTTAATGTTCGATTTGTCAAGTTTATTACTTATAGGCGAGCATAATGTATGGGCATGCATTGTCACAGTTTGGAAAGTATTAACCGTCACAAAGTATGAATGACGAGTCAAGGGTTCAGACCCGCGCCAGGTAGGTATAAAAAGATTATATTTTTAATAGGAGCATAGGGCTCGACTAGAGAATGGTGTGCCAGAATAGGATAACTGATACCCATATGTGAGAATGTATTTACAATTAGACTTCCGAAAGGTCAAACGAAATAAATGAAGTCCTTGCAATTATTCAAGTATAAGGTACGAATGTGTACCTCGATGCGACCACAATAGGTAAAGGGGTGTTAATCTGACACTGAAAGGTCAAACTGCGAAAGTTGGCGAGATAATCATTAAAAAGAAATGGAATGTATGATGTGTTTAGCATGTACGTAAGAAAATTTTGAAAGAGACAATAGGCGAACAAACACCCTGTAGGACACAATTATGAAAGGTTATGTGCTAACTATTTATTTATAGATAAATATGATGGAATTCTTAGTGAAATGATAGTATTGAAGCTAGTGGAAGGATGCCCACGAGTGGGAGCATATTTCATGAATGAATGAGACCAATTCTGGTACGGAAGGTACATATAAAGAAGCGGATCGATCCGGCACACGGATAACCGACTTATACATTGAAAGCGAGGTTAGTAAAATGTTTAATTCTTAGTTAATGATTAAGAATCCGTAGATTTATTTGTAAGTGTGAACAAAATGAATGGTAGAATAATTATGGTATGCTATACAGTGATCGACCTGTAATGGTCAGCGTGAGAAGGTATGAATGTCATTAAGATGGAGAATTAAAGGCCTTAAATGAAAGTTTGAGCTGAATTGGTTAAACGCTAGTATGGTGCTCGTACACAACATACCTAGTTGTTATCATAAGTAGTTCATGCAAGGAGCTAATAATAAAGTGTGCGAAGGATTAAATTCAAGGTTAAACTCAAACTTGTAATTAGTTCAAGTGACGGTGGTAACCGTGGAATGATGCCTTATACTCGTATTAAGTATGAAAAAGTAATTAGGAAGTAGGAAGCTTTGTATTAGTACCACTAAGTCATTAAATGTCTATAGTATACGTATAATGTTGTGCTAAGCCCTCATATGAGCAAGAAAGTAATTGGAAGAACGTTAGTAATGGGATGATGGTGTGACAACCCGTGATTTACGGCTCTTAATTACGTGATTAGCAGGTGATTACCGCGATAATAAATAGTGTTTACAGCGCGAATTAACTTAATTAGGCCTTTGGAGTGCCTAGGAACGCTTATACGACTTTACAGTGCGCGTATGGGGATTTACGGAAAATCTGCTGAATATTAAGCGACAACGGACTGAAACCGTACGGAATGCTGACAACACCGACAAATATGGATGTTACACGAATATTTTATGCTCATCGAGTTTGGGTCGCGATATCGGGTCTCGAAGGAATTACGGGCCACTTACACATAAAATGGGCTTGTGGGCACTGGGCCCTAGCCTAAACCTGCACATAATATATTGTCAAATCTCTACAAGATTTGAAATCCTTGCAAAATCTATAATAAAATCTTGCAAATACTTGCAAATCTCTTCAAGAGATATTGATTCAAAAGATTAAACAAGTGACCTGAAGGTAAATTATATACTTGAAAGACAATAAAATTTCTATCATCCCCTCACTCTATAAAACACCTTCCTTCCTTTGTTTTGTGCAGACATATCATAAGCAAACACATACACACCCACATGAGCCCTCTATCTCTCTCTCGGTCATATTATACAAACACAGAGAAACCAAATACCTACACTCTCACATCCACTTCCTCTCCCTCTCGTTCGTGGTCTGAAGACGGAGCCGGACTCCGGCGTCGGTTCATTCCCACACACAACCGACCACACCCCCCCTTTTGGCAGATTAAGCGAAGACACCACCACCGTGCGGTGGTGGTGAGCGGCGGTGGCAAAGCAGCAGACGGAGAGAAAGACTGAAAGGCGAGAGAGAGAGAAAACTGGCGGTCGAAGACTCGGACCGCCGGTCGGTTCAATGGTCCGGTGGTCGGCGTGATTATCCGACAGGTATCACCATTTTTTCCGGTGGGCCTTGTCTTTATCCGGCGGGTATCTCGGTAAATCCCCTCTCCTCTCTTCTCTTTTCTTCTATTTACTGATAATCGGGGATGTTGATGATGTCGGGTTGTTTTCCGAGGAGGAGGATGGTTGATGGTGATGGTGACGGCGATGGGGGCGGGGGCCGACACCACTGCCGGCGACGGCGAGAACGAGATCAGGCGGTTGAGGGTCTTGTTTGGTGTTCGACTTCGGTTCAAGACACAGACTCGGTTAACTCGATGGTGGCTCGGTTCAGTGGTGCACAAGGTTCAACAGATTCAAGTTTAGGTTTCGCGGGTTGACTGGTCAAACAGGTCAACTGGTCAAGGACTCGGGTCAATGGAAGTTGACGGGTCGGTTCGAGTTAGTCGGCTCGGGTCAGATTTGTTAGTGGCAGAAGCGGTTCGAGTTGACTCGGTCAACTCAGCGAGTCGACTCGGCTCAACTCAGTCAACGGCAACAGTCAACCAGTCAACACAGTCAACAGCTCAACTCAGTCTAACGTTTCGACGACTCGACAAAAGTTTTGGTAATGGTTTAAGTCGTGATTTCCTTACGTTATCTTTATATTTTTACTCTTGCGTGACAAACGAGCTTCGACCGATCCAAACCGATTTATAAGTTGTGTTATATTTAATGAAGTGTTATATATTTGATTAGAAAATTGATATACGGCAATTGAATAATGTGTTTTGATAAAAATAACGACAACTTGTGTGGTCGGGGCGTCCAAAAACAGAGGAAACTCTGCCCGTTTTTCGAGAAAACCCGTAAAAATAAAACGAGTTTTATTATAAAAACGTACTTTTCTTGTAAAACGACAACTATTGTTATAAAGCGACTTTTACGAGATAAAAATATTAAGTTTCCTTCGACAACAACTTACAACTTACGAGAACCACGATACGAAAAATATTTTGATAACAAAATAAATATAGTTATTATATTTATTTCAAACGAACTCGAATTCTTTTTATAAATAAATATAGTATATATATATTTATTTCAAGCATCGCGTAGCACGAACTCGTTTCATCAAAATAAATATAGTTTATATTTATTTCAAACATCAAACGACACGACGATTGTTTTGCTAAAATAAATATAGTTTATATATTTATTTGAAGTAATAAACGACACGAATTCTTTTATAAAATAGATATAGTTTATCTATTTCAAACTTTCAACAAACTCGATAATACTTTCGCAAAATAAATATAACTTTTTATATTTATTACAAACACCGAAACGGCATATACGTATATTTTTGGCAAATATACACAAGACGTGATATATATAATACAAGTTTATTATATATTACTTTCGTACGAATATTCCTATATACACGAACGACTTCTCGGAACTTAACAAGTTTAACTTAATCATTTTTATTAAGTTAACAATTTACCGTTGAATCGTTCGATTAACGATTCGGTAGAGCTCGATGACACGTAGTTTAGATACTGCGTTTATTTAGAAACTTATTAGGTATTCCGTGTTAGGAATATTGTAGAATGCACGCTAGCAAGTCAAGTCTTAGGAACGACATCATCGAAGTCGTAATTAGCTAGCTTTGCACAGGGAATATTTAGGCGAGTTCATAACCCCCACTTTTTACTATTTTACATTTTTATAAATGTTTTCGGGGTGGAAAGACATGCACATTTTGCAAAAACATACAAAGTTTTGAACTAACGCAAAACTCGTATTTCTAAATCATATTACGAAGGGATTTCGGGGAACACAAAAGAATTACGAAAGGTTTATACTAAATATACCGGTTTTTACAAAACAAATGCTTATTTTCGAAATGTGAATGATATTCGGCCAGGGTGACCAGGGATCTGGTCAGGGTGACCAGGGATCTGGTCAGGGTGACCAGGGATTTATTTTATACATGGTATGGTTAGCGTAAGGAGGGTTATTATTACCTAGATCATGTGAATGGGTAGGCTATTATCGTAAGACCATTAATCCTTGTATAAGGACCGAGAGGCATGAGTGATAGATCTATCGGGTGTTGCGAGCCCCACCATGAGCCAGCGTGTGGCTGCATGTGGTGACTATGTCGTTCCGTCGGAAGGACCGGTATGAAATACGCGTTACAGGTTTGAGTGCTTCCTAGGCCATTTCACTTATTAATGTATTAGCTACACATTAATTGATCTCTTTTTCCTTATTGCTACATACCAGGGACATATATATTTACGAAACTACTTGTTCATACAAATTAAAATACCATGTTTTATACAAATTCAAAGCACATGATTATGCGGGTAAGGAGTCAAAGTCAGGGTGGGCATTGACGGTTATATGAACATTACAAATACAAGGCTTTACAAATACATGGTTTTATGAACATAACGTGTTACAAACACAATGTTTCCATATAACTTGGCAAGAAAATGATTTTTAAATTCATTTTCTCAATACTATTTCAAAAACCGGTTTTTCCAAAGATTTATTTCAAATCTTTCACAACTCAAAAGATTTATTTCAAACCTTTCACAACTCAAAAGATTTATTTCAAATCTTTTACAAACAAACTATGAACTCGCTCAACTTTATGTTGATTTTTCGCATGTTTCTTTCTCAGGTTACTTTTATAAGACAAGGCACGGTTGGAACAGGAGAACCATGAAGAGTCGAGTACTTAGTGGGCATTCTATTTCTAAAAGACTTAGCTTAGTTGTTTCCGCTGTGCAATGAAGATACCAGTCCAGTCACGCTAGCTCTGATAATTTCGGGGTGTGACAGATTGGTATCAGAGCTATAGGTTACAGCGAATTAGGTTCCTGTTGTGATACCTAGGCTCTAACCTCACTTTCCTCTGGGAACTTAGACTTTTAAGACGTTGAATACATACAGAACGCCTAGTACTCGAATATGGTCTCCAACCGTTGCCGAAAAACAAACAGTCAAAAATTTTGTTTTCAAACATACGCTATTGTGATGTTTTATACACGGTACACAAAACAATTACATACAGTACACAACACTCTGAGAGTTTAGGAAACATGCATTTAAGACCTTCGGAAAAGGAAATTCAGTCGGGTGGCTGGATCTGGTCGAGAGACCAGGGAGCTAGTCTAGTGGGACTAGGAGATTCAGTCTGAGAGGCTGGGAGGATAGTCTAGTGGGACTAGGAGATTCAGTCTGAGAGGCTGGGAGGATAGTCTAGTGGGACTAGGAGGTTCAGTCTGAGAGGCTGGGAGGATAGTCTAGTGGGACTAGGAGATTCAGTCTGAGAGGCTGGGAGGATAGTCTAGTGGGACTAGGAGATTCAGTCTGAGAGGCTGGGAGGATTGTCTAGTGGGACTAGGGAGTCAGTCTGGGAGGCTGGGAGGCTAGTGGGACTAGGAGGACTATTTGATTGCTTATTGGTTATTTGTGCATGTGTGTGTTTATTAAAGGTCACCACGTAGGAACCGCGAATATTAACTCGGGCACACATTATTATCCATATTGTCTGTGATATTTTAACTTCCCGAGCAGGCAGCCTACGCATAACAAAACGAGTGCACAAGAATACATGCAACTCAATCTTTACGTCAACGGATGTCGGGGTACATCACCTTCTACGCGGCACACCACGCTAGTGCACAGGTATATGTGAAACTTAAGCTATACATCAACGGAGGTTGAAGTACGACACATACGATTATCGAGGTGAGGCCTTTGAGAAGGAACGATGACGCAATCTAACGACGACGCTAGATTCCTGTCAGCAGGAGAACTAACAATCAGGAAACGACAACTTGTCACGCGATCCTGCAACGACACGAATCACGCCAGGAAGAAGACGATTGTCTCCGCATCCCCCCTACCTAACTAATGACGAATACGCTATGTTCGACATTCCATTGTAATGTCACCTAACAATTGGTCGTCACACGAAACCCCAGGTAAAAGTCCTCAAATTTCTATTATTGAAATTTCGAATTTCACATTTACTGAGTAGATTTTCGTATCTCTACTCCTCTTAATGGTCATTGTGTCACGATCATTTCTTTACAAGTTGCATACATGGTTTTTCGTTGTGACCATGCCGAATGTTTTCTTATCGATACATATATCTATTGTCGGATTGCGCTAAAACCAAGTTTAATTGTTTGAACTTGCTCATTACACTTGTTCGATTCGAGACACCATATGATGTATTGGGAGCATCATATTCAAATCAATCTTTAACGAACACTTCATTTGTTCCGAGTCGTGGTAAACTTGTTTAGTATTCGACTCCATTAAATTGTTTGCTGATTTCGACACCTTGTGGTGGTATTTTCACTTATTTGAACCTTGCGCTAAACTCGTTTACACATCTCATACACAGATTTAATTATTGAATTGCTTTAAATCCGCTTTGGTTTATCACACTACAACAGTCTTAACACAATAGTGTGTTAAGACAATGGTACACAAATCCATTTTATATTCCGGTGTACCTACTAATGTTTCTTTCATTATCGATCGAAAGTCTTGCAATATTCATTGCTCCTTCCTCTTCGACCGAAACAGTAATTCTTTGGTGTTCCATCTTCAATTGAAAATTCTTTGATGTTTGTTTGGAACAAACATTCATATTTACTTCATTACGCTTTCAATTGACTTCAAACACGGTGGATTTGTTTGATCACCGCTATCATTGAACTATTTAAATCATTACGACACCTTGTGGTGTCAGCACAAACTTGTAGCTTGGGCTAATCATGATTGAGCGTTTCATGCAAAACACAGGTGATACTTGTTCGATCACCTCTATTATTGAATTGTTTCATTCATTGCGACACCTTGTGGCGTCGGTATGACTTGCAGCTTGCGCTGATCACGATCGAGCGTTTCATGCAGACTATTACATTTGAGATTGTGGATTCTAAGTTCATCTAGAACTCATTTACATGTTATAAACGTTCCTATGGAATTCGATTGGTCGAAGTTCCTGTTCATTGTTGGATCCCTGTTAACTTAGTCACATTAGTGACTGTACTTATACGTCTCGTTTCCTTTGACATCAATTACTGAGACACATTTCTTTTAAACCGTTGGGATTCCTATTGTGGAGGAATGTCATTAAATTCACATGACTTGAATAAGTCTTGTTTCGATTACGCGGTCATTCACTTTATTATTATTCGGACTTACCTGCGAATAACACAATTCTGAGGAGATAACACAGTCTAAATTTCGAGGACGAAATTTCTGGAACAGGTGGAGAATGTGACAACCCATGATTTACGGCTCTTAATTACGTGATTAGCAGGTGATTAACGCGATAATAAATAGTGTTTACAGCGCGAATTAACTTAATTAGGCCTTTGGAGTGCCTAGGAACGCTTATACGACTTTACAGTGCGCGTATGGGGATTTACGGAAAATCTGCTGAATATTAAGCGACAACGGACTGAAACCGTACGAAATGCTGACAACACCGACAAATATGGATGTTACACGAATATTTTATGCTCATCGAGTTTGGGTCGCGATATCGGGTCTCGAAGGAATTACGGGCCACTTACACATAAAATGGGCTTGTGGGCACTGGGCCCAAGCCTAAACCTGCACATAATATATTGTCAAATCTCTACAAGATTTGAAATCCTTGCAAAATCTATAATAAAATCTTGCAAATACTTGCAAATCTCTTCAAGAGATATTGATTCAAAAGATTAAACAAGTGACCTGAAGGTAAATTATATACTTGAAAGACAATAAAATTTCTATCATCCCCTCACTCTATAAAACACCCTCCTTCCTTTGTTTTGTGCAGACATATCATAAGCAAACACACACACACCCACATGAGCCCTCTATCTCTCTCGGTCATAATATACCAACACAGAGAAACCAAATACCTACACTCTCACATCCACTTCTTCTCCCTCTCGTTCGTGGTCTGAAGACGGAGCCGGACTCCGGCGTCGGTTCATTCCCACACACAACCGACAACACCCCCCTTTTGGCAGATTAAGCGAAGACACCACCACCGTGCGGTGGTGGTGAGCGGCGGTGGCAAAGCAGCAGACGGAGAGAGAGACTGAAAGGCGAGAGAGAGAGAGAAAACCGGCGGTCGAAGACTCGGACCACCGGTCGGTTCAATGGTCCGGTGGTCGGCGTGATTATCCAACAGGTATCACCATTTTTCCGGTGGGCCTTGTCTTTATCCGGCGGGTATCTCGGTAAATCCCCTCTCCTCTCTTCTCTTTTCTTCTATTTACTGATAATCGGGGATGTTGATGATGTCGGGTTGATTTCCGAGGAGGAGGATGGTTGATGGTGATGGTGACGGCGATGGGGGCGGGGGCCGACACCACTGCCGGCGACGGCGAGAACGAGATCAGGCGGTTGAGGGTCTTGTTTGGTGTTCGACTTCGGTTCAAGACACAGACTCGGTTAACTCGATGGTGGCTCGGTTCAGTGGCGCACAAGGTTCAACAGATTCAAGTTAAGGTTTCGCGGGTTGACTGGTCAAACAGGTCAACTGGTCAAGGGCTCGGGTCAACGGAAGTCGACGGGTCGGTTCGAGTTAGTCGGCTCGGGTCAGATTTGTTAGTGGCAGAAGCGGTTCGAGTTGACTCGGTCAACTCTGCGAGTCGACTCGGCTCAACTCAGTCAACGGCAACAGTCAACCAGTCAACTCGGTCAACACAGTCAACAGCTCAACTCAGTCTAACGTTTCGACGACTCGACAAAAGTTTTGGTAATGGTTTAAGTCGTTATTTCCTTACGTTATCTTTATATTTTTACTCTTGCGTGACAAACGAGCTTCGACCGATCCAAACCGATTTATAAGTTGTGTTATATTTAATGAAGTGTTATATATTTGATTAGAAAATTGATATACGGCAATTTACTAATGTGTTTTGATAAAAATGACGACAACTTGTGTGGTCGGGGCGTCCAAAAACAGAGGAAACTCTGCCCGTTTTTCGAGAAAACCCGTAAAAATAAAACGAGTTTTATTATAAAAACGTACTTTTCTTGTAAAACGACAACTATTGTTATAAGGCGACTTTTACGAGATACAAATATAAAGTTTCCTTCGACAACAACTTACAACTTACGAGAACCACGATACGAAAAATATTTTGATAACAAAATAAATATAGTTATTATATTTATTTCAAACGAACTCGAATTCTTTTTATAAATAAATATAGTATATATATATTTATTTCAAGCATCGCGTAGCACGAACTCGTTTCATCAAAATAAATATAGTTTATATTTATTTCAAACATCAAACGACACGACGATTGTTTTGCTAAAATAAATATAGTTTATATATTTATTTGAAGTAATAAACGACACGAATTCTTTTATAAAATAGATATAGTTTATCTATTTCAAACTTCCAACAAACTCGATAATACTTTCGCAAAATAAATATAACTTTTTATATTTATTACAAACGCCGAAACGGCATATACGTATATTTTTGGCAAATATACACAAGACGTGATATATATAATACAAGTTTATTATATATTACTTTCGTACGAATATTCCTATATACACGAACGACTTCTCGGAACTTAACAAGTTTAACTTAATCATTTTTATTAAGTTAACAATTTACCGTTGAATCGTTCGATTAACGATTCGGTAGAGCTCGATGACACGTAGTTTAGATACTGCGTTTATTTAGAAACTTATTAGGTATTCCGTGTTAGGAATATTGTAGAATGCACGCTAGCAAGTCAAGTCTTGGGAACGACATCATCGAAGTCGTAATTAGCTAGCTTTGCACAGGGAATATTTAGGCGAGTTCATAACCCCCACTTTTTACTATTTTACATTTTTATAAATGTTTTCGGGGTGGAAAGACATGCACATTTTGCAAAAACATACAAAGTTTTGAACTAACGCAAAACTCGTATTTCTAAATCATATTACGAAGGGATTTCGGGGAACACAAAAGAATTACGAAAGGTTTATACTAAATATACCGGTTTTTACAAAAAAAATGCTTATTTTCGAAATGTGAATGATATTCGGCCAGGGTGACCAGGGATCTGGTCAGGGTGACCAGGGATTTATTTTATACATGGTATGGTTAGCGTAAGGAGGGTTATTGTTACCTAGATCATGTGAATGGGTAGGCTATTATCGTAAGACCATTAATCCTTGTATAAGGACCGAGAGGCATGAGTGATAGATCTATCGGGTGTTGCGAGCCCCACACATGAGCCAGCGTGTGGTTGCATGTGGTGACTATGTCGTTCCGCCGGAAGGACCGGTATGAAATACGCGTTACAGGTTTGAGTGCTTCCTAGGACATTTCACTTATTAATGTATTAGCTACACATTAATTGATCTCTTTTTCCTTATTGCTACATACCAGGGACATATATATTTACGAAACTACTTGTTCATACAAATTAAAATACCATGTTTTATACAAATTCAAAGCACATGATTATGCGGGTAAGGAGTCAAAGTCAGGGTGGGCATTGACGGTTATATGAACATTACAAATACAAGGCTTTACAAATATATGAACATAACGTGTTACAAACACAACGTTTCCATATAACTTGGCAAGAAAATGATTTTTAAATTCATTTTCTCAATACTATTTCAAAAACCGGTTTTTCCAAAGATTTATTTCAAATCTTTCACAACTCAAAAGATTTATTTCAAACCTTTCACAACTCAAAAGATTTATTTCAAATCTTTTACAAACAAACTATGTACTCGCTCAACTTTATGTTGATTTTTCGCATGTTTCTTTCTCAGGTTACTTTTCTAAGACAAGGCACGGTTGGAACAAGAGAACCATGAAGAGTCGAGTACTTAGTGGGCGTTCTATTTCTAAAAGACTTAGCTTAGTTGCTTCCGCTGTGCAATGAAGATACCAGTCCAGTCACGCCAGCTCTAATAATTTCGGGGTGTGACAGATGGGGTTGCTTATAATTACAATAATGAATTATGTCGTGCATGATTCGTGTGCGGAATAAAATAAATCGATTTATTTATATTAGTAAATGTATGAATATGTTACGCTTAATTAGAAAGATAGAAACAAGCCGTAAGCATAAGCTTGTACGACCAATAATATACATTGGAATAAATTCCAATGAACGGATCGCTAGTGATGATGTATGCTAGGAACTGGCATTATAAAGTGAAAACGACACTAATAAGAGCCCTGGATCAGATTCTGACTTATATGTGATTATGAAAGTAATTTACTTGATTTAAGAACGGAGGGACAATGCGTACAAAGACGTTTATGCATGAATGAAACTCTTGCCAAGATCTCGAATGCATCTATGTTGTAGTAAGCATCGTGAATGAAAAGACGAAAAAGTAGGAGTAGAATTGGTCTAGTAGGAATGAGAAAGGTTTCGGGGACGAAACCTCTTTTAAGGGGGGTAGACTTGTAACACCCCAAAAATATTTATTAGGCATAAGTTAAAATGTAATAATAAAAAGGTAGTGTTTAAATTAAATAAGTAATCGAAATATAGGGACTAAAGATGCAATTGCCGAAAACTAAGTATAATAAAAAGTTAAAAGATGAAAACCCACACACAGTACGTGTGTGGGGGTCTGGTCGATCGAACAAGAGCCAGGGGAAAACCCTAGCTTCACCAATTCCACAAAGAAATCAGTATAGATCTAAAGAAATTGAAAGCACAATCAGGAAATTTCAAGCTCTTAACTTGTTCATTGAAAGAGTAAGTTCAATTTTATGATTTAATAAATTTCAGGAAATGGGTTTTGATCAAATCTTGATTGCATGTCATGAAAATTTATGAAATTAAGTTAAAATTATGATATAGGATTAGAACAATGTCTGATTACTAGCAATTTTGTATGATTAATAGCCAAGACCCAATTGACAAAGAAGTTGCTAGGGGTAGAATGATCGAGTATTGATATATGTGTGATTTGTTGATGAATAACCTTGTCTATGATGTATAAACACTAGATAAACTGATATAGGATAAAGCTTGGTCGATTGTTGTTGAATGATTAAAGGAACTAGCTTAAAAACATGTTTTAGTTAGATAAGTAAATGTCCCGAAAATGCGAAACCCGCCAAGTGTTTGATGAAATGCTTGAAAGAACAATTATGTGTAACTTGGATAATAATGGAACGAAATTTGGAGTACTAAACGAACGAATGGATGTGTTGATATAGGCGTGAAGGAAGAAGGTTCAAGTACTAAGAAATCGGAAGGCTCACAGGATCGAAGTATGTTCCGTTGCATACAAAACCTTATTTAAATTTGTTTATATTATGAAAAACAACCCTTGTTACAATGATTATAATGATTAGTAAGAAGATAACAAATCCCTTGCGGATTTGGTTATGCTAATGAAGGTTACATTAAGTTATGCAAGTTGACCGGTTCGAGTCGAACCAGGTCGAGTAAGAACATGGTACCATCCGTTTAGAATGGGTGGTCATGAATGCAATAAGGGATGTATGAAGTTCGATCCGTTATACGGATGGAACGAAATGTTTATGTTGTAAGCTATTAACCCGATGATACCGGGTCGTAAGAGGTATGCTTGAATCTCATTACGAGAGTATATGCCATACCCATTTAATTGGGTGACCGAATGCGTAAGAGTAATGAATGTATATAAAGGAATGCAAATAATTAAAAATAAAAGGTTGGTGTAATAAGTGAAATAAGTATTATGACTAACTTTTTTAAGGTTGTTGTTAAATGTAGGTAAATCCTCAATTTAGGCGACTCGGCGAATTGGAGCGAGCACGTGATCAAAATATGTCTTACCAAGCGCTTCCGCTAGCTTATGTTAATGTTTTGGGTCAAAATACTTTTTGTACAATTTGTTGGTAAACACACCTTTTAGTATTTGATGTTTTGGTTTTAAGTAGTATCTTGTAGAATGGTATTGTCTTGATTGTGGACTAAAACAGGGGTATACTCGTTTTACGGACGGGTCATGCCCAAATTTTGTAAAATTATGTATTAAAGTTGTCATTTTGGAGTCTTTAAATTACCTTTGTAAGTTATTTTATAAAGACGGAAAAGCGGCTGTTACATGTATCCTTCCTTTTCGAGATATTCACTAAGTCGATTGTACCACATACGACCAGATTGTTTGAGACCATATAAAGATCTCTGGAGCTTTATAGAACACATATCTCGAGGTGTTGATTTTAATGCTTCAGGAAATTTTAATCCTTTAGGGATTTTCATGTAGATGTCATTTTCAAGTGTCCCGTATAAGTATGTGGTGACGACATCCATTAGTCTCATATGAAGTCCTTTAGAGATTGTGAGGCCGATTAGGAACCTAAGGGTTATCGCATCCACTACAGGGGAATACGTTTCCTCATAATCAACTACTGGGATTTGGGAAAACCCTTGTGCTACAAGTCGAGCCTTATATCGCACAATCTCATTCTTTTCATTTCTCTTTATTGCAAACACCCATTTATAACCTACTGGTTTGACGTCTATGGGCGTTCGGACTACATGTCTGAAAACATGTCGCTTTTCGAGCGAATTTAATTCGGCATTTATGGCTTCTTGCCATCTTGGCCAATCATTTATGTGCATGCACTCTTCTAAAGTTTTAGGTACGTAATCATTTTCATTGATTACATCCGTTGCTATAGCATATGCGAATATATCATCAACACGTGTTTTATTCTGGTTCCACATTGTACTATCTTTTACATAATTAATAGAGATCTCATTTTCGTTCGGTACCGGTGTTTCTTCTGAAACTTCATTTTCTTCTGGATTCATAGTTGTCTCTTCTGGGACATTTACCTCTTCTGGGGTTTCACTTATAATCTTTTGGGAGTTTTCACCAACTGTGTTACTTTGCTCTTTTCGTTTCCGTGGGTTTTTGTCTTTGGAACCGATTGGTCTCCCACGCTTTCGTTGTATAGTAATCTCTTATGGGATTACTTCAATTCGAGCAGGTGCATTTGATGCTGGTACATGTGACTTTGTCACTCTATTCGTGTCTGTGAATGCATCTGGTAATTCATTCACTAATCTTTGCAAATGTATGATCTTTGGGACTTCATATTCACATTGACCACTTCGGGGTCGAGATTTAATAGTGATGATGCATTCCATGTTATTTCTTGTGTAACCAGTCTTTCTTTGTCCTTATATCCCCCTAAGACTGGGAACATCGTTTCATCAAAATGACAGTCAGCATACCGTGCTGTAAACATGTCTCCCGTCATTGGTTCTAAGTATCTAATAATGGACGGGGAGTTAAAACCAATATAGATACCCAGTCTTCTTTGGGGTCCCATTGTAGTACGTTGTGGTGGCGGTATTGGTACATATACCGCACAACCAAAAATTCTAAGGTGGGACAAACTTGGTTCTCGTTCAGAGACCAGTTGCAATGGGGAGTATTCGTGATCAGCAGTTGGTCTCAATCTAATCAGGGCAGCAGCATGCAAAATAGCATGACCCCATGCAGAAGATGGTAGTTTACATCTCATTAAAAGTGGTCTAGCGATTATTTGTAATCGTTTAATCATAGATTCAGCTAAACCGTTTTGTGTGTGAACATGAGGTACTGAATGTTCAACATTGATCCCAATTGACATACAATAGTCATTAAAAGCTTGAGATGTGAACTCTCCCGCATTATCCATCCGGATGTTTTTAATTTGATTATCGGGGAAATTGGCTCTCAATTGTATGATTTGAGCTAAAAGTCGGGCAAATGCTACATTTCGAGTAGCTAAAAGGCTCATATGTGACCACCTTGAGGATGCGTCTATTAAGATCAAGAAATAGCAGAATGGTCCACACGGAGGATGAATAGGCCTACAAATATCCCCTTGGATTCTTTCTAAAAATGATGGGGTTTCATGTATCAATTTAGTTTGTGAGGGCCGAGTTATAAGTTTGCCCAGAGAGCATGCTGCACATGATAAGTCTTGTGGTAGCAAAACTTTTAAGTTTTTGAGAGGGTGCCCGGTTGCACTTTTGATTATTCGTCTCATCATTATGCTACCAGGGTGACCTAGACGGTCATGCAATATATTGAATGTTCTTTATCTAACAGCTTTTGGTTACTCACCATGTATGATTCGATATGATTGATATTAGTACAATATAATCCAGAGGATAAGGCTTCCAATCGTGCTGATAACGTGATATTTCTTTGGATACACATATGTAGACTATAATAAAAAAAATATATTCAATACAGTACGAGATATTGATAGTGTACCCAGATTTGATGAACTGGAGAATGTTTTGAATGATAGCGACTTGTGGATGATTTCAGATTTCCGGTAATCTCAGTTGGTTAGAGCCTCGTGCTGATAACGTGATAAAAACCAAAGAGAAAAGAGATAAACTAAATTCTCATTATTCAACATTACAATATATAGATGAACATAGCTATAAACCCTAAAGCCCATAAGTAATGGGTTGTGTCGCAACCCCTGATCCCTTATCTGTCCCAGGAACAGGCGGACGCGAACTCAGAGTTTTGGTGGTATCAGTTGGTTAATTTGGCAGAGGAAATTACATCAGGACCGTAGTTAGGAAATGTTTATCAGAGTAAAACCACCACATTTGAAATTAATAATCACATGGGTAAAACCCAAGTTTCTTATTACAATACGTTTATAGGAATAAATCCTATTTTATTGAATTTAAAACATCGTCTTTTAGGTAACTTTTATAGCCACATTTTTCCCAAGCCTTCAGTGCTCTCCATCTGGCTTTTTACTAATTGGTTGTCACATTGTGTTACCTGAAACACGTTTTAAAAACATTTGTCAGTGGGAAATACTGGTGAGTGAATCCCAGTTTAATCAAGAAACATTTTATCAATTAAAACAGTATTGAGAGCGATCTGTCACGGCCCAAGCCCCGGTTTGACCCGGTCAGGAGCCGCGGGACAGGAACACGTGGTATCTATGGTGCGACAGCGGAAGATTTTACAGGATCTTTTTAAAACTCGAAATGCCCGATCATTTTATTTCATAACGCGGGATAAACCCCGGTAAATTACAATAGAGGAATTTCACAAGTAAATTCCCTGATTTATTAAAACATGTTTATTCATTTTAACTGAGCCACCTCTTCAAGCTTGTTAGTGCTCCATAGCACGTTTTCCTTGATTTACAGCAGGTCGCCTGAAACACGTTTTAAAAATATTTTATCAGCGGGGAAATGCTGGCGAGTCATTCAAGTATGTAAAACGACACATTAGTTATTAATTACAGCATAAGAGCGATTACAATGGCTTCTATCTTATTTTTATCTGGCGCCGTGTCACCTGGTGACGATGGTCATACCACTATTGGGTCTTTCCCCAAGTAGTGACGTTTATCACTGTTAGGATTTATTAGCCTAACCCGTGAGAAATTAGTAATGTGCACAATACCCCACTAGCCAGTGATTAAGATAACCACGACTTACTCCCTATAATTATAACATTTGAAAATGGAGTATTGTAAAATAATTTTGATAAAAAGAGAATAACTCACATTACAGATTAATACGGGCAGAGTTTAAACCTACTGATTAGCCTTGTTAACCTAATGCACACGAAAACTAGGTTAGTAACTTTAATCCAACTTTTTACGACAACTCACGAGATTGAAACCTTCACAACGAATGACAAAGTGCGATACTTAAACATCCATCGAATTCACGACGAATGACAAAGTATAACCCAAGTTTGAGCAGCACTTAAACATCCATTGGATAGTTTTAATCGATCGGACATTGAATCGTAGCAGCGATCGAGTTATTACCCTGTTATTGCAGCAGCGTTTCGTGAATTGTGTGTGTTTTGTAGTGAACAGACTATATCTCAGTGCATAAATCGAATTTGAACATCGAACGGACGCAGAATGTCAAGTCCCACACCCCTATATTTATACCTGGCAAACAGCCCCCTCGCGTGGCGCGAGGGGTGCCACCCTACCATAGGGTAGCCCCGTGTCCTGGTAGCTTGGGTGAGTTGGTCATTCGTTCAAATTCGTTTTACACGTAAAACTGTTTTGATAATACTAACGGGGAAATACCCCCCTGAGTTTTAGGGGCCCTGATCCTGATTCCGATTGTTCTGAAAATTTTAGGGTTCATGCAGGATTACTTGGGGGTCTTAATTAGGGTTTCCTATTGGACAAAATATAATAAGAAATAATAGTTTTGTAGAGAGTTGTTACATCCTCCCCACCTTAATAAAAATCTCGTCCTCGAGATTTACTGAAACAAGTAGGGATACTTTCGCTTCATCTCTGATTCCAGCTCCCAAGTGTATTCAGATCCTTTCCTTGAATCCCACTTGACTTTGACCAGTACTAACCGTTTGTGTTTGAGGAAATTAACCTTTCTGTCTTCTATCTGAAGAGGTTTTTCAACAAATTTTAACTTTTCGTTTACCTCTATATCTTGAAGAGGTACTACCAATGATTCGTCAGATAGACATTTCTTGAGATTGGATACATGAAACACGTCATGTACTCCAGCTAGCTCCTCTGGTAGTTGTAAGTGATAGGCAACTGGTCCTATACGTTGGATTACTGAAAATGGTCCTACGTATCTTGGACTCAGCTTTCCTTTCTTACCAAACCGAACAACTCCTTTCCAAGGAGAAACTTTTAATAGTACTTTGTCTCCGACTTGAAACTCTAACGGCTTGTGCCTATTGTCTGCATAACTCTTCTGGCGATCTCGAGCCGTCTTTAATCTTTCCTTGATTTGAGTGATCTTGTCGGTAGTTTCTTGCACAATTTCAGGACCTAATAATTGACTTTCTCCTATCTCTGCCCAACACACTGGAGTTCTACACTTGCGTCCATACAGTGCTTCGAACGGGGCAGCTTCAATACTTGAATGATAACTATTGTTATAGGAGAATTCAATTAAGGGTAAATGGTTGTCCCAATTTCCACCAAAATCGATCACACATGCCCTAAGCATGTCTTCCAGAGTTTGGATTGTCCTTTCACTTTGTCCGTCTGTTTGAGGATGATATGCAGTACTTAGATTTAGTCGGGTTCCCATAGCTTTTTGGAAACTTGTCCAGAAGTGGGAAGTGAAACAACTATCCCTATCCGATACAATGGAGAGTGGAACTCCATGTAAGGATACAACTTCATCTACATACAACTTTGCCAACCTTTCCATGCTAAAAGTTTCTTTCATAGGTAGAAAATGAGCTGATTTGGTTAATCGATCCACAATTACCCAAATCGCGTCATTACCCTTTCTGGTTTTGGGTAACTTAGTAACAAAATCCATTGTTATGAGTTCCCATTTCCATACAGGCATTTCCAATTGTTGTAGTAGACCCGAAGGTTTCTGGTGTTCTGCCTTAACTTGTGAACAAGTTAGACATTTAGAAACATACCTAGCTATGTCCTTTTTCATTCCTATCCACCAGAAATTATTCCTTAAATCTTGGTACATCTTATTATTACCAAGATGCATGGTATACCTAGATTTATGGGCTTCTTCTAAGATTTTATTTCTTAACTCTCCTTGCTTAGGTACCCAAATTCGTTTCTTATGGAATCTCCAAATTCCATCTGCTCCTTGCTCTAATTCTTTTATCCGCCCTTTCATTCCTTCAGCAACATCCTGGATTGCTGTTTCCTGAACATCCTTTAATTGTTCTATTAAATCTAACTGTAGATTTAATCTAAGAGCACGGACTCGCTTTTGCTTTTCATGATACTTACGACTTAAGGCATCTGCAACTACGTTTGCCTTTCCTTCGTGATATTGAATATCACAGCCGTAGTCACTTAGGATTTCCATCCATCTCCTTTGCCTCATGTTTAATTCTTTTTGCCCAAATATATATCTTAAGCTCTTATGATCTGTATAGACAGTAAACTTACTTCCATACAGATAATGTCTCCAAATCTTAAGGGCAAAAATTATGGCTCCTAACTCTAAGTCATGAGTTGTATAGTTTTCTTCGTGCTTTTTCAATTTCCTTGATGCATACGCAATTACCTTCTTGCGTTGCATTAGCACACATCCTAATCCTAGCTTTGAAGCATCACAGTATACTTCAAAATCTTCTGTTCCTTCTGGTAAGGCTAGAATTGGAGCATTTGTTAACTTATGCTTTAAGATCTTAAAGGCTTCTTCTTGTTTAGGTCCTCATTCAAACTTAACAGCTTTACAGGTTAGCTTAGTTAATGGTACAGCTATCTTGGAAAAATCCTTAATAAACCGTCTATAGTATCCAGCTAATCCTATAAAACTTCTAATTTCCATTGCTGACTGTGGAACCTTCCATTTGGTGATTGCTTCTATCTTAGCAGGATCTACGTGAATACCTTCGTGATTCACCATGTGTCCTAAAAATTGCACTTCTTGCAGCCAGAATTCACACTTCGAGAATTTGGCGTAAAGCTTCTCTTTTCTTAAGAGAGTTAAGAGTGCATGCAGATGCTGACAGTGTTCATCCTGACTCTTGGAATAAATAAGTATATCGTCAATGAAGACAATTACAAATTTATCCAAATACTGTTTACAGATTCTATTCATCATGTCCATAAATGATGCAGGAGCATTTGTTAACCCAAAGGGCATGACTGTAAACTCGTAATGACCATACCTAGTCTTGAAAGCAGTTTTAGGTATGTCTTCTTCCTGTACCTCCAATTGATGATATCCAGAGCGTAAATCTATCTTAGAAAAATATCTAGCTCCTTGAAGTTGATCGAATACATCATCAATCCTAGGTAATGGGTATCGATTCTTAATTGTAACTTTATTTAATTCTCTATAATCGATACACATTCGCATCGAACCATCTTTCTTCTTTACGAATAACACTGGTGCTCCCCATGGAGAGGAACTAGGTTGTATAAATCCTTTACTTAGTAATTCATCTAATTGCTTTTTCAATTCTAACATTTCTGTGGGTGCTAACCGATAAGGTGCCTTAGCTATCGGTGTAGTTCCAGGAATTAGATGAATTCTAAATTCTACTTCCCTATCAGGTGGTAATCCAGGTAGTTTTTCTGAGAATACTTCTGGGTATTCCGATACTACTGGAATTTCCTTGAGTTCCTTAACCTTAGTGTTAATGATTACCGAAATCATATATACTATTCCTTGCTTTCGTTCATAACTAGCAACTTTCATTACTGAAATGAAATTTAGTGGCTTACGTGGCTGATCTCCTGTAATCACCACTAATTCTCCTGTGGGTGTATGAATTTCTATGGAATTCTTATCACAAAGAATTCGAGCATGATTGGCTACCAACCAATCCATTCCTAACACCACATCAAATCCTGCTAAATTCATAGGTAACAGGTGTGCAGAGAATTTATGGCCTAAAAGTTCTATCTTTTCTTCTCGTAAAACCTTATCTATTTTAACAAAATTCCCATCTTCCGTTTCGATTGTAAAAGCTTGCCTAAGGTTGGTTAAAGGTAAGTTGAGTGCTTGGCAGAATGAAGTATTTATAAAACTTTGGTTTGCACTAGAGTCAAATAATACTTTTGCATAAACATTGTGAACTAGGAACGTACCAGCTATCACATCAGGAATTAACTCTGCTTCCTGAGTAGTCAACTGGAAGGCTCTTACGTTCTTCTTGGTAGCTCCTTCTGCAGGTTTAGCTTTGTTATCAGCTGGTTTAGCCAATTTTGGGCAGTCTGGCCTAATATGTCCAGCTTCTCCGCAGTTGTAACAAACTGTTGCTTTCTTCTTTCTGCAATCTTCTTCTTGGTGCCCCGGGATTTTGCAGAAATTACAATACCCCTTGCATCTCCCAAAATGCTTTCTTTTGCAGGCATTGCAAAATGGACCAGTAGAAGATTGCCAAGTTCCTTTTCTCTTGAAATTGCTACGATTACCCATACGGAATCCCTGGGTAATCTTTTGGGCTACATCCTTCTTCCGGGTTTCTTCTCTTGTGCGTATCAGCCCGTCAGTTAAGGTATTAGCTAATTCCACCGCATCATCAATTGTGCGTTGTGACAACTGTCAAATTTGCATGCTTCCGTACAATTGATTAATATTAAATTTGTGCTTAATGACTGTGCTTAATTACAACTGATGATTTAAACTGCTTTCTGATTACTATTACATACATACATGAGCATCACATTTCATACTGTCACACCATTTAATACACACAAACGTTAGTGACATACTTGATGCACAAAGCGCAGTTAGCACAGTTAGCAGATAACTCAGAAATATACTGACAGTGCCAGTACATAGACATACAGTGTTTTGAGACCCAGTATGGGCCAGGGAAAAAGTACTACACTAGTATGGTGTGTAAGGAAGTGAGGACCATGAGACTGTGTCACTAGGCGATAGTTTGAGTGCCGGGAAGTGCCTAAAGCTCATGTTTAGTGCAGAATTCTGCATTTTCAGCAACGATTCAGCTTTTAACATACTCGTATTATACAGAGAATCGACTAAATGGTCCTGAACGCCTTCCTAAGTGTTGGAATTAATTTCGTTACAAAAAGATGCATAAAAGACATTATTCGGACTAATTTAACACTTTAACGGAACGATACTTAACCGAACAACCGGACACTACCCGGGACACCAAAATTTTGGCAGAAACATTACTTCATTATTCTTAAATAATTATGGTCACAAAAATCCCCACACACTATAGAAACATGACATACACTCACTATTCTAGAAAATACCCTTAACCTCCTAATTATTTACCCACTAATTATCAAATTTTACAAATTACCCCCCCCCCCTAACAAATCTCGGCCCTCATCATTACCATATATTTTGTTTGGATTTTGTTTTTATTCCCTTAATTGTGGTTGGCCAAGATCAAAACAATCATTCCTCTAGGTTTAGTAGATTGGCCATGGGAGTTCCAAGGCACTCTATATCATCACCACCTTCATTCACTCTCTCACCTCACTCCTCTCTCTCTCATTTTCGGCTTCCCCATAGCAGCCACCATCACCACCATTTTAACATCACCATCTTCTTCATATTCAAGTTCCATGCAAAGCTTTGAAGGATCCATGAAGGTTGCATCTTGGAGGGCTTTCAAAGGAGCTTTGTTCAAGTCTCTCTCACCATCTTTTTCATCATCATCTCTTGTTCACAAGTACATCCCTAGCCCTTGTGCTAGTTGTAAGTCTTCGATTTAACTCTTGAATCACTTCTACGTTGATTGTTCGAAACATTGTTGTTTGAAGTTTAAAATAAGGACACAAAGAGAAAATGAACAAGGAACCTAAACATGAACTTATATAATGATAAAATCTGGTTGGATTATGTTGGTATGAGCATGCATGTTGTTTGATCACTGATTTATTGATAAACCGTTGTTAGGACACTTGGTGATGCGTTTTTAGTAACATTTACATTGTAAAAAGCATGCTGATTGGTATTTTCAGCCAACGTCAACAGGCTGTAACTGGGTCATTATAAATCGAAAAACTGACTTTCTGAAGCCTAAATTATGTATTTTTGAAAAACGGATCAAATGGCACTGGAATCGTAATTTTTCGAGGTCGTTTACTATTTTTAAACAACTGTTTTTGGACAGCAGCTCAAGCTGCGATTTTACTGCTGAAAAAGTGTGTTGTATTCGGAGTCATAACTTAAAAACTGAGTAGAATTAGCTCATGTAATTTTTACTGTAGATGGTCACTGTTGTCTCCGTAATTCTCCCACTGGAATTTCGTCAATCGGACTTACAATTAATTTTTAGTGAATTATTCCGTAGACTGCAGTCAGAAAATGACAAATCTAATTGCAGCCCGGTAAATGAATTTCTATAAAATATTGGTAACGAACTGGACCCCGATATTTTTACACAATAAAATTTGGAACGTATATGACATTCTGTAAAAATTTGGGAATTTTTGGAGAAGGTTAACTATTTTATTAAAATGCTCGAAAACAGTCCAGTTTTGATTAATAAAGCTGAAATGACATAAGTGGTATATTTCATGTATGATTGTCGGGTTGGCTATGTGAGAACATTCTACGGGATATATGTAAAAGAAAATGATATGCTATTAAGCATGGACGCCTCCATTTACAAAGGAGACTATGGCGAAATTTTCCGAAAATCCTAACACTTAGTAAATATTTTCTGGACAAGTGTTTACTAGTATATTATAGACTATGTTTTTCAAGCATAAAACTCGCCATAATTTTTATAACAAAATACAGAGTATCGTAGGTTGGTTTTATACAGGAATATGGTTAAATATGTATTCTCTAAAATGGGACTTAAAAATATAATTCCAATACGAACAGACATATGTAAAATATCCCATCCTTGGGAAGGAAATACGAATACACAAGTATGAGAAGTATTATTACTAAAATATTGAAGGCACTTTAAAACGTAACTCAAAGGCACTAATCAATACTAAGACAAGGCACGACCCGTTCGTCTAATAGACGTTAGACCATTGTAGGTAGTCGTGTTTGCTGAGGAGATTGGGTTACGAGTACCAAAGACGCAATATAGTGAGTTCATGTCCCCCTTTTCTCTTAACTGTTTTCAGTTTTATACTTTGGGGGTGAAATACATGTTACAATTATTTACAGACTTTTATTTACATGGTATAGTTAGCTTAAGGAGGGTTTTTATTACGCGATCATGTGAGTGGTGGGCATGACACTTAAGGCCATTAATCCTCGTTGTAGGACCGAGGGACATTAGTGATAGATCTATTTGGGTGTAGCGAGCCCCACTCCTGAGTCCGCTGAGTGGACCATGAGGTGACTAAGTGCCCGACGCACAAATCTGCTAGGTTTGAGTCTTCCTGCATCATTTCACATATATCATTGGCTTTGCAACCCAATGGTGATCTCTTTTTCCTTAATTGCTACATACCAGGGATTTTCATACATACAGACACATTACAAAGGTTTATACATACTCACTTACACATGAACTCGCTCAACTTTTGTTGATTTTTCAAACTACATGTATTTCAGGGAACTAAACGGATCTGGCAGGTGTATGCATGTGTCTACAAGCTGCGTCTTAAATAAAGGATGTCATTCGTGGTCATAGAGTTTAAAAGATGTATCCTATTCCTGGACAGGATACATGTTTCTAAGCTCAGGATTATTTAAAGTCTTTTGTTGAGTCCATGGGAACTCATTTGAACGTATTATGGTTTGTAACTAATTGGCGTCTATATTTTCAAGACAATGGTATTGTGGTATTTTTCTAAACTTTATTAATGAATGAAAATCTTTTGGTTTTATCATATACCATTGTTATGATTGATTGCTATGGTATTAAGAAGTCACACCAAATAACCCACGCTTCCGCAAAAGTCAGGGTGTGGCATGCGTGGTCTCGCAGCTTTGACAATATCACGAATTTCGCCAATTAATCCCCAAATATAGCGGGAAATAAGCACCGGTTCTGGCGAAGCTAGGGTTGGTACTACTCTCGCATACTCGAAGAATGTCAAAGTATACCCTCGACAGTCTACATCCACCATCCGGTGGTTCAGGAACTTATTTGCCATTTGTTCCTTTTCATACTCAGGACAAAATTTTCTTTCCATTGACTGCTTAAATTCCTCCCAATTCATGTCATAGGCCACCTTTCTTCCTTTGGCTTGAAGTACTGTATTCCACCATTCTAGTGCCCCTTCTTTAAAAAGATGCGATGCGTACATGACTTTGTCATCTTCGGCACATTTACTTATCGTAATTACTGCCTCGGTTTTCTCTAACCAACGCAGTGCAGCAGTTGCCCCTTCGTTACCTGCAAACTCAGCCAGTTTACAGGTAAGAAACTCCTTATATGTACAACCAGGGGTTGCAGCTTTCATTTTCTTAAGGAGTGGAGCTTGTATCTCCTCATTGTCGTTATTAATATGGTTGCCGCCTCCGTTTACACTATTACTGAAATTATCGCCTTGTGTGCGTTTGCTAGGAATAATTTGTTGAGGTGCAATTGGATTTTGAGCAGCAGCAAGGATTTCTGGAATAGCATTGGCTATTCCCTGAGCAACGATATTCTCGATATCTTGCCTATTTAGAAATTGATCCTCCTGGTGTTGCTCAGGTTGATTACCCTCGTTAATTTGTTCATTACCAGCATTTGCCATCTGGTAATTAATTTACATAAGTGATTAGCATAAAATATTTAAGAAAAACAAAACAATCGCACATAATCACATTTAACACGTATAGCCAAAATTGTCGATTTCTCAACTTCCATTTATATATATTATATTATGCATCCGTACACACTGTTATTTTTACAAAAGTTTTATTTTTAGATTATTTTACAGATTTATACTATTATTATTATACAAACATAGTTTCACAACCACACTCCCCCTAGTCCGCTAGTCTTTCAGAAATGATGTTCCCTTTCATCATATTTCCAGGAGATTTGTTCTCCTATCTCCCGAATCTTATTCCCTGCATCCATTAGTTCTTCGCCAAAATGGCGAAGTTCAGCTAAGTTTTCATTACTCATTGGTGGGTTTGGTGCAGGTTCTGGGTCGAACTGAGGAAAAAAGGTATAGGGATTATTTAGAAGGTTTTGGAATTGCCAATCATTGGTCCACCATTCATCCATTCCTTGTGGTTGGGTGTGAATCAAAGGTTCTGGGATGGCTGGTTCCAGGTTTATTGGAAGTTGGGTTTCAACAGGATAAGTAAAAAGGTTTTCATTGACAGGCTTAAGGGTATCACATCTTGCCAGTAAGAAATCTAGCTCTTCTTGTAACGTCATTTCCTTGGTTTTCTTGGAGCTTTCCCCAATTTCCATTCCTCCTTGCAGATTAATACGGGCAGAGTTTAAACCTACTGATTAGCCTTGTTAACCTAATGCACACGAAAACTAGGTTAGTAACTTTAATCCAACTTTTTACGACAACTCACGAGATTGAAACCTTCACAACGAATGACAAAGTGCGATACTTAAACATCCATCGAATTCACGACGAATGACAAAGTATAACCCAAGTTTGAGCAGCACTTAAACATCCATTGGATAGTTTTAATCGATCGGACATTGAATCGTAGCAGCGATCGAGTTATTACCCTGTTATTGCAGCAGCGTTTCGTGAATTGTGTGTTTTTGTAGTGAACAGACTATATCTCAGTGCATAAATCGAATTTTAACGTTGAACGAACGCAGAATGTCAAGTCCCACACCCCTATATTTATACTTGGAAAACAGCCCCCTCGCGTGGCGCGAGGGGCTGTCGCGTGGCGCGAGGGGTGCCACCCTACCATAGGGTAGCCCCGTGTCCTGGTAGCTTGGGTGAGTTGGTCATTCGTTCAAATTCGTTTTACACGTAAAACTGTTTTGATAATACTAAAGGGGAAATACCCCCCCCCCCCCCGAGTTTTAGGGGCCCTGATCCTGATTCCGATTGTTCTGAAAATTTTAGGGTTCATGCAGGATTACTTGGGGGTCTTAATTAGGGTTTCCTATTGGACAAAATATAATAAGAAATAATAGTTTTGGAGAGAGTTGTTACACGGTCACATTGTTTATTTCTACACAATTACTCATTCAGTACTGTCAATCCTGACTTGTGGGTCATATTACACATTGGCTAACTCGTTGTCCAATGGTAACGTACTGTCATCCCGACTTACTACTCACAGTGTATTAAATTTTGTATACAAAACCCCAACATACCGGCAGTAATTGAAGAACTACAAAGACTCAATCACCGCTTAATCGCATTGTAAAACATTTAAGGGTTTGTAAAATATTACAAAAAGGTTAACAAAAAGCGGATAAACTCACATTGCTATCTTAGACTTCGTGTAAGGGTTTCCTGGGAATAATCTATAATTTACACAAATGTACATAGGTTAGTATCATAACCCTTTGAAAATATTAATGATACCATCCCTGAGACGGTATTCCAACAACTACGTCGGGCAAAACCACGACAGTTGTTACGGAACCCTAAATCAATCGGGCAGCGTATCTATTACGAAACTGGGGTTATAATACTTACAACGGAGCAGAACCTCGCTAATTAGGGGGTATAATACCAGCTTACTATGCCTAATATTCAGAATTTGAGATTGAGAAACGAAAAATGAACGATTTCTGGTTGAACCCGGTGGCTCCTTTATATAGTTGCTGAAACTGACTCTCACGCGGCCCGCGTAGATGTACGCAGGGGCTTACGTGGCCCCCGTCAAATCTAGTCAACAGACTAGCTTGTCCCGGTCAGCGCATAGACTCGACACGATGTCGACACGTGTCGGCCTAGGGTGTCTCTGCTTTGTTGATATCTCGCGGCCCGCGTAAACTTAACGGGGGGTCTTACGCGGCCCGCCTGAACTTAAGAATCAACGACATCAGGTTTTTAAACCTTGATACCGGCCGCGTAAAGGTTGGGGTGCCTCAACTCAAAATTTCAAATTTTATTTATTTTAAATACTATTTAATGTATTTCGGGCTCGGTTTTCACATACGGGGTGTATTTAAAGACATATTGAGACATTTTAAAATATTCTAGGGTGTCGGAAATATTTATAAGGGTGTCGGTTTATTTAGGATTGTTACATTCTCCCCACCTTGTTTTAGAGCTCGTCCTCGAGATCTACTGGAACAAGTGTGGATATTTCTTTTGCATTTCAGATTCAAGCTCCCATGTGTACTCAGGTCCTCTTTTGGAGTCCCACTTTACTTTGACCAGAACTAGTCTCTTATGCTTGAGGTTCTTGACTTTCCTGTCTTCAATCTGTAGAGGCCTTTCTACAAACTTGAGTTGTTCATTTACCTCTATATCCTTAAGAGGTACTATTAGCGATTCATCAGCTAAACACTTTTTGTGATTAGATACATGAAATATATCATGTATTCCTGCCATTTCCTCTGGCAGTTGTAGCTGATAGGCTACAGGTCCTATTCTTCTAATAATCTCAAAAGGTCCAACATACCTGGGACTTAGCTTTCCCCTTTTTATGAATCTTACCACTCCTTTCCAAGGAGAGACCTTTAATAATACTTTATCTCCTACTTGAAATTCCAATGGCTTGCGTCGGTTATCAGCATAACTCTTCTGTCGATCACGTGCTGCTTTCAGTCGTTCCTTGACTTGAATGATCTTGTCGGTTGTTTCTTGCACTATCTCAGGTCCAGATAGTTGCTTTTCCCCAATTTCTGCCCAACAGACTGGGGTTCGGCACTTTCGTCCATAAAGTGCTTCGAATGGTGCATCATTGATACTTGTGTGATAACTATTATTATAAGAAAATTATATTAAAGGTAAGTGATCGTCTCAATTACCTCCAAAATCAATTACACAAGCTCTAAGCATGTCTTCCATTGTCTGAATTGTTCTTTCGCTTTGTCCATCCGTTTGAGGGTGATAAGCCGTGCTTAGATTTAACTTGGTTCCCATGGCTTTTTGGAAACTTGAGCAAAAATGAGAGGTAAATCGGCTATCTCTATCAGAAACGATTGATAAAGGAATTCCATGTAAAGAAACAATTTCATTTACATATAATTTAGTTAACTGTTCCATACTGAAAGTTTCCTTCATTGGTAGGAAATGAGCTGACTTGGTTAGCCTATCTACAATCACCCAGATTGTATCATTTCCTTTCTTTGTTTTAGGTAATTTAGTAACAAAATCCATTGTTATCAATTCCCATTTCCACACTGGCATTTCTAACTGTTGTAGAAATCTTGAGGGTTTCTGGTGTTCTGCTTTAACTTGTGAACAAGTTAAACATTTAGAAACATAGGCTGCTATGTCCTTTTTCATTCCTATCCACCAGAAATTTTTCCTTAAATCCTGGTACATTTTATCATTTCCTGGATGCATCGTATATTTGGACTTATGGGCTTCTTCTAATATACGATGACGTAGGTTTCCTAATTTAGGTATCCACATTCTCTTTTCATGGAATCTCTAAATTCCATCTGTTCCTTGTTTTAATTCCTTAATCATACCTTTCAATTTTTCAGTATCGTCCTTGATTACTGATTCTTGAGCTTTTCTAATTTGATCATTTAAATATACTTGCAGATTTAATTTAAGAGAACGTACCCTTTTTGGCTTTTCATGATACTTTCGGTTTAAAGCATCTGCCACTACATTTGCTTTTCCTTCATGATACTGGATATCACAATCATAATCACTAAGCATCTCCATCCAGCGTCTTTGTCTCATATTCAACTCATTTTGCTTGAAAATATACCTTAAACTCTTATAATCAGTGAATATAGTAAACTTACTACCATAAAGGTAATGTCTCCAAATCTTAAGAGCAAAAATTATAGCTCCTAATTCTAAATCATGGGTTGAATAATTCTCTTCATGATTCTTAAGTTGTCTAGATGCATATGCTATAACCTTTTGTCGTTGCATTAATACACATCCATAACCTAATTTAGAAGCGTCACAATAGATTACAAATTCTTCTTCTGGTAATGCTAGTATGGGTGTATGGGTTAATCTTTGCTTAAGGATTCTAAAGGCTTCTTCTTGTTTTAATCCCCATTCAAACTTAACAGATTTACAGGTTAACTTAGTTAAAGGAATGGCTATTCTAGAAAAATCTTGAATGAATCTTCTATAATAACAGACCAATCCTAAGAAACTTCTAACTTCAGTTGGTCATTCAGGGGTTTTCCATTTAGTAATCGCCTCGATTTTTGTTGGATCCACATGAATTCCTTCATGATTGACTAGGTGTCCAAGAAACTGTACCTGTTCTAGCCAAAACTCGCACTTTGAAAATTTAGCATAAAGCTTTTCCTTTCTTAATAAACTTAGAAGTGCGTGCAAATGCTTTGCATGATCCTCTTTACTCTTAGAGTAAATTAGAATATCATCTATAAAAACAATTATGAATTTATCCAAATATGGCTTACATATTCGGTTCATCATGTCCATAAATGCGGCTGGGGCATTGGTTAAACCAAATGGCATGACAGTAAATTCATAATGGCCATACCTTGTTCTGAATGCGGTCTTAGGAATATCCTCTTCCAGTACTTTTAATTGATGATATCCTGACCTTAAATCGATTTTAGAGAAAAATCGAGCTCCTTGTAGTTGATCAAACAGATCATCGATTCTCGGTAATGGGTACCGGTTCTTAATCGTAACCTTGTTTAATTCACGGTAGTCAATGCACATACGCATTGATCCGTCCTTCTAGCAATTGGTCCAATTGTTTCTTCAATTCCTGCATTTCTGCAGGTGCCAAACGGTAAGGTGCTTTGGCAGTCGATGCTGTTCCTGGTATTAAATGGATTCTGAATTCAACTTCTCTATCTGGAGGTTGCCCTGGCAATTCTTCTGGAAATACATCTGAAAACTGAGATACTACTGGAATATCTTTTAGTTCTTTTTCTTTAGTGTTAGTGATTATAGAAATCAAATACACTATATGTCACACCCCGACCGCGTATAACATGCAAACGCGGCGGAAACGTCGGGGAGTGTTGTAACAAAATTAATTGTTTCATAACCATGGCATTCAAAGTTGTATTTTATTTATCAACATAAGAGTTTCATTGTCTTTAAACAGGAAATAAAGAGTTCAGAACATAATTAAACTAAGTCTATCTTCATTTTATGTCTCTAAGGCACAGGTCTGCCCTAGTGTCACGATCATCATCCTACGGAAAAGCTCCTGAAAACACATGTGAAAATAGGTACGTCAGCATAAAAATGCCTGTGAGATACATAGGTTTTGTGAAAATAGGATTCATGACTTATAAGTTTAGGAAAAATTGTTTAATAACAGTCAGTCATGAACCTTGTAAGTTGTTTTGTTTTGTAAATCATTAAAAGCAATGATATGTATAAATAAGAGAATAATGTAAGGTTAAATGAATAACCAAGTAAAAATGAGTTTGTATAAGATGAGTTGTTTTGTAAATCAATGTCTTGTGAAAATAAGTTGTTTATGTAAAATGTAATATGTCAAATATTGAAATGATTTAAGTAACGCTACGACATGTAATGTTATACAAACACTTATATATAGGAAGTACCAGCGGCGTATCCACCATGCTTGTATTATATTACACTCGCCTCGTTACTCGAATCATTTACCCAAACCAACCATCAATGTAAGTTGTTCATGTATAAATGAATTGTCATGTGTTAATGTGTAAACCATATTGAAATGTCTATGTCCAATGTAAACCACTAAATGTGTATATCAATGTCAAAATGTTTATGTTAATGTAGATCATGTAATGTTTACCCAAAAATATCATGTATGGTAAGTGAAATATATCAACTAAACCATATGTAAAATGCACAAAAACAAGGTATTGAAGTAAAACATGGTTTAAATCAAAGTTATGTTTTGTGGAACAAATGCATGCTATACTGTTACAAACATTTATGCGGTATTGTGAAAATGCATACATCCAAGCCTTGAGACTGTGGCGATAAACCCTTAAACAAATTAAAGGTTTATCTAAGTTATGTATATCGAATTCGGTCATTCCTTCCAATCCAAACAAACCCAGGATTTCAGGAACAGGAGTTGTCAATTCCTATGGTACCACTACCTACTAACGAACGGCGTAGCTAATGTTAATGAATGTATTGTTCCATGTAAACAAACCAAATGTCATACCAAAATGTAAGCATGTGATGAAAACAACTGTACTAAGTATGCACACAATGGGCATACATAGCATGAAATGTAATGTGAAACAATGTACTAAGTATGCACACAATGGACATACATAGCATGAAATGTAATGTAAAACAATGTACTAAGTATGCACAAAATGGACATACATAGCATGAAATGTAATGTAAAACAATGTACTAAGTATGCACACAATGGACATACATAGCATGAAATGTAATGTAAAACAATGTACTAAGTATGCACAAAATGGGCATACATAGCATGGACACAATGAAATCATGTACTATAAATGTACTAATGAACATAGCAAGTATACGATGTGAAAGCAGGAAAGCACGAAAGTAACAAGTATGCACATGTGTTTCACCCCAAAACAGTTTGGAAAAACAGTAAAAGAGGGGTCTATGTACTCACTTGAGATTGCTCAGAAGTCCTAAGATAACCACCAAGCAATGCTAGAGATCACGGAATCAAACGGCACCTAATATAGGTAACTATGTTAATAAACCGGACCTAATATCGGAAGATCGGATAGAATGAGGGTTCATAAACCAAACGAGTATGGAGACTCGTGTAATATGGTTTAACAAAGTCCACATACTAAAACGAAACTTAACCTAAGTGTTTGTGACCCATTACGACCCGTTTAGGTAGCTTATGCTACTTTAACGCGTCGTTCGCGTAAAACGCGTTCGGAACGCCTAACTAGTCCTATGACAAGTAAAATATGCCTTAACATGTCTAATATGGTTGTCAAATCAGTTTAGATGTCAAAAGTTATGTTACATATGTTTAAAACGAATTTTGGCATCAAAGGGGTATTTTGGTAATTTACCTAAGGCATATAAACTACCTATCATGCAACTACTTAAACGAAGCGACCATAAGGTATAACCTCGGAGGGTTATTCCCTATATGCTATGGTCACCTAATGTGTTTGGTTGGATCCTAATGATCGACCAAATGGGTCGGGTTCGAAGGTATAAGCGATTTATTAGATCGCTTACCCTTACGACCCTAGACAACGTGGTAATCAGTAGACATAGTCACAAGGGACTATAACAATCGTGATTACAATCACGTTGCGAAGTTCAAACGAACTTCGCATTGACCATAAACTGGTCAATGCAAAAAGTCAAACAAAGTTTGACTTTCGGACTCGAAAAGCAATAAAAGAACGAAGGAACACTTACAAAGGGTCCCCGAATGCTAATCTAGATCAAAATAGCTCAGGTATGAAACAAAGGTTTCAACTTAGAGCACATAAGATCAGATTCTTGTGAGGAAAAGTGAAGGGTGGAGGTGGGTATTTATAGTTTTTGGTTCACCGTTAGGATCATTTCTTGGAAAAGGGGGCACGATCTAAGCCGTACACTTGTTGGAAAGTTGTGGTAACTCATTTGCCATCCACCATAAGAGTTTGACACTTGGAACTTGGCCTTTGGAGAGTGTTAAGGGCTGTTAACAGCTGAAAAAAACGTTTTGCTGCATCTGGCCCCTACTTACGGACCTAGTTTGGCAGATTTACAGTTTCAGTCCCTGCAACCTCAAAACTTGGTTTTCGATGCGTCTTTTGACACGTTTAAGCCCCATTAACCCTATTTCAAAGCTCTAAAATGAAGTTAAAGTATAGGGAACTTAAAATGTGTTCAAAAATATCTCGGGTGTCGGTTCATTTAGCCGTACGGTTACGTTGTTCGGTTAATTACGACGGAATGCGCATAAGCGCGAAAAATGATCCAAATGGCGTGACGAATGGATTTTTCTTATGCCAAACACTAAAATAAAATATTTTAGTGCTTACATAAATTTTTTGGATGTCCGGATGTATTCAGAACGTAAGTTATGCGCGAAAATGCAAACTTGTGCACTTTTTTTTACGCTTTTAGTCCCTGAATGACCCCAAAAGTTTATTTTAGCATACCGAACCCCTCAAAGCCTATTTCTAAGCTATGTAAAGGATATTTATGGTATTTTTAACTTATGGTCATGTTTCGAAATATTCGTTACAGTTCAAATTGGCATACTTTCGTAGTTTGTTAAGTTTAGTCCCTGTAAGCGAATTAACTTGTTTTTGCCATACCAAAGCCTTCAAAACTTATTTCTAAGTTATGTATGGGTTGTTTAAGGTATGTTAAGTATATGTTGATGTTCCAGAGTATTTTTCGCATTAAACTGACTACGTTTACGCACCAGTTTGCGTATAAATCTCCAGAAAGCGATGTAGAGTTTGAAATTGGATAAAAGTCAAAACATGAACAATGTAAAACATAACCAAACAAACATTGGGATCAAATGACATTGTTTTATTGATAATGGTACTGTTCATAATGATTACAAGCACAGATGTTACAGTCTCCCCTACTTGTGGAAATTTCGTCCCGAAATTTATTTAGAGGAAACTCGTGGGAAAAGATGCGGATATTTCGCCTTCATTTGATCTTCGCGTTCCCAAGTAAACTCGAGTCCATGTTTAGCTTCCCAGCGAACTTTGACCAAAGGAATGCGCTTGCGTTTGAGCCACTTGACTTCACGTTCCACGATTTCCACTGGCTTCTCAACAAATTTCAGTGTTTTACCAACACGAATTTCGTCAAGTGGTATGTGGAGGTTCTCATCGGCTAAACACCTCTTGAGATTGGACACGTGAAAGGTTGGATGAACATTTCCAAGTTCAGGAGGTAACTCAAGTCTGTAGGCTACTTTTCCGATTCTTTCGACGATCTTGAATGGTCCAACGTATCTAGGTGCAAGTTTTCCTTTCTTTCCAAATCTGATCACACCTTTCCAAGGTGAGACCTTAAGTAATACTCGATCACCGACTTGAAATTCCAAGGGCTTGCGTTTTGGGTCTGCGTAACTCTTCTGACGGCTTCTAGCTGTCTGAAGGTTATCACGAACTTTCTTGACCTTATCTGTTGTCTCTAAAATGAGGGCAGGTCCAGTAAGCTGAGCCTCGCCGATCTCATTCCAGCAGACTGGTGAACGACATTTTCGACCATAGAGAGCCTCGAAAGAGCCATTTTGATGCTGGTGTGATAACTGTTGTTGTAGGAGAATTCAATCAACTGAAGATGTGAATCCCAACTACCACCAAAATCGATCACACAAGCTCTAAGCATATCCTCCAGAGTCTGGATTGTTCTCTCAGATTGACCATCCGTTTGCGGATGATAAGCCGTGCTCAGATTAAGTTGGGTCCCCATAGCAGATTGCATGGTTCTCCAAAAATGAGAAGTGAAGCGAGCATCTCTGTCATAAATGATGTTCAAAGGAACACCATGTCGAGCTACTATTTCATCCACATAGATTTTAGCAAGTTTGTCAGCAGAAAAATCATCACGGATTGGCAAGAAATGCGCTGACTTAGTAAGACGATCAACAACTACCCAGATGGCATCATGACCTTTCTTTGTGCGTGGAAGTTTGGTAACAAGATCCATAGTAATGTTTTCCCATTTCCAAACTGGGATCTCTGGTTGTACCAATAAACCCGAAGGACGCTGATGTTCAGCCTTAACCTTAAGACAAGTAAGGCATTTTGATACGTATAAGGCAATGTCTTTCTTCATACCAGGCCACCAATAATGAATACGAAGATCCTTATACATCTTATCTGAGCCCGGATGAATAGAATAACGAGACTTATAAGCTTCATCCATAAGCAAGGTACGAAGATCATCCTGGCTTGGGACCCACAAACGGTCCATGAAGTAATACGATCCATTGTCCTTCAGTTCCAGATCAGGTGTTATGTGATAGGGAAATTCCTTATCCATCAAACCTTGTGAAACACAAGATTGTTGAGCCTGAGAAATGCGTGCTTGGATATCGGATCGAGCTTGAATAACAGATTGAACACGTACACAATGAAGCTTAGTACGTTCCTTACGACTCAATGCATCAGCTACGACATTCGCCTTACCAGGATGGTAGCGAATTTCGCAGTCATAGTTGTTTAAAAGCTCAACCCAACGTCGTTGCCTCAGGTTGAGTTCTTTCTGGTTGAAGATATGCTGAAGACTTTTGTGGTCCGTGAAAACCACACATTTTGTACCGTACAAATAGTGTCTCTAGATCTTAAGAGCGAAGACAACTGCACCCAACTCAAGATCATGAGTGGTGTAGTTCTTCTCATGTATCTTCAACTGCCTCGATGCATATGCTATGACTTTGTTCCTTTGCATCAGGACACAGCCAAGACCCAATTTAGATGCATCACAATAAACGACGAAATCATCATTGCCCTCAGGCAAAGTCAGAACAGGCGCGTCGCAAAGTTTTTGTTTCAAAGTCAGAAACGCTTCCTCTTGCTTGAATCCCCAGTCAAAGGGTTTGTTCTTCTGAGTTAGAGCAGTTAGAGGAACTGCAATCTTTGAGAAGTTCTCAATGAAGCGGCGGTAATAACCCGCTAGACCAAGAAAAGAACGAACCTCTGTGGGAGTAGTAGGCGTATCCCAATCCTTAATCGCACTGATCTTGGAGGGATCTACATGAATACCTTGTTCGTTGATGATATGTCCTAAGAATTGAACTTCTTTAAGCCAGAATTCACACTTGGAGAATTTGGCGAAAAGTTGCTCTTTCTTTAGGAGTTCCAGAGTAAGACGAAGATGTTGCTCGTGATCAGCTCGCGTCTTAGAATAAATCAAGATGTCGTCAATAAAAACAATGACGAACTGATCCAAATAAGGTTTGCAGACCCTATTCATTAAGTCCATGAAAACAGCAGGAGCATTAGTCAAACCGAATGGCATGACTGTGAACTCGTAATGCCCATACCGAGTGTGGAACGCCGTCTTGGGAATATCTTCTTCATGCACACGAAGTTGATGATATCCGGAACGTAAATCAATCTTCAAAAAATAAGAAGCGCCCTGTAACTGATCAAAGAGATCATCTATGCGAGGTAGGGGATATCGATTCTTGATGGTAAGCTTGTTAAGCTCACGATAATCGATACACATCCTAAAGGATCCATCCTTCTTCTTGACAAAAAGAACGGGAGCACCCCAGGGTGAAAAGCTGGGACGGATAAAGCCTTTGTCAGAGAGCTCCTGAAGCTGCTTAGACAACTCTTGCATCTCAGACGGTGCAAGACGATATGGAGCTCTGGCAATGGGATTTGCACCAGGTACGAGATCAATGCGGAACTCGACTTGGCGTGCCGGGGGTAGACCAGGTAACTCTTCAGGGAATACTTCAGAATTATCCCGAACGACAGGAATATCTGAAATAGACTTACCCTTGCCTTTATCTGCTGTAACATGTGCTAAGAAATCCACATAGTTCTTCCGCAGATACTTCCGAGCTTTAAAACAAGACATGAGCTTGAGACCACCAGACGGTTTCTCACCTTGAACCTGTAGGATCTCGCCTGTCGAAAGCGGCACATGAACAATCTTCTCAGAACAAACTATCTCTGCATGATGCTTGGATAACCAATCCATACCCACTATAACGTCGAAGCTTCCAAGTTGCATTGGCGTGAGGTCAATAGGAAAAAGATGGTCGTTAAGGTTTAACTGGCAGTTGCGTAGAACAGAATCAAGAACAATGGGTTCACTACTAGCAACTTCTACTGTCAAGGGTTTTCCTAGTTTCGTTCTAGACACGCGAAGCATTGGCTCAAAAGACAATGACACAAAACTCTTGTCGGCACCCGAATCAAAAAGAACAGATGCAGGCTGATTATTAATAAAGAACGTACCGTTCACCATATTATCGTCCGCCTGCGCCTCTTGGGCATTCATGTTGAAGACTCGCCCTCGAGCCTGAGCCTGATTCTGGTTTGGATTCTGATTCTGGTTAGCCAGCCTTGGGCACCGATTTCTGTAATGGGTCAGATCCCCACAGTTATAACAAGCACCTGGTGGGTAGGGTGGTCGTGCAGCTTGACCCTGTTGCTGAGCAGGAGGCTGAGCAACTTGTTGAGCCGGGTTCTGAACTGCGCGATTCTGAGCAAACCGACAAACATCGGCAAGATGACCTGACTTCCCACAGTTAGTACAGAAGCGGCAGTGATGTTGCGGCTGATGGTGACTGTTGCATCTATTGCACAAAGGTGCATTCCCTGAATAGGGCCTCTTTGCTGGAGGCTGTGCGGGTTGGTTGGGAGCTGCCTGGTTAGCTTGGGCAGTGACAGCATAGTTTTGGGAAGCCTTACGCTTCCTTGCCCTTTTCGATGAACCAGAATCCTTTCCATTCTTGTTTTGACCTTTCTTGCTATCTTCCTTGTCAGACGACTGTTTCTTGCCCTTGTCACCCTTCCTGTGTAACTTATTCTTCCGAATCTGCGACTCAGTCAATGTCGCTGCTAACTCGATAGCCTGACGGAGTGTGGTAGGGTTACTACCAGTAATGATGTCTTGTACCGAGTCAGGTAGGCCGTCGATGTACCTTTCGATAGCCTTGTCGAGTGGGGTAACCATTGTTGGGCATAACAGACTCAACTCCTCAAACCTATCAGTATATGCCATGTGCTCGCCACTATCTTGCTTCAAGTCATCAAACTCTTTCTCCAATGCTCGCTGTTCATGGCGAGGACAGAATTCCCTCATCATAAGAGCCCTAAGTTCAGCCCAAGTTTGTGCTAGAGCAACTTCTGCACCACGGTCTCTTATAACCCCGTTCCACCATGTGAGAGCCCTCTTCTGAAACACGCTCGAAGAAAACTCGACCTTGCGATTATCCGAACACTGCACGTGGCGGAAAGTATTCTCAATGCTCTCGAACCATTGAAGAAGCCCAGTCGCTCCTTCAGAACCACTAAACTTGAGTGGTTTAGCCGAGTTAAAATCCTTGTATTTGCATGGAGCATTGTTATTGTTGTTGGCTTGGTGCCATTGAGCAAAGATATTTGGAAATTGAGCAGCCATCTGTTGCGCAATAATTTCTGCCAGTTCGGCAGTCGCTATCTGGTTTTCGCGTCGAGGAGGCATTCTAAAAGAGGAAAACATGAAAGGAAACGAGCGAGATCATTGGATGAAGAGAATGAGATGAAACAAAATCAACAAAAGCAAAGATGGTGGTCATTCGTCCGCATTACCAAGCAAACAAACGACACACAGTGACTAATCAAAGTAAATGGATCAAAAATAATGTATCACGAAAACATGCTCGCCTATAAGTGAACACTCATCCCAAGAATTCCCAGGTAAGCACAACTGGTCTCGCGTCTGATGAGATATATACGAAGTGCTTGCCTAGACAGAAAACCCAGAATACAGGCATTCACTCTTCCAGTTTGCACGTGTTCACATTATTTAAGACCCAAAACGTTTGACGAGATTTTGAAAATTTGAAGGCACAAGGCCAAAAATTTAGTCAAACTGGAAGGGTTCAAAACCTTACAAAAGAGGGTTCAAAACCTTGTAATAAATCATCCGAAAACAGATGATTGTTTTTCAAAAATCGTTTTGGAAAATTTGGTTTTTGTTTTGATAATCACCTAAGGATAGGTGATGTACATGTTTTAAGATCTAAACACAAGATAACTTGTGTTAGGGTCCTAGAAAGGTTATAGTCTAGGTCAAAGAATTACTAATAACCTAATTCCCTATAACCATTGGCTCTGATACCAACTCTTCTGTCACACCCCGACCGCGTATAACATGCAACCGCGGCGGAAACGTCAGGGAGTGTTGTAACAGAATTAATTGTTTCATAACCATGGCATTCAAAGTTGTATTTTATTTATCAACATAAGAGTTTCATTGTCTTTAAACAGGAAATAAAGAGTTCAGAACATAATTAAACTAAGTCTATCTTCATTTTACGTCTCTAAGGCACAGGTCCGCCCTAGTGTCACGATCATCATCCTACGGAAAAGCTCCTGAAAACACATGTGAAAATAGGTACGTCAGCATAAAAATGCCTGTGAGATACATAGGTTTTGTGAAAATAGGATTCATGACTTATAAGTTTAGGAAAAATTGTTTAATAACAGTCAGTCATGAACCTTGTAAGTTGTTTTGTTTTGTAAATCATTAAAAGCAATGATATGTATAAATAAGAGAATAATGTAAGGTTAAATGAATAACCAAGTAAAAATGAGTTTGTATAAGATGAGTTGTTTTGTAAATCAATGTCTTGTGAAAATAAGTTGTTTATGTAAAATGTAATATGTCAAATATTGAAATGATTTAAGTAACGCTACGACATGTAATGTTATACAAACACTTATATATAGGAAGTACCAGCGGCGTATCCACCATGCTTGTATTATATTACACTCGCCTCGTTACTCGAATCATTTACCCAAACCAACCATCAATGTAAGTTGTTCATGTATAAATGAATTGTCATGTGTTAATGTGTAAACCATATTGAAATGTCTATGTCCAATGTAAACCACTAAATGTGTATATCAATGTCAAAATGTTTATGTTAATGTAGATCATGTAATGTTTACCCAAAAATATCATGTATGGTAAGTGAAATATATCAACTAAACCATATGTAAAATGCACAAAAACAAGGTATTGAAGTAAAACATGGTTTAAATCAAAGTTATGTTTTGTGGAACAAATGCATGCTATACTGTTACAAACATTTATGCGGTATTGTGAAAATGCATACATCCAAGCCTTGAGACTGTGGCGATAAACCCTTAAACAAATTAAAGGTTTATCTAAGTTATGTATATCGAATTCGGTCATTCCTTCCAATCCAAACAAACCCAGGATTTCAGGAACAGGAGTTGTCAATTCCTATGGTACCACTACCTACTAACGAACGGCGTAGCTAATGTTAATGAATGTATTGTTCCATGTAAACAAACCAAATGTCATACCAAAATGTAAGCATGTGATGAAAACAACTGTACTAAGTATGCACACAATGGGCATACATAGCATGAAATGTAATGTGAAACAATGTACTAAGTATGCACACAATGGACATACATAGCATGAAATGTAATGTAAAACAATGTACTAAGTATGCACAAAATGGACATACATAGCATGAAATGTAATGTAAAACAATGTACTAAGTATGCACACAATGGACATACATATCATGAAATGTAATGTAAAACAATGTACTAAGTATGCACAAAATGGGCATACATAGCATGGACACAATGAAATCATGTACTATAAATGTACTAATGAACATAGCAAGTATACGATGTGAAAGCAGGAAAGCACGAAAGTAACAAGTAGGCACATGTGTTTCACCCCAAAACAGTTTGGAAAAACAGTAAAAGAGGGGTCTATGTACTCACTTGAGATTGCTCAGAAGTCCTAAGATAACCACCAAGCAATGCTAGAGATCACGGAATCAAACGGCACCTAATATAGATAACTATGTTAATAAACCGGACCTAATATCGGAAGATCGGATAGAATGAGGGTTTGTAAACCAAACGAGTATGGAGACTCGTGTAATATGGTTTAACAAAGCCCACATACTAAAACGAAACTTAACCTAAGTGTTTGTGACCCATTACGACCCGTTTAGGTAGCTTATGCTACTTTAACGCATCGTTCGCGTAAAACGCGTTCGGAACGCCTAACTAGTCCTATGACAAGTAAAATATGCCTTAACATGTCTAATATGGTTGTCAAATCAGTTTAGATGTTAAAAGTTATGTTACATATGTTTAAAACGAATTTTGGCATCAAAGGGGTATTTTGGTAATTTACCTAAGGCATATAAACTACCTATCATGCAACTACTTAAACGAAGCGACCATAAGGTATAACCTCGGAGGGTTATTCCCTATATGCTATGGTCACCTAATGTGTTTGGTTGGATCCTAATGATCGACCAAATGGGTCGGGTTCGAAGGTATAAGCGATTTATTAGATCGCTTACCCTTACGACCCTAGACAACGTGGTAATCAGTAGGCATAGTCACAAGGGACTATAACCATCATGATTACAATCACGTTGCGAAGTTCAAACGAACTTCGCATTGACCATAAACTGGTCAATGCAGAAAGTCAAACAAAGTTTGACTTTCGGACTCGAAAAGCAATAAAAGAACGAAGGAACACTTACAAAGGGTCCCCGAATGCTAATCTAGATCAAAATAGCTCAGGTATGAAACAAAGGTTTCAACTTAGAGCACATAAGATCAGATTCTTGTGAGGAAAAGTGAAGGGTGGAGGTGAGTATTTATAGTTTTTGGTTCACCGTTAGGATCATTTCTTGGAAAAGGGGGCACGATCTAAGCCGTACACTTGTTGGAAAGTTGTGGTAACTCATTTGCCATCCACCATAAGAGTTTGACACTTGGCACTTGGCCTTTGGAGAGTGTTAAGGGCTGTTAACAGCTGAAAAAAACGTTTTGCTGCATCTGGCCCCTACTTACGGACCTAGTTTGGCAGATTTACAGTTTCAGTCCCTGCAACCTCAAAACTTGGTTTTCGATGCGTCTTTTGACACGTTTAAGCCCCATTAACCCTATTTCAAAGCTCTAAAATGAAGTTAAGTATAGGGAACTTAAAATGTATTCAAAAATATCTTGGGTGTCGGTTCGTTTAGCCGTACGGTTACGTTGTTCGGTTAATTACGACGGAATGCGCATAAGCGCGAAAAATGATCCAAATGGCGTGACGAATGGATTTTTCTTATGCAAAACACTAAAATAAAATATTTTAGTGCTTACATAAATTTTTGGATGTCCGGATGTATTCAGAACCTAAGTTATGCGCGAAAATGCAAACTTGTGCACTTTTTTTGACGCTTTTAGTCCCTGAATGACCCCAAAAGTTTATTTTAGCATACCGAACCCCTCAAAGCCTATTTCTAAGCTATGTAAAGGATATTTATGGTATGTTTAACTTATGGTCATGTTTCGGAATGTTCGTTACAGTTCAAATTCGCATACTTTCGCAGTTTGTCAAGTTTAGTCCCTGTAAGCGAATTAACTTGTTTTTGCCATACCAAAGCCTTCAAAACTTATTTCTAAGTTATGTAAGGGTTGTTTAAGGTATGTTAAGTATATGTTGATGTTCCAGAGTATTTTTCGCATTAAACTGACTACGTTTACGCACCAGTTTGCGTATAAATCTCCAGAAAGCGATGTAGAGTTTGAAATTGGATAAAAGTCAAAACATGAAAAATGTAAAACATAACCAAACAAACATTGGGATCAAATGACATTGTTTTATTGATAATGGTACTGTTCATAATGATTACAAGCACAGATGTTACACTATAGAACCTTTTTCTTATACAACTTGCAATTTTCATCACAGAGATAAATTTTGTGGATTTAGATGATTTATCTCCTTTAATTGTGATCGTTTTACCTTATGGTGAATTTACTTGAATGGACTTTTGATCACATAAAATACTGGCTTTATTGGCTATTAACCAATCCATTCCTAGAACAATATCAAATCCTGCCAGATTCATTGGATAAAGGTTTGCAATAAACTTCTGATTTAAAATTTCTATTCTTGCTCCCTGCAAGATTTCAGAAATCCTAACAGTTCTCCATTAGCTGTCTCTACTAAACATTCTTGTGGTAGTTTAGTTAATGACTGATTTAGAATTTTGCAAAATGATGTATTAATAAAACTTTGGTTTGCACCAGAGTCAAATAATACTTTAGCAAAGACATCATTAACTAAAAACGTACCAGCTATGACATCTGGAATCATCTTGGCTTCATCTGCAGTCAGAATAAATGCTCTAGCATTTTGAGTATTCTTGTTGTTTATAGCTGGAGCTAATTTTGGGCAAGTAGGCTTAATATGACCTTGTTCTCCGCAGTTGTAACATATCCTGTTATTAGCTTTCTTCCTGCAATTTTCTTCCTTGTGTCCCGATATTTTGCAAAAGTAACAGTATATGGAGCATCTTCCTGAATGCTTTCTTTTGCAATTCTTACAGTAAGGTGTAGAGGTAGAACCTATATTTTTCCCACGATTAAAATTTCCAGAACGAAATTCTTGTGTGAGCTTCTGGGTTAGGTTCCTCCTTTGATCCTCTTCTCGGGTACGGACTAATTCATCTGTCAAGGTATTTGCTAGTTCTACAGCTTCTTCTATGGTTTGAGGTCTAGCTGCCTTGACTATGTGTCTTATTTCCCCAATTAATCCCCAGATATAACGGGAGATTAATACTGGTTCTGGTGAAGCAAGAGTTGGCACTATTCTAGCATATTCGAAGAATATTTTAGTGTATCCCTTACTATCCACACCAGTCATTCTAAGGTTTAGGAATTTGTTTGCTATATGTTCCTTCTCATTGGGTGGGCAGAATTTCCTTTCTACCTTATCCTTAAATTCTTCCCATTCCATATTGTAAGTTCTATCACTTCCTCTTGATTGAAGGATAGTGTTTCACCATTCTAGTGCTGAATTCTTAAACAGATTAGAAGCAAACAGTATCTTATCTTCTTCAGCACACTTGCTAATTCTTAAGACTGCCTCAGTCTTCTCTATCCAGCGTAGGGTTGCAATGGCCCCTTCGTTGCCCGAGAATTCTATTGGTTTACAAGACCAGAATTCTTTATAAGAACAACCGTAAGACACGGTTCTTCTCTTTTTGGGAATGGGCATTTGAAGTACAGGTCCATTGTTCACGCTGTTTTCGGGTTCGATGGGTCACTTACTGCTATGCTTACTTTTATTATCCGCTTCTTGAATCGTTTGAATAATAAATGGCATTGCATCTATGATTCCTTGTGCCACTATATGTTGAACGGCACTATTATCCATTTGGTTTCCATTCTTATTGATGCTTGGATTCTCATTAACCACGTTAATGTTACTCTGGTTATCATTATTCAGATTTCCTTGATTTCCGTCATCGGCCATCTGAATTTTAAACATTTACCCCATATTAATATCACAAGATAATATTTAATATAATTAATCACATGACACGCAATCTAGCCAAAAGCGTCGATCATTGCGACTTTTACTCTATTTCCATGTACTATTATGCATCTATTACACACTAGTACTGAAATAAAAATTACAATACCAACAGAAATAGAATCACACTAATAGTAATAGGCATCCATACACACATATTTTATTTTATTTTATTTTATTATATTATATTATTATTACTATTACCATTTCCTCCATCACATCACGGATATGGATTTATCCAAAAATCCATATTGCGCTCATCGTATTTCCATACGAGTCGCTCTCCCACCTGTCGTATTCTCTCACTACTTTCTAGAATTTCCTCACCAAATGTCCTAAGTTCTTGTACATTTTCTGCACTCATTGGGGGTGCAGGTTCTAGGACTGGGTTCGGAATCTGGGGTGCGGGTTCATGATATGGAGGTGAAAGTGCCTGAAATCGGTAAGGATCTTCTAAGATCTCCCTAATGTAGTTATCATGGTAATAGGGATCTAAAGGGTCCATACCTGGATAGGCTCCTATGTTCTGTATGGGTGTGTCTTCATGTATCGGGTAACGTTGCACAAAGTCCCTATTATCGTCCCACCATGGGTCGTAATTTGGGTCTAGGGGATTTGGTGCTTGTACCCTAGGGATTTCCTCGGGGTTGAAGTCATGCATCTCCACTTGGTTTTCAGGGTTTTCTATCTCCATGGGTTGGTCTGGGATTGGTGGTTGTGGGGCTACTAATTGTTCCAGACTTGGTCAGCAGCAGTTGTAGCTAGGATATGGAAATTGGCTAGGCTTCTATTAAGCATATCCTGTGTATGGGCATCTGTCTTTCGCTTAGCAGCTGCTAAAACTCTTTGCTGTTGCAACTTTCGCATTCTTTTCCTACGTGCAAAGGCTTCCTTACTGAACCATCCTCTTTTCTTATGAGGGAATGGCTCTTCTGACTGAGCTTTAAAGGCAAACATCCCTTCTTCCTGATCAGCAGAATACCCAGAAAGGGCAGGCTGTGAAGAGGTACCTTCACTCCTAGGTGAATTAGACAACTGACGACACATGTCTGAGGCCTTGATCACTCATACTGTAAACTAACAAATAGTCAAATAACACAAAACACATAATCACATAAATTATTTCCTAACACAAAATTTAGAATTTAAGTGTCAGCAGAACACTTCTTTGGCTCAGACCAGTGGCTAGGCTCTGATACCACCTTCTGTCGCAACCCCCGATCCCTTATCTGTCCCGAGAACAGGCGGACGCGAACTTAGAGTTTTGGTGGTATCAGTTGGTTAATTAGGCAGCGGAAATTACATCAGGACCGTATTTAGGAAATGTTTATCAGAGTAAAACCACCACATTTGATATTAATAATCACATGGGTAAAACCCAAGTTTCTTATTACAATACGTTTATAGGAATAAATCCTATTTTATTGAATTTAAAACATCGTCTTTTAGGTAACTTTTATAGCCACATTTTTCCCAAGCCTTCAGTGCTCTCCAGTTGGCTTTTTACTAATTGGCTGTCACATTGTGTTACCTGAAACACGTTTTAAAAACATTTGTCAGTAGGAAATACTGGTGAGTGAATCCCAGTTTAATCAAGAAACATTTTATCAATTAAAACAGTATTGAGAGCGATCACATTGTTTATTTCTACACAATTACTCATTCAGTACTGTCAATCCTGACTTGTGGGTCATATTACACATTGGCTAACTCGTTGTCCAATGGTAACGTACTGTCATCCCGACTTACCACTCACAGTGTAGTAAATTTTGTATACAAAACCCTAACATACCGGCAGTAATTGAAGAACTACAAAGACTCAATCACCGCTTAATCGCATTGTAAAACATTTAAGGTTTTGTAAAATATTACAAAAAGGTTAACAAAAAGCGGATAAACTCACATTGCTATCTTAGACTTCGCGTAAGGGTTTCCTGTGAATAATCTATAATTTACACAAATGTACATAGGTTAGTATCATAACCCTTTGAAAATATTAATGATACCCTCCCTGAGACGGTATTCCAACAACTACGTCGGGCAAAACCACGACAGTTATTACGGAACCCTAAATCAATCGGGCAGCGTATCTGTTACGAAACTGGGGTTATAATACTTACAACGGAGCAGAACCTCGCTAATTAGGGGGTATAATACCAGCTTACTATGCCTAATATTCAAAATTTGAGATTGAGAAACGAAAAATGAACGATTTCTGGTTGAACCCGATGGCTCCTTTATATAGTTGCTGAAACTGACTCTCACGCGGCCCGCGTAGATGTACGCAGGGGCTTACGCGGCCCGCGTCAAATCTAGTCAACAGACTAGCTTGTCCCGGTCAGCGCATAGACTCGACACGTGTCGGCCTAGGGTGTCTCTGCGTTGTTGATCTCTCGTGGCCCGCGTAAACTTAACGGGGGGTCTTACGCGGCCCGCCTGAACTTAAGAATCAACGACATCAGGTTTTTAAACCTTGATACCGGCCGCGTAAAGGTTGGGGAGGGTCTACGCGGCCCGCCTCAACTCAAAATTTCAATTTTTATTTATTTTAAATACTATTTAATGTATTTCGGGCTTGGTTTTCACATACGGGGTGTATTTAAAGACATATTGAGACATTTTAAAATATTCTAGGGTGTCGGAAATATTTATAAGGGTGTCGGTTTATTTAGGATTGTTACAGGTTGGGCCTAAAATGTCTGGTTTATAACAATTTCATCTTTTAAAACCAGATTTAGTAAATTTCAATTCACCATTTTAAAACCAGATAACCCACTATTTCCAGTTCTGCAAAAAAAAATTGAGTTCTGAAATGATCTTAACCCATATTATAATATTAAAGTTACTATTCATTAACTTCTATTTTTAATATATAGATAATTCCTTTACTATTTTATCCAAAACAGCTTCTTTTACCGTTTTATGCACATATAGGCTATTTTTATAATTTATATATCCATCATTAATGAATCCCACTAGTTCCTAACATTATTTGGGATGTTTCTACACCCTTTTAAACACCATAAGTTTCAACAAATTCTAGAATTTAGGTTTTAATTTAATCAGTATTCCAAAATTTTAACTTCTTGATTTCAACACAGTTGAAACCCATGGATTCCAATACTTTTTTATTGTCGTGTCTAATAAATTTAAGCGAATACACATCTTAGGGGTTGTTTGTTTACCTCTTAATGAGTCTCTTAATGATTCTTACTGGTTTAGCACTCAATGGTTCAGACTGTTTGTTTCTCGAGCAGATTTCTGAATGGTTCAGACATTTGCCTCTGAATGATTAAGCATTATACTAAGTCTGAATGGTTAAGACATCTAATCTGAATTGGTTAAACATTTCCCTCTGAACAGTTAAGCATAGGGATGAGCAAATCATTTCCGGTACCGGTACCGAATTTAACGAACCGGGTACTTTTTCGGTACCGATTCGGTACCGACTTTTAGCATTTTCGGTACCGGTTCGGTACCGGTTTTTACCCTCAAATACCGATACCGAACCGGTATCGGTACCCACTTTTGGGGATTTTCGGTACTGGTTCTTTCGGTATCGGACGGTACCGAGCTCATCCCTAGTTAAGCATTATACTGGCTCTTAATGATTCAAACCTCTTACTGATTCAGCACTTAATGGTTCAGACTTCTTACTGGTTCAGCACTTAACTATTCAGAAGTTATCAAACAGCACCATAGACTTCCTAGATTTCTTGAAATTTAACATGTTATGGTTTTCATGATTATAATCAATGAATAAGGAATTTCAATTGATGAAATTGCTTACCAAGGGCTTCCTTATGAATTGGGGAATTGGATTTAAATAATCCCAACTCACTGTTATTGGCCAATAATAATTCCAACTCATTTAATCACCAATAATAATCCGAACTATTCACTTTTGTTTGTAAAATACTCCCAGTTAAAAAAACACTAACTAGGTTAAAAAATTGCTGACGTGGCAGGTGACGTGGCATGCCACATCAGCAAATTTGCTGACGTGGCAGTTGACGTGGCATTTTTTGATGACGTGGCAGCTGATGTGGCTGTCTATGTGGCATTTTTTATTACGTGGCAACTGATGTGGCAGGTGACGTGGCATGCCACATCAGCAATTTTTTAACCTAGTTAGTGTTTTTTTAACTGGGAGTATTTTACAAACAAAAGTGAATAGTTCGGATTATTATTGGTGATTAAATGAGTTGGGATTATTATTGGCCAATAACAGTAGGGGTGTAAACAAGCCTAGAGGCTCGAGAGCTACTCGTGATCGGCTCGGTTAAAAGCTCGAACGAGCCAAGCCTTAATGAGCCCGAGCCCGAGCTCGAGCCTGAAATAGAGCTCGTTTTGTTATCGAGCCCGAGCTCGAGCCTGAAATACAAAACTTGTTTAGGCTCGCGAGCCTAAACGAGCCCAAACCAAATTTTAATTTTTTTTATATATAACATATTAATAATGATGATAACATTGATGGCCGAGCTCGAGCCGAGCTTTGGCTTGTTTAAGCTATGTTGAAGTGAGCTTGAGCCGAGCTTTTAGCTCATTTAAGGTTGTTCTAAAAATAGTTCGAGCCGAGCTCGAGCTCTGGGTTTTACACGCGAGCCGAGCTCGAGCTCAAAGAAGTAGGCTCGAACCGAGCCGAGCTCGAGCTCGAGCTTCATAAAAACCTAACGAGCCGAGCTCGAGCCTGGTCGAGCTCGGGCTCGGCCCGGCTCGTTTACACCCCTAAATAACAGTGAGTTGGGATTATTTAAATCCAATTTGCCTTATGAATTTAAGCACTCAAGGATGTTAGACTTTGGATTTTGAATTTGATCTTCATTTCCCCTTGACCATTGATTTCCCTTAACATACTTCTTTAATGCACATTCATAATAACATCTTACACAACAAGATGGTTTTTTAGGGGTTTTTATGATTCATACATGAGAAAAAAGATATTATGAATTAAACAAAATATACAATTTGAGATTGGTATTTATAGACAAGATATAATAACAATTAGATAAAAGAAATACATTGAAAATAAAAGAGAATTGTATTTACTTACACAAATAAATGGATATTTTGTTTCTAGAAAAAATAGTTAAAGAAAGATACGTTTTGGTAGGAATCTGACCGAAAACAATAAATAATTTGGGTGTCTAAAAAAGTTAAATTAGTTTCTCACATATAAAATGTATTCTTGTTTTTTAAGATGATTTTTAAATATAATGAATCAAAAGGATTTTTACAAAAAGGTATTACTAGTATGGTTTGACTAGTCAAGACTCAAATGATATGTTACCTTCCAAAACTTGAGTTATAAACTAACTCTCTTGGACCTTAAGGGGACATCTTGATGGTTAAGATGTGTGTTTTACAACCAAAAGGTTGGGTGCAACACCCTAAACTGATTAAACAAAACAAGCAGCGGAAAGGCTTTGTAAAACATTCTTAAACGTTAGGAAACAATTTTTCGATATATTATAGGTGTTACGTATTTCATTCTTTTCTATTACATACAATAAAATGCAGTGTCATAATGACTATGTGATCATGCCCCCGTAATATCCACAACCTGGCTCGATCTTCAACCATTCCTTACTTTGTATGGAAGACCCGAATAACCTGCAATTTTCACATAACCATATCATTAGTTAAGTAAATGACTTCACCAATACTTGAACAATGTAGAAATAACATCTAACGAAAGCTCATTGATCACTGTTATTATCTCTACAAGTTCGGATCCCTTCTTATTACAATCTTGGATCCAGTCTCCAGATTCTAATTTTAGCTCCCACACATTCATCCTTAACATACCTACACTCTCAATGGCATTCTCATAGCAATACGGTTAACAACATTATAAACATACGTACATACAATCCCATATTCGTATTGTCATGGTCGGCATCCTATCTTCCTACCTGTAGTTAGTAGGACCAACACTGAGTTTGGGATCCTGAAATGTCGCAACCCACGACCCCTATCCCGAGAGCGGGCGGTCGCGAGGACAGTATTAGTGGTATCGGTGTTTATTAATTTGGCAGCGGAAAATACATCAGGACCGTAGTTAGGAAATAGTTTATCAGAGTAAAACACCAACCTTTTATAAATAATAAATACATGGGAAAAACCCAAGTTTCCATTGCAAATATGTTTATAGGGATAAATCCCAATTTATTGAAATAAAACTTCTTTCTTGTTTAGGTAACTTTTATAGCCACTTTTCCAAGCCTTCAGTGCTCTCCAGCTGGCTTCTATTTGGCTTTCACATTTTGTTACCTGAAACGCGTTTTAAAAAGTTTTATCAGCAAGAAATACTGGCGAGTGCATCCCAGTTTAATCAAAACAAAATTTTATATCTTTACAGTATTGAGAGCAATTACAATGTTTTTTATCTACCCAATTACCACCCACGGTACTGTCAATCCTGACTTGTGGTCATGCTACTACTCACAGTGTAGTAACAAGTAATGTATACAAAACCCTAACATACCGACAATAATTGTAGAATACATAGACTCAATCACTGTTAAATATACTTTAAAATAATTGAGGTTTTGTAAAAACAGTTTACAAAAAGTAAATGTACTCACATTGCTATTTTAGATAATACTACTGCTTGCTGGTGACTTCCTGGTTATAATCTATTAAAATAAACAATGCACACGTGTTAGTAAGATAACCCAATTTACATTAGCTATACCCCTCAAGACAGAACTCCAACGACTAAGTCAGACAGAGCCTTGACATACGTTACGGAGCTCTAGATCAATCGGGCAGAGTAACTAATACGTAATCGGGGGTTATAATACTTACAACAAGGCAAAGCTTCGCTTCTTAGGGGGTATTATACCCGATAATTTTAGCTTATTAGAGATTCGAGAGAGAAAGAAATTTCTGAATGATTTGTGAACTGAAGCCAAAGGCCCCTATTTATAATGCAGATCGAACACCGGGTCGCAGCTCGCGACCCAGTTTGCTTCGGCCTTCGCGGCCCGTGAGCGACATAGGGTAGGATCTAGCCCTGATGAATCAACGGTGTAGGTTCGACACGTAACTGGACACGTGGCAAATGGAGGTCCGACCTGGTGTCACTTGCTCGCGGCCCGCGACGGACACACCTAAGAGTGTCACGCCCCGCGAGAGACAATTTTTATTTTTTTATTTGATTTTTGTAAATATAAATGTATTTTGGGCTTATTCCTTGTGTACGGGGTGTATTTTAGGACGTATAGGACATGTTTAAGGGTTTTAGGAGAGTTGTTATATGAAATCATTCAATCTACAACACCCAACCTTTTATGTGTGTGTGTGTGTCAACCTTTCACTCTTACAATCAAAGATCTTGGTCCCTACTTAAATCTTGCAAATCATACAAATAAACAACCACAACACCCTCTACACACAAATGATTCGTCACGTACCTGATCATATTTTTTATATCGTTCTGTCCCGCACACAATCAATATGTAGGTCTAAATCGGCGGAAAAAACCCTATCAGGGGCGCATGGGAGCGCAAATCAGAAGGAAAGCTGGAGGGAGTGCAGCTTGGGGAGCAACTTGCTACCCCATCAGCGCAGCTTGCGTCCCTATAGATCAGCTTCACAAATTTTGTGTTTTCAACTCCGGTTTCGATTCCAAACCCTGCTTTTGCTCCCCAACAACTCCCAGTTGGTAAATTAAGGTTTTTTAAAAGGGATTACAAAGACTTGTAATTATTCCCACCATTTTCGTACCATATGTATCCAACCCAAGGGCGGAACCACCATTATATTAGTCGTAGCACGGGTTATGGCTCAACTTCGTATGCGTTGTGTATTTTTTATTTTATTTTTATTTTTTTGGTTTATACAAAGGATACCCCTAACCAAAAACTAGGATACTTTATATTAATAAAATCCAATTCTTTTTATAAGATTTAAAAGTTATTTTTGAATTCATTAGTTTCTGTTTAGAAAACTAGAACTAGTTTATGCTTATGTTTGGGTAATTGATAAACCTAGCCCATTAGCCCAAACCCAAAACAATAATAAAATTGAAGCAGGCCCAGAATTTTTGAACAATGCCATGGTCTGTGCGGTCGAAATTGATTTTTTTAATAAAGTCAAAGACGATGATGTGATGGAACGATTTCAAGCTATGAAAAAAAGAAAAGCACGAATCTATTAGGTATTTGTTTTACTTTATTTATTTATGGTCGTTTTTTAATATTGTATGATTGCACGGTAAAAAAAATTGGGACACCCCTGATTTAATGGGCTAGTTCCGCCACTGATCCAACCTGACTTCCACATTAATCATCTTCAAAGCCATTTCCATATTTGTTGACCAGATTATCCCAACTACTTTCATTGTTGCATTGTAAATTAATAAGTATACTTGTTCACCAAACAACATCCCATACCCTTGTCTTATTACATAATACTCATCCATTTTTGTTTCCCATTCTACATTAACACATGAACACAAATCTGCCTAATCAAGAGTTTAGTTCATGAGTCACATACCTCAAGTCCTCCAAGTTCATGCTTGTTCCTTTGCCTCGTCTTGACCCCATTAGCCTTCTGTGTTTAAGTTCATCTTGACATGATTCCTATCCTTTCAAGTCATAACGTTCACATCATTATTAACATACATGATCATTCATATCCAACCCCTATGTCACATTGACTTTTATTGGTCAATATCTAACATACATAAAACACAGATTCAGTACCACATTATTCATAATTCAAACAATTCAACTTACCATCATGTATGCCACAAAAAAAATCTAACATATATCACACGATCTCCTAAATCTCAAAATCATGTTAGGAAGTCTAACCATGTTATTCGTACATTCGTTGACTTTCCAAAAAGTCAACTATCATGTATACAAACTTTCATTTTAGAAATATATGTCCATATTGATATGCTAGATCATATCAATTACATCATATGCATTGCATTCGCATGTTGTAGGACACATACAATTATATAATCACTTAGGTACATGCACATATACACAATCAATTCCACACATACTAGTGCTTCCATGAATCTACAATTGATAACATAATCCAAGGTTAGCCAATATAACATAGTTCTAACAGTATTGCTTGCTAGTAAGTATACATGCCCCACAATTAGCACAAATTCACTTCTTGGTCTCAACTAAGCAATTAATCAAACACATGGTGTGTATCACACCATTCAAGCATAGGGACAAACTCCTAACGCAAATTTCCATCAAATCATACAATCAACTCAATTCCCACATGAACTCCACCTAAAACACGTTTCCTCGTGCTTGTTTAGCATCAATTACATTCTTTATCACATTCCATTCATATTTCTCAAGTTCTTACATACAAATTCATACAATCATCATCTAGACATTTCATCAAACACTTGGTGTGTGTACTAATTTAAGGCACAATGTATAAGTAATTCATGCATAACCTTCCTAGTTCATAGCATCCATCACCATGTTTGTAAACCTACATCAAGTACCATTAATTCAATAGACATTAAACGTAGAAAATATCAATTTCTTTCAATATATTCATCAACTTGACCAAAAATGCTCCTGGGTTACACCCAAAAGTCGATACCCACTTCCAACTCTATGAATTATCCTTAAATTTACTCAAATTTCCACAAAATTAACACACCTTCAAGTTTTAGTCATCAATTGCACTAATTAACACACCATAAGATTTCATCATGCAATGATTCTCTAGCTAAGAATTCAACATCAAATGAATCCATTCATCATACCTTAGGTTTAGATATCACTAAATGATAGAAATCTTCAATTGAAATGAAAATAACCAAATTTCCATCTTTATTTGGCTAGAATTGCATAATTTAAGCTTGGGGGCTTGGTTCTCCTTCCATGTCTTCATTCACAAAAGACTAGGGATAAAATGTCGACCCCCATTCTTATCCCACCAATTTTGACTTTCAATTTCAAGTCTAGCCCACCAAGTTTGGTTTAAATTCCCTCAGAACTAAACCTTCTTTTCTATCCATTTAACATACATTTTAACTAAGTTAATTAAACCTAGTTAAATAAAGTCATACAATAAAACAAGTAAACATATGTGTTTACTTATGTGTGTAGAATTCAAGTTTTGAGGAGTTACAATGGGTGTTCAAATCTAGCATAATATAGGTTATGATTTATTTGTCCAAAGAAATTCTACAAGTTTCTATAAAAAAAACTTCCCTAATTATCTCATTAAATAAAATTTCCTACAATTCATATATGTTAATAACCAAACAAAATGTTAATAACCAAACAAAATGAATAGTAGTTGTTGCGGTGGTGACGTTGGATTGGGCCTTTTGGTGGTGGTGGCGTTGGGGACTATAGGTGTTACTTTACAAAAAAACAGGGAATATTCGGACATTTTACTCTTTATTATAACAATTTCAAGAGTAGTTTGCCATGTCTACAGTACAAATTACATGGAATGCCTTTGGGTTTCGTGATGAAAATTCGCTTGATATTGATGCGTTTACAGATAAAAATAAGAACGTTAATAAATCAAATGCAAACAAAAATAGTATAATATAAACCAAGAAATAGTTTGGAACCATATAGAAATTAAAAGATAAATAAAAGGCATGTATATAAAAATTAAAAAAATAAAAGGCATGTGTGATTTTCAGAAGCAAAAAAACTGGTTGAGGAGGGGGGCGAACCTAGGGAAGGAAGGTCACCAACTCATTGCTTCCCATCAAACTAGGTGGTGATTTAAGTTTAAAACTTAGGGGGGTAGGGGTGGTTTGTTAGTGATAGATTCCAGTGATGGAAGCAACCAATCAAATGATGCCATGTGGCACCCAATATTCTAGTGATAGTGATAGAAATGTAGGAGGGGTGGTATCACTAGTGATAGGGATTCCAATGTACAAATATTAATGCACAATGTACAAGATACATGTTCCTTTTTTTGATTTACAACGCGTTACCCACTCCACGCGTGATAGTTCCACGAGTGATGGGGCTTCATAACGTGACCACCCCGGGTGGCCTTAGAGCCAGTTATGTAAATATTTATAACTAGTGGTTAACCTGCCCCGCGTTGCGGGTGCGATGGTCCTAAAACCGTACTAAATAGTAAGCAAACAACGATCAAAACCGGAAAAAATCATAAAACAAACATACGAATTTATAGTGCCATGTGACGTAAAACATAAGCAAAGACAAACACGAACTTATACCGCGAGCTAGCGTAAAACATACACAAACCCAAATTCTTACAGAAAAAGCTTACCCTAAACGCCCAAACGATGGCTAATATAAGGTTTTTAGACAAACCCGAGAAAGCGGGCATGGAGGTCATAAAACCATGTAAAGTAGTAAGCAAACGAGACCAATATAAGGTTTTTAGAAAACGACAACAAAAGTGACAACTTTAAAACTTAAAGGGAAATTAAAGAAAACTTTAAGTAAAAAACGAAAAAAAAATTGAGAGATCAAAGTTGACTATCAAACAAAATTTGATGGTCAAAATCTATAAATACCAAAAGTACAATTTGTGGTTTTTTTTTTTTTTTTGCTATGGTGGACCCCACATTTCTTACCTATGTCTACGGCTCTACCCTTACTTATTTGCCCCTAAGGAAAAAAAAAATTGCCTTGTTAGTTGCCAAGCATTTTTGTAATTAATTTACAAAAGAGGGGTATTTTGAGTATTCTTCCTAAGAACATACTTTAAATGTTATATATTATATATATTAATAATAAGAATAATACCCTAATTAAGTATCTATACTATATTATAATGCACGAGGGAGAGGTATTTTAAGATACTTAAAAAATAAGAACTCCCCCCCCCCCCCCCCCCTTTATTTATAGAAAGACCCCTAAAATGAGGGTAGTTTGGTCTTTTAAACACTATTTATTTTTTAGCCCCTAAACTTATTACACTTAAATCCTTGAGGTTTTAACAAAATTATAGATAATTAGTTACAATTCACCCCTACACAACAAACTTCTAATTTTTTTACGTATTCTTGACATATCTTATAAACTATACCGTTTAAAAAAAATCCAAAGATAGCATGACGACCTACATATTTTTGTCGATGTTTCGATAGTTGTCTTGTTCAATATTGACACTCAGATTAAAAGGTACAAGTCGATAATGCTTTAAAGTACAAGTAATTAACACTTGTGATCTAATGCGCCTAATCTACAAAGATGGGCTTCATCTATGCAAACAAAAACAAAATAATTTAAATCGTAACATAAAATGAAGATGTTATGTGTCACATTTTATTTTACTAAAACTGGCTAATATCTATACTTAGATATATGTTATAAAAACTTAAAACTAACCACAACAAACTTTCTAAATAAAGGGGTGGCAAATCTAAAATTAAACCCTAATGCACTTCTATAGTTACTACTATAAATACATAGCAGGACACCCCTATAGCTATTGCTAAAAAAAGTTAAAAAATGGAACCGGTTCTAAATTCAATTGTTGCGAAAAAACAAGCACGTGAGATTGAAAATTCTAAGGTCATTTCTGTTATATCGCAGCAGTGAATAACTATTTTCTTTTATTTACTTTTATGTTAATGTTAACTTATTTGATTTTTCAGATTCAGTTGCATGATGAACATGTCAATTTAAACAACTCAGTTGTCGAACAAGCTTCTAATGTATTAATTTTGCTGGTTTTAAGTATTATTTTTGCGTATATCTTTCATATTAACATGTTCGTTATGTTATTATATATGTGTTTTATTGCAGGATGATGGTGATAAAAGTGTTGAAATTATTTCTTATGGTGCAATGTTTAGTCCATACAAGTATAATCTTCAACGTGAATTTAGTGAAGAGGTAATTTTAAGGTTTATTTAATCTTTTTTTAACTTTTGTATTCTATTTTTGTCCCTTTTAAGGATCGCAAGTTTGAGACTCAAAGGAAGAGATCCAAGAGATTCTCTGAATGAAAATGGAGTGAGGTTATTAATTTAGACGATTCCGATGACAATGACAAAGAAGAGGAATTAGAAGATACAGCCGATTAAAGCACAAACCAGAAAACCCGATTAAAATACCTCGAGTGTCAATTTAGAAGCGGAACAGATTTCATGTAGTCTAATATGAAATCAATCAAGTGTTTTTATGTTTTTTTTTTCATTTTCAGTTGTTATGTTTGATCTAGACATATGAATAAAGTTTATTTTATATTTAAACTTTATTTTTGATATTAATATAATGTAGTTGTTGACCATATTAATAAAGTTAAAAATAAAGTTAGTATCCTAAATTTACAAGTCAAATAAACTTATATAAGTTAATATCCTAAAGTTGCAATAAATAGATATTACAGTTAGATATAGTCAAGCTGAAATTATAAAATATTGCGGTTATTCTTGGATATTAATCTAATAATTTGTATTTCTTAATTAAAAAATAATAAAGTAATAAACTTTAAAGATAAACTAAAAAACTGAACTTATACTATGATACAAAGTTAATAAAGATATAACTCTTAACATCCTATTTTTTTATAAAAACGAAATTTAACAATTAAAGTTAAAGGTGTAAAACGTACATACGAGTCAATTACTATTTTTTATTTTTTATTTTTATAAAAACAAAAATTTTAAACTTAAAGTTTATTGGATGAGTATCATGTGGATATTTAAAAAAAGTTATGAACTTTAAAGAATAAAAATATAAACTTTTATCATTTAACCAACAAAATAACCTTATTTTACAACTATAACAACTTATCTTTTATTTTTTGTAATTTTATTATTATTTTTTATTAAAAAACGAAACTTTATATGTGTAAAACAGTCTTTTACTTTATTTAGAAACCAAACATTTTGTTTTTATAAAAAAATAATTCTTGTATAAACATTTTTGTAACAAGTAATACAAATAAAATAATCCAGAAATTTACAATCTTTACTAGATAAATACTAAATTGTGTTGCAAATTTTTAGAAATTATAAGTTCAATTATATTATTATAGATAATATTAGTTAGTTTCAAAAGAATTTTTTACCAACTTGACTAAATATAGATTGTGTTGCATATTTTTAAGGATTATATGTTAAAAGTAGACTCGTATAGATAAGATTAGTTAGTAACTAAAAATCTGAACTTAGTATGATATAAGGTAAATAAAGATATAAACTCTTAACATCCTATTTTTTTTTATAAAAACAGTTCTTGAAATTTTATAAAATTATAAATTTTTTTATATCTGTAAAAATATGGAATTTAACAATTTAAGTTAAAGGTCTAAAACGTACTTACGAGTTAAATACTATTTTTTATTTTTATAAAAATGAAAATTGAAACATAAAGTTTATTGGATGAGTACTATGTGGATATTTAAAAAAAGTTATGAACTTTTAAGAATAAAATTATGCTTTATAATTTAACCAATAAACTAAACATACTTTACAATTATAATAACTTATCTTTTATTTTTTGTCTTTTGTTTATTAATTTTTATAAAAAAAAATATTTTTTGTCTTTTTGATTATTAATTTTTATAAAAAAAAAAAACACAAACCTTTACATATATGTAACACTTATGACATATATCCACCACTATAATGTTATCATAAATATTATACGAATAAGAAAAGTAACAGAAATGAGTGCCGCAATGTAAAGTGTCGCTCCCGCCGAAACGCGCGGGCACCGTACTAGTTATCTTAGATACTTGAGTATATAACTACTAAACAATAATAATAAAATATAAACAATGTTTACGTGATAGCGGGTTAGATTACGCTCTTCAAAAGAGTCGCGGTGACACTCGCCGCATCGCACAGTACCATCTTATTTAAATACGTAAGTATATAATTACTATTCAGTGGCGAAGCTTGAGATTTCCTACTGGGGGTCGAAAACGTACACACCCAAAAATTTCTATAAAACGGGGGGTCGAAAACGTATATACCGAAAAATTTCTATACGAAAACTACATACTCTCCACTGCTGAGCGAAAAGTTCGGGGGGTCAGCCGCCCCCACTATCCTACGCCCTTGATTACTAAATACTTGCATAGTAATAATAATAACAATAATCAGTGTTTAAGGCATGTCGGGTTAGATTGTACTCTTCAAAAGAGCTTCGGTAACACCCGCCGCATCACGCGGGCTAGTCCAATAGTATTATATAACTAGTAATATTACTTCGAGCATTGCTACGATAATTTGGTTGTATTGGTCCGTTTTATTACTGTACTAATACTGTGTCAGTACTCTATGTAGCAACAAAAAGAGATAGCGCAACATACGTATCTTTTTATAAGAAAAATGAAACCTAGACGTCGTTCATAACCTTTGTAGCTTAAAGTGCAGAGGGTGTTGGTAACTTTATTAAAGTTCAGGGGATGTAGTGTAAATTTGTTAAATTAAGGAGTCTTATAATAAATTTATTAAAATTAAGAGGGTGTAAATGAAATTATGAAGTAAAAGACAAAAATCATTTACTGCTCTTAATACATAAGGGTGTAGGGAGTGCTTAGACACTTGAAAGTGGTAAACTTCAAAATCAACCAATGAGAGTGTGTCATGTCATTCAATGAAAAGTGTTTAAACTATCCTTAAAACTGTTGGCAATTGTTAGACACTTCATGAATTGGTAAACTATTTAAAAAAAATTGTGATTGGTTGAGATGGCATGGACCCCACCCCACACACCCCCTCTCTCTTCCCGCATCGGCAACCCATCACCGCTTCTCCATCTTCACTGAGCGGCAAAGGAGGTTGGCGGCGGTGTGCCCGAGCGGCAAAGTCACTTTGCCGAACCCCTTAGCCGCCCACCCCGTATGCCCTAAGGCTATAGGGTGTGGTCATGACCCTCATGGTCTCCATGACCCTCCACATCAGTGCCATGTCACTCACTTTTAATCCATCCTTTAAAATCACTACCTTAAGGGTGTGGTAACCCAAACCACTATTCTCTTATTTTAATTTATTTTTGTGAAAAAAGAAAAGGAAATATTGAAAAAGGAAAGGAGGCCCATGGTTGTTATGGTTTAATCCATGCCAACCATGGTGGATGAGACAAAGTAATGGTGTAGCAATTCATTAATGGTCTTACATGGCGATTGATAATTCAACCATGCCCCCCACACCATTTAGCCTAAGAAACAAGGTTGTACTCTATGTTTGTAAAATTATAAATCACTATTAACAAAAGTTGATAAATATATGTTAGTTAATTAATTAATTAATATACAGATTAATATAATCGTATTTCAACAATCTCAAGAACAATAAAATATCATGTCCTAATTATTTAAAATTACTTTAAGTTAGGTAATGAATTGATTACCTGATGATAATAAATATAATAATAGAATAACTAGATCTTATCACTTAACTGGAAGTAAAAATATTATTTATTGAAGATGAGGAGAAAAATGAGAGAATTAGTAACAGTGTTTGGTCCACACATTCACAACGATATTTGGCTTCATTTTCAATTGTTAAACCTCCATATTCAAGCTACATAAATTTCATGCTACTGATTAGTAAGTAACTTGAATATATTAACATATTAATCTATATATCATAATAAATATAAATATTTAATCAATCCAATCCAAAACAAATTGTTTGACTACCAAAACTCATAACAATTCATCTATTTCTAACTTCTAAGTAATAGAATTATTTATAGAAAATAATTGGGTCTTTTGTCTCACATGATTTGATGTTAATGCCTTATCGCATATTTTAATAGATAAGGTAGCTATCCATGTACCCTGTTTATTTATATTTTAACTTTAAGCTAATGCTGATACGTTTATAGTTGAGATTTGTTGGGTGTAAAATCCAAGATTTGTTGACATGAAAATCCTCTTGTCGGGCTAGATTTTTTAAGGTGCTGTTTGTTTTTCAGACATAAATTGTCTACAAGCTGATTTCATCTGTTTTTATATATGCAACTGAAGATGTGGTTTGAAGATCTGCAAGCTGAAAATATAAGACTGTTTGTTTTATAACCTGATAATGTCTACACATTCAACATCCAACATATCCATGATCCAACTCACATCAACTCAACCCCTGCTTCTTCCTCTCGATGACTGATCGGAGCCGGTTAATCGGCCGGCCACACCCTCACAACTCTCCTTCTCACGAACACCCTCCCACACTCCGACACCCTGAAGAACAAGGAGAGAGAGAGACTGATGAGAGAGAAATCGGGAAAGGAGGAGAGAAATCGGCAGAGCCGAAGCCGTCTCCGACGGCGGCGTAAGGACCAGAGAAAGAGAGAGAACCGGCAGAGCCGGAGCCGTCTCCGACGGCGGCGGTCTGTATTACTTCCTACGAGGTTTCCGGAGCCGTCTCCAACGGCGGCGGTCTGTCTCCGACGGCGGCGGTCTGATGATGATGATGATGATGATGATGATGATGATGATGATGATGATTTTCTGTGGTGGATGATGAGGACATTGGAGGTGGTCCGGGAATTGAGAAGAAGAAGAAGGGGGCGGAAGGAGAGGGAGCTGGAGATGTGTTGAAGGAGTTGTGTGAATACAATTGAAGCAAGGGTTCATAGCTTTTATTTTAAGATAAAATAAGCCATTTTCAGATCTTCTTTTAAAAAAAACAAACAGTCTTCAAGCCCTTATGTCTGCCCGCCTGCAGACATAGGCTCCTTGCAGATGTTTTAAGCAAAAACAAACACCCCCCAAGTCATGTAAACATACCCAGACTCGTAACTCATCAAAGAACTTGATTTTTCATTAAGGTAAAGTCATATGTTGCAGTTAAGTAAAATTACCTGGTGCAGTTTGTTTTTTAAGAAGTAAAATGTATGCAGTATTGACCAAACCTATACAGTTTGCAAAAATAAGGTTTGTTTTTTTTAATGTATGTAGACTTCTAAAATAAACTGGTGGTGGTTTGTGGACATGGCCGGTGGGTGGTGGTTGACATAAAACGTCTTCGGAAAACCAAACAATCTGCAGATGACAATGTCTACGTGTGGTTTGTACAGCGCAGACAGAAGAGCCTACACAGATCCTTTTTAGAAAAACAAACACCACCTAAATGTTTAGAAGACGATAAAAAAGAGAGTTCAAAAGAATTGTTTTCTAACATGGTGAAAATAGTCTCTAAACTATGTCTTCAAGTAATTAAAGTCATTCGAAAGATCAAAGCACTTCAAGTATTATCTCAAAAAAAACTAATTTAAAAATAAGAAAGTGAATATTTAAGATATTCGAACAATGTCACTATCTCAAAATACCTTTTATGCAACCTCGACAGCAAATTTGCAAAGCGCAACCCAACAAATGGAATCAAAGTTTGTTGTATCTAACACAAAATATCTAATACTGATTAACGTGATTTGATTTTTTTGTAAATTAAATGTTTATTTTCCCTGTTCAAAAATCCTAAACTTTTATTGTTTTCTAACAACTGATATTGTTTCATCAATCGAATTTTATTAAAAAAAATAATATCTCATAAACTCAGAGGAAGTAAAATTCAAGATTTTATAATTTATTGTAGGGAATTAATTGTTATTTTAAAGCTATCAACTAAACCAAAAAATAATACCCTTTATCAATGGTGTTATATAGGGATGAACAAGAAACGGTGAACTAAACTGGTTTGGAGATTCCGACCCGAACCAACACCGGTTTGGAACCGATTCCATACAAACCAGTTCTGTTTGGTATACAAACCGTAGGATTGGGACCGGTCCTCATTCTCCACGTCAAAAGTCGAACCGCACCGGTTTTTGGCCAAACCGGCTTGGAACCAATAAAAAAACCGCTCCATTTATTTGATAAAATGTTAATTTATTGAAATTAAAAAATATATATATAACCAGTTATTTTTAAGCTAAAACAGTTCAAAAGCTACAGAAAATAATAAAGGTCGTATTCTATTTATTTTATTTTATTTTTGTCGTCCAAAACGGTTAAAAAAAGTGTGCAAGAATTGGTTTGAAGCCAAAACAAAACCAGTGTTTCAAACTGGCCTTAAAAACCAATCAAACCGGGGAGGAACCGAACAGGTCAAGAAAAGAACCAGTTTGGAAATGTTCATCTCTAGTCTAGTGTTATATAGAACTACAAAACTAAAACTTTTCCTTCTTTGGTTAGTGGTTACACTTACGCCCTACTTGCATTATGCTCATATAATGTATATATGTGTGGGCACTTGGAGGGCAAAAGTGAAATTGCACTAATTTTAACGTTATTTTACTAAGTTCGCGAAAATAACGTTAAAAGCGGCGGACGGTTAATCATGCATCATGTGGTGGCGTTGATAGCCGAAAGACAAAAGGGAACATGCACTAATCGGTCTTTGTCCCGATTGCCGAGTGTTATGTGCCTTGTGTCCAAGGCTTAATGCAAAACTACTATCGAGCCGGGGGTCTCACTGGAAGCAGCCTCTCTATTCCTACGGGATAGAGGTAAGGTTGTCTACATCTTACCCTCCTCAGACCCTACCTTAGCTTTGCTATTGGTGGGATTTACTGAGTATGATGCTGATGATGGTTAGTGGTTACACTGTTTTCATGTAAATAACTAAATATTTTAAAATAAAATTACTATGTGCTCATAATCAACCCGACCTGTACTATTAAAATTTGTCATTTTAAATTTCAACCAACGAGAATGTCAAATTGAGGCTGCAACTATATAAAATCTGATCCAAAATCATTAATAAGCTACAATAAAGTTAGATAGGTTACATTTTTAACTAATCATCAAACCCATTCTCATCGCCAAAATGATTCATATCATTTTCCTCTTCTTGTTCATTCCCAAATTTACTTTTAGGTTTTAAAGATTTACCTGAAGCTTTTGATTTCTGCACCTTCTGTGCTTGCTGCTGTTCCAACACCTTTTCGGACGGTTTTCTCCTCCTTTTCAAATGTGTCACGCCACCTGTATCTTCACCACCCGAATTCTCCGGTCCTGAATTCAAGATTTCAAAATCAAATATATTCTTCAATGATTATAAGTGTAACATTCTTTTTTTGACATACATTTAAATAGAATATTATTAGTAGGGGTGTAAACGAGCCGAGGTGCTTGTGAGCTACTTGAGATCGGCTCGTTGAAAGTTCGAATCGGCTGAGCTTAGAGCTCGACCCGAGCTCGAGACAACATTGGATCTCATTTAATTAACGATACATCGAGCTTGACTAGGCTCGCAAGCCTAAACGAGCCTATAATTTATATAACTTTTATTTAATATCAAACATATACTTGGTATAATTTTTATATATTGAATTACGATAAACATAACTGAACATTATATATTATGTTATGTTTAAGAATCATAAATATAAATATATGTACATGTAACTATAAACGTATATAAACAAATAGGGGTGAACAAGCCGAGCTTTAAAAATAGAGCTCAAAAAAGGCGAACCAGGGCTCTGCTCGTTCACAAACCTAACTATTACCTTCTACTTGATTGGAATACCCATTGTTGTCTTCTGAAAGCGGGGAGGAATTATCACGTCGTCCAGTGTGTTTATCCCCGGAAACATCAGGGTCAGGACAAGGATCAGCAGGCAAGAAGCATAGCTCCTCCTCTGAATCGCTAAATGCTGAATCCTTTTCCACTGTTGTAATGTCAACTTCATCTTCTTCATTTGTTTCTGATTCTTTCACCTGCAATCATGATAATTCATTACTCATGTATAATTACTCGTACACACACACATAAAGAGAGAGTAAACAGCAAATTCAGCCACTCAGTTTCCATCTCCTTATTTTTCTTAGAGGTAATATAATGGGCCAGATTCGGTAACAAGCTAAAAACGGGTTGACCCGTTAACACTTTTTGCCGTTTTGGCTTCTGTTATGAGTAATTAATGTCTTATAATTGTATTACGATGATTACAAAAGTAATATTTCCAAATTATAGTCTAACTCCGTGCGTTGCGGCGACGGCGAAATTTAAAGTAACTCGAACTCATACCATCAAATATTTGACCTAACACGTTTTTCAACAAAATTTACATCAAAACATAGACCAACTGAAACGCACATGAAAATAATCACGAAAACGGATTATATTGTACCCGAAAATGTATTATATTTTACCTAACTCTTTACCGAGAAAATTTATGTTGAAAAGTAAACCGACTTGGATTTATAAGGAAATGTACTTAAAAATAAGCATGTAAAAAATAGTGTTTTTTACATTAAAGAATGGTACCACGCGTTGCGGTGGAGTCGAAACGTAAAATTTGTACCGCCTAGTGAAAACGTATTATATTTGACAAACGTATATAAACATAAGCACGTAAAACTCGATGGGATCAAAATAACATTTTACAAAGTTTATATAAAGTTGAGGGGGTGTAAGAGGCAATGCTAGAAGTTGAAGGGTTGAAGACACTAAATAAAACATGGGTTGATGGCATTGTTGTAAATTTGGCAAAGAAAAAAAATAAAAAGAGGTATTATTCCTAAGACACCCTCTTTTGTTATATGAGTAATAATAATAATAATGCAGGTTCCCTTTTATGGTAAGTTACTAAGTTTTTATTTCCCATTTAACCATTAAGAGAAAATGGTATTACTTCAGGTCAAATCAGTCGAAAATTGTCACCTCAAATTTTACCTTTTCAGTTTCTGGCATCAAATCAAATTCATCTTCACGTTCAACATACTCCTCGTTTTCCTCTAGTTCCTTAAAATCTGGGGCGAACGCACTCCAATTCTCGGTGTAGTCTTTGGCCCAGATGTAAACCAAACCCGTTAAAGAGACAGAAACGACTATAGGATGAACAGGGTGCCACACCAAATCCATCAAAGCTTCCTTTGGACCTTCAAGAATTTTCACAAGATGCCCAGCCCGTCTATCCCAAATATAAATTTTATGTTCACCTTTACTAGCGGACCCACCAACCACCCACTCACCATCACCACTAAAACACGGCGCCTTCCAGTGCACTTTCGTGATCGAATCTTGAAACTCCCGAAAAAGCGATAAACAGTTTGTTCCCGCACCCTTTAACATTTCAACCTCGTTTTCTGAATTTGGTAGAATCTCATCAAGAATAAGTTTATGTGAATCTTGTTGTTTTAAAAGGTTTTCGTATATCCTGATCGTACGGTCACTCGAGTTTGTAAGAAGGAACTGTCCATCTCTACTGAATACAATATTCTTAATCACCGCACCACCAGATATCGGGACAATCCCGCAAACCTGATTCTTTTTGTGGTCGATTATAAGAATTTCACCAACTGAATTCCCGACATAAACCAGATCCCCGTATTTGTTAAAGCATGCCGCTGTTGGTGTATATGCTGATCCATCGGAAAATTTGTTTTTTGATGTAGGGGCGGGTTTTTCAGACAGTGATATGGGAAGTGTTGTTGTGGTTTCAGTGCGTAAATCGACAATTATGGGAGCAGATGAAAAAGGACATATTAAGCAAAGTGTTGATTCTAAAGGATGTAAACGAGCTTGTAACGGGGTCTGTTGTAATGTGATTCGATAAATTTTTTCTCCTTTTACAACATCCCATAGAGTTAAAGATTTATCAGCAGCAGAAATAAGAATGTTATGACCGTTTCTTGACCAGCAAACACTAGTTATGGCAGCAGCACAGTCTTTATCTCTGAGTTCTTTTGCAATTCCTCGGGTTTCAAAGTCCCAAACAACACAACTTCCATCAGAACACCCAGCTGGGAAAGAAAACCATAACAGGTTTTTAAAAGGTACAAAAATAAAAATTCATAAATTAATTGATCTGAATGGAGTACCAAATAAAATAGAAGTGAATGATTAATTACCAGCAAGAAGAGTGCCACGGCGATTAAAAGATATGCATTTCATAATACCATGTTCTAAAAACTCTTCTATCACTTCTGGAAAATCCCCCTGTAACGGATCTTCACCCCAACAAACAAGAACGACAGTATGAGATTATGATCAATACATTAAATGCAAATTTCTTATGCAAGGAGAATGGAAAGAATTATACCTATAATTGGATTCATGGCGTGTGTTTGAAATGAGTTTTAATCCTGCTTGAAAACCCTAACGTAGTATGTGAATAGAATTGTGAAAATTTCCTGCAATTAACACGTACAAAGGAATGTGACCCAGTCGTATTTCCACATACATATGAAAAAAAAAAAAATACACCAACAGAGTTAAAGAAATAATAAGAAAACTCTTTTGATTAATAAACCAAAAATAAGCCTAACTCATCAGCTTGTACTAGAATTAGATGCAAAGTACTGCAACAGTGCAAATTTATTGAGAAGATATGCAAACTTGTCTGATGTTTACCACAAACTCAATTAAAAGAAAGAGATAAAGCTGTTTATCTCATATACCTTAGAACTTAGCAAGTTTTAATACAGCTTTTTCCGGAAATTTCTTTATGAAGTGCATTCTTTTTCCTAAGCTTAGTTGCAGTAAATGTTTTCATTACTATTAGTATACTATATTTCTACATTAAAATAGCTACTCAATGCGTCTAACTTCAAAATTCAAGTCTGTTTATGTTCAAAAATCAGAATCCTGTCTTCTAGCCATACTAACAAAGAGTGCACATAATTTCTTTGAAGACTGCCCATTGTTTAAGGCGCATTATTGTCAATAGTGAATAGCGGACCATAGCGACAGGACACCTATATGCTACGTAGCAATAGCAACGAAATAGCACCGGCTATTTCATGTTTAGCAATAAAGAGGTAGAAAAATAAACACACCATATATGTAAAAAAGTGTTAAAAATAAGCTAAAATAGCTATAAAATACGCTATATCTAATCATCTAAACAAATAAATAAAATAAAATAAAAAATCTGCTATCTATTGCTACAGGGTTTGTAGCGACCCTTCACCTATGCGCTACGCTATTCGCTATAGCGGGCACTACAAGCGCTATTGATAACTATGTTACTGCGTCACTCCCAGTCACTACAAATCTGATAACATGCATGCTATCTTGATTTAAGAAAGCGCAAGACGCTTCAAAGCGTTTTGGTCTCAAAAGCCCAAACGTAAAACGCACACATCACCTACGTGAAGCACGCGTCTACGTACAACCAAATAAGCTTTACTCGTCTATTTTACATATAAAAACCTATTTATCAAGTGAACCTTTCATAATTTCTTCATACCTTAGATTGGTTATACTTATACATATAAACCTCCTGCAGACTCTAGTTTTGACCAATTTTTTACCCAAAACAAGATGAGGCACGCCTTTTAAAACCAAGCATGCTATAAATTCCTTATGATACATATAAGATCTACAGTAGAGCAGCTAAAGTTTATAGAAACTAGTTCTACAACGGCCAGAATGAACATAAAAGACTTTTCAATCCCTAAAACAACCAGAAGACAAATCTATCTTATGCTACCAGCAATAGGTCTTTACCAAAGAATACCTACATGATTGCACATGAGTACATAACATAATCAATATGCTTCAGCTCACACTTGCAACCAGATTATGCGTTTTAATCTGTAAACTTAGGAAACTTTAATGCCTTGAATTCAGAAGCAATGTGAGACCTAATTACAACTGAAATTAAAAATTAGGGTTTTGTTATTCTTTCAAATAATCGAATTGAGAGGTAATTTAGGGGAGATAAATGGATACGAAACTTGTGTAGGTAAAATAGAGTGTGAATAAAAACATAATCGAAGGGAAGAAGATCATGTAACACATAGCATTGACACAGAAAAGATATAAACTGGAATCAGATTGAGATGAGGAGCGAGTGAAACTAAGAAACGGAATTACCTGTGTGAAAATTGTGGGTGAGAGTGAACCGGCGGAGCGACGGCGAGGCGGTGGTGTTCTCAGGCGAGAGGGGAGGAGCAGGAGTGTGGAACTGGGAGGGAAAAAGAGTGGGGGTAATTGGAGATTTGGAGAGAAGAAAAGGGGTTCGGGTTTCAGTTAGGGTTCGGGTTCCAGTTAGGGTTCGGGTTTGGGGCGGAAGCGGAAACAGAGAAAAGGGGTTCGGGTTTAAGAGGGTGTTTGGGGTTGAGTTTTGAAAATAGATTATGCGTTTTGAATAATCAGAGTCAGATAAATAATTGTAAGAAAACGTGATGTTGAAAGATAGTGTTTGGATTTGATTATGTTGCTTGATATCACAATAATCTATTAATCAACTATTTGAGTGTTTGGCAAATATATATTAAAAAAATAAACAAGTGAAAATCTTTTTCTAAACGCAAATAATCATTTTTTGGAAAACTGCGTTTTGTTGCAGTAGGGGGGAGCTGCTTTTGGAAAACTGCGTTTTGTAACTTTCTAAACGCAAATAATCATTTTTTTAATTTTTTACCCAAACACTAAAAACTAATTATTTACAATTTCAAAACTCAATAATCTAAAAATCTCCTTCAAAACTCAACCACAAACACTCTCTAAGTAGAGGTGGAGGCGTATAGCTAGCTTTTAACCCATGAATAGTGTTTTTTGAAGGATAAAAATTATTTGATGGTCGGGGACTTTGCTTTTTCTGATGTAAAAGGTTTGTAGTTTCCGGAGGAACTTAGCAATGTCCACCCGACTTTCCATGTGTCGAACCTCAGAAAGTGTCTGGCTGAGCATGATTTAATTGTACCTCTAGAAGATCTTCAAGTAAACGAAACACTACACTTCGTGGAGAAGCCTGTCGAAATCATGGACCACCAAACCAAGCAACTCAGACGCTCGCGCATTCCCATTGTGAAGGTTCGATGGGAAGGCAAACGAGGCGCAGAGTTCACTTGGGAACTCGAAAGAGACATGAAGGCGAAGTACCCGCAGTTGTTTGTTACGGCTTCGGCCTAATTTCGGGACGAAATTCCCTCAACTAGGGGAGGCTGTAACACCCCGTGTTTCGAAAGTCAAAGTCAAGATTGAAGTCAAAGGGAGACAAGATTGCTAATTGCGATCTGTCATTCCTTGCTCAATTCCTGTTTTGACTTCTTTGACTTGCAATTAGTCTAATTTTATTATCGCATTAGTTGTATTATGTGGAGTATCTATTAATAATCGCATATTAATCGCATGATTGATCGATATATCGCTTATCGCTATCGCACTCGCAGCTCGAATTACGCATTCTGGTTATTGTTCTTATATGTGGGTGTGCCCTTTTATGTGTTATTTGTGCATGTTATTTATGTTGTTGTGGTGATTAATCGAAATGCAATCAAAAACGCAATCGCAATCGGATCGCAAACGCTAAACGAACATTTAGTAAGGATGCTTGTATGTTGATATAGTAGTTGGGATTAAAAGTAATTTGATAAGTAAATCTATCGCATCGCTCGCTCGAACCGCATTGCAACGCTCTACACTCGAATCGAAATCGCAAAACTCATCGCGCCGTGCACTCGAACCGAATGGTCAGTCGACCGAGTTGCCACCCGGTCGGACTGCCATCCGGTCAAAGTGCCACTCGACCGAGCTGCCACCCACCAGGTGCCACCCGGTCGGATTGCCACTCGACCGAGCGGTCACCCGGACGGGCTGCCACTCGCTCGACCCACCTCCTTTACCCTTTCCATTTTGGGAAACCCTATAAATACCCCCATTGTTACCATTTTTGGATGGTGACAGCTCCTTGTTCGACCAGCTCACTCCAGCCTTCATTTCTCTCGATTTCTTCCGATTCTTGTAAGTTTTCAACCTAAATCTTGTACTTTCTTAATCTACACGTACTCCTGCACATTTCTATCTTTCAAATCTTAACTTTTAACCGTGAAATCACTAGATTTAAGGTGTTCTAGGATGATGTCATCATGGTGTTCATAAGAACTTCATGTTTTGGCTTCAATCCACCAAGAACAACTTAGATCTGAATGATTTCCACATGAATAAACAAAGATCTTTCATAGATCTGAACATATTTCACGGTGAAAAGGATTGAAAGATGGTTTCTAACTTTCTTTCAACTCTTTTACACTCAATGCACTCAAACCCGATAGATTCGGACCTTGTTCTGATCTTCTACCCGTTCTTGGTGTCGTATCAGTTCCAGATCTGAATTCTATCCAAAAGGTATTGACTTCAGGTTTGAACATGAACTACCGACTCGAACAGTGAGCCGGTCGGACTAGGGTGATTCCTGTCCGGTCGAGTCACTTGAGCCGAGTCAGGGGTCCCGTTGTTCAAGCATGTTATCAAGGTACCTCACTCAGCACGTAAAAACTTCAAACTACCAAAACAACCAAGGAAGAAGACGACCAGGTTGTCTGGGATGGATTGCCGTCCGATCGGATTGCCACCCGACCGGACAGCCATCCGGTTGGATTGCACCTTGGGTCCCACGCTTTCATTTCAACAGTTGAGGTTTGAACATTGAACGAATTGCCATCCGATCGGATTGCCATCCGATCAGATTGCCATCCGATCGGATTGTCACTCAACCATGAGATGTTCTGACTTCAACACTTAATCAACTTGCAACATGTTCAATCCGAGCGGATTGCCACCCGATCGGATAACCATCCGACCGAGTGACTGTCCTACTGTGAACTTGTTCTCAGTTTGAGAAGTCTCGCCAATCGGATTGCTGTTCGACCGAACGGCCGTTCGATCGACGACCTGAAAGGTAGAGATACTTCTCTATTTTTAAAATGCTACAACGAAAACTTCAAAAGACAAGCCATCATACACAAACACATCCATCCCAAACGAGGTAACAATCCACTCGAATGGTCACCCGATCGGATGACCGTCCGAACGGAGTGTCACCCGAGCGAGCGACCGGCCACCCGATCGGATTGCCATCCGACCGGATTTCTGTTCGGCCCACTGACAATTCACACCATTTTGCGCACCGTCCTTCGCTTATGTTATCGATAACTGTTCAGGCTATTATTCGCTCTAAGCGCTCCCTTCAATCCATTACTTCAATCGTTGTGAGTATACTCGAACCCTTTTTGCTTTACGCATTTTTGGGTGTTACATACGTTACTTATACTAAATCACATCGAACACACTACGCAATACTTTAACGCTAACCGTCACCGCATGTTATACGTGACTTAATGAATGCTTGTTTGTTATGTTTACACATGGAATGCTGTCTACCTGCCTTAGCAATGATAGTACTATTTGTTTGGACTCAGCACCTGTTCACTCAGGGGTTGTTAAGGACAATTTGTTACCTGGCTCACAGTGGTGAGTGTGTATTACGAACTGCCTCGGGCAGTCAACCCGCAGTCATTGGTATCGATAGGTTCATGTCGATAACTAACGTGCTTCATTTCACTCTGTGTACGTGCTGGTTATGCGTAAACGATTTCGAACTCTATATGCTATTCTCAAACTTGTATGCTCACATTTACACTATGTGTATTGACGTTTACTTTAACGTATGTGGCAGGTGCTTAAGATGTTTAGGTGCTTGGCTTGCTGTGAAATCGAGGCTAGGAAAGGTCTAGAAACAAATAAACAATTGTCTGTATTTGAAATCTGAGTGGTCGGAACAGAACAATTTGACTGGATCTTGTCTGTAATAATTATGTTATCTTTTATGTCATGGTATGGGACATGATGCTTTAAATATCTGGTAATTATAGTTGTTATGGAAACTTCTGGACAATCTGTTTCGCTCAGTGCTGCCCCGATGATTCCGCCATCGGTTGGGGTGTGACACATCCCTTGGCAAACCACATTTCTCCCACTTTGCCACCATTCCACCACCACTACAACACCCACATCCACCACCATCATCCATCATCCACCTTAGAGTGTGTGTTGTAACAACTCGTAATTTAGAACCTTTCGTTGTATTTTGATGTAACACGCTTGAACGTTATGTGACTATTTGACTTGTTGGTTTAATGAATGTTATAAGTGATATTGTGATATGTGAATGTATGTGATTCGAACCACACAACTCTAATCCGATTACACAAGCCCATTCGGGCCACACTTTGGATTCGGCCCACTCCCATTCACACGCATAACCTCATGAGGAGGTCAACACTTCTCATTTGTTGCAAATCTCTTATCACACACAAAACCTACTCTCTTTCTCTCCTCTCAAACTCGACGGCAGCCACATCCCATCTCATCTCGTGAAGCCTTCTTGATCGGATCACCTTTGTGTTGCCTCCTAACCGGTTAGTGTTTAACTATTGATTGTATGTTATGTGATGTTATGATATACATGTTCCATGTGATGATTTATGGATGATATATGATTGGTTATGAATGAAGTATAATCGGCCATATATGTGTTTAGATCCGAATGGTTTAGTTATGTTAGTATGAATTGGATTTATTGATGAGGAATGAAAACCGAATGCTTGTTAATCGGCTGGGATAGGTTTACTATGGGACGATTTATTGTATTGTTATAATAGGATGTATGTTAGTGATCAAGAACACGAATCAGGATAATATGTTTAAGTGTTATGGTGATTGTTCATGTTTTAATTGTGTTTAGGGTTCATATGAATCAATTAATAAAAACAATGGTTTGATCGATTATTGTTTGGTATGAAAACTGTTAGTTGTTGATTGATAAAGTTCATAAATGGAAACAATATAATTGGATGCATGATTTAAGGAAATTCACAACCGATCGTACAAGATCAGTCGCACAAGTGCCATCACATAAGCTTTTGTATCACACAAGAGCTCAATCGCACAAGGCGACTGATCGCACAAGTGTCAAACGCACAAGTCGTTTGGATCGTACAAGAGATCCGGACCGCACAAGATCAAAGTATAGTATTGTTGGGCCGCAAATCCCAAGTCCAGTCGCACATGATGTCCCGAATCGCACAAGATATGTTATCTGTTTAGTTAATTGGGCCGTGTATATGCTTATAGTTTTGTTTGGGTTTCTAGTTATCGGGCCGGGTACTATTGGGCTTATTCATAGGCTGGGCCGGGTGAGTAATGGATCGCACAACATGGTGTGGGTCACACAAGGCTGTGCCGACCGCACAACATGTTGGGCCGGGGTGTTTGATTGGGTTATGTTGATAAACCGCACTAATGGATCGGCCCAAACTATTGAATCGCACAAGTATGAATATGTTAAGTACTTCGACTGTTTACGTGTTTGCCATGATCAATACTTGTTAGCTTATGTGTAAACAAACGTTCACTACTTGAACCTAGACCTGACTTGTATGGTAACCATGTTAGGACGTGGTTGACCTCTAGCAGCTCGATTGACCTTTCGTTTATCTGTCGAGCTAACCTAAGGTGAGTTCACACTTTCTACAAAGCATGAGATTCCCAGGGGTTGGGAATGGGTTAAGGAATATGGATTCCTCGTCCTTTCTTGGGTAGGACAGTACGGGTTCAGGAATATAATTCCTCGTCCTCTTGGACAGTTTACATTTCACTAGACCAAAACTCTATCACGAAGTCCCTCCTTTTTATATCGACTTAATCGCCGGGCCAATGGCGAGCGGGTCATTAGTTAGATAGCGCTATTTAGGTTTGACAAACCTCACACCGTGCCGCAGAGGACGGGCGTGAACTAATGGATCTGGGCACGTCAATGATGATAGACATTGACAGTTCAGGGCACATAAACATGACTACAGTCAGGAGTCGATATGGTAACGAGTCTAGTAGTATATACATGGGGTAGCCCCCACGGCCAGAGAGCCAGATAGTTAAACATGGGGTAGCCCCCACGGCTGGATTGCCAGAGTAAATGGGATAAACAAATCACGTTTTCAATTATGGGGTAACCCCCACGGCAGGGATGCCAGTTAAAGGAAACTGTTTTTGGAACAACTTAAAACAAACACCCAACTTTGAACTCGCTCAACATTATTGTTGACTCGTTACTACATGCTTTGCAGGTCAATAGGTACTTAGCTGGAGCTTGCATGGGGGAGAGTCGTTGTGGGACATGGACAGCTGTGTGCCATGTTAAACTTTGAAACGTTTAAACTTATGTTTTGGTTTTTGACATTTTGCTTCGCTTGCAACTTAAACTATGTTTTGTTTGGACACCAATTGTGTTGGTTGGATTTTATAATTACTTACAACCTTGTTCAATATGATTGGTGGCTGGATCCTGGTCAGTCACGCCTCCAAGCGGTGATACTCCGCATGTGGATTTTGGGGGTGTGACAGATTGGTATCAGAGCCATTGGTTATAGCGAACTTGGTTTTAATAAGGGAAAATGTTTATATTAAAACCAGACTATAACTTGTACAGTGCTCAACGGTCCACAACGAAGCTTCACTCCACATGCAAGGCTCGACATTCTAGGTGGTATGATTTATGCTTATATTGCCTACTTGTTAGTTACATAGAACTATGCTCATGATATGCTTAGATAACGTAGCAACGATAGTTTGAGAACACATGTGTGCTTACTCTCTTCTGTCATCGCACTTTCACGAACCTCTCTCACTCATGTTTCCCTTTTATATGAAGATCATGAGTGGACGCATTAACATGACTTAAGCCCAGTTGACGGCTCTGATTAACCAACAAGTTGCTACGGCACTTGCAGCCGCACAAGCAGGAGGTATACCTTGCAGTCTAAACTCACTCTAGGATCTTTAGATCCTACTCTCGTGAACCAACCTTTGTGTTAAACTTTGTCCTTTCTTACACTCGCGACAGGTCAACCTGCACAACCTCCCGTGTGCACTTTCAAGACTTTTATGGACTGCCGACCCACTACTTTCAGCGGCACTGAAGGAGCCGTAGGTCTCCTCCACTGGTTCGAGAAGCTCGAGTCAGTCTTCGAAATGTGTGAATGCCCTGAGGCTCGCAGGGTGAAGTATGCTACCGGTACTCTCGAGGGTTTAGCGCTCACGTGGTGGAACGCTCAGGTCCAAATGTTGAGGTTGGTTGCTGCTAATGCCACCCCATGGAACAATTTTAAGGAAATGATCAAGGAAGAGTACTGCAATCGTGATGATATTCACAAACTGGAGGTAGAGTTCTTCAACCTCAAGATGACGGGGTCAGAGATTGAAGCGTACACGAAAAGATCGAATGAGCTTACCATTCTGTGTCCTACCATGGTGGATCCTCCCATCAAACGCATCAAACTATACCTTAAGGGCTTAGTGCCGGAGATTCAAAGTCATGTGACTTCAGCTAACCTCGCCACCATCCAGCAAGTTGTACAATTGGCTCATCGCCTCACTGATCAGGCGGTGGAGCAGAACAGGTTACCAAAACGTATTAGTGCTACAGCTACTTTGGATGCTCCTAGTGACAACAAGCGTAAATGGGATGGAGCTGCAAGCAAAGGTTCAACTTCTGTTCAGTCCCAGTCTCAGCAGAGGAGGACTGACGACTACAAGAGCCCTAGTCAGCAATCATCTGGTAGTCAAAATCATGGTGGGTACAAGGGAAATCACCCCAAATGCAATCGCTGTAATCTACACCACAGCGGACCATGCACCAGGAGCAACTGTCATCGGTGCAACAAGCCAAGCCACGCCGCAAAGGATTGCAGAAGTTTATACCCCGCAAACCAGAATCGTCAGCAACAACAAGCCCCACAGAATCAACGCCAGCAGCAGCAGCAGGGTATCAACAAAGGGTGCTTTCAGTGTGGAGCTGAAGGTCACTTCAAGAGAGATTGTCCCCAACTAAACCGGAACCAGAACAACAACAACAACAATAATAACAACCAGGGGAATGGAAACAACGGGGGTAACAACGGCAATGGTGCAAGGGGTCGTGTGTTCGTTATTGGCCAGGGTGAAGCGAGGAATGATCCCAATGTGGTGACGGGTAAGTTCATTCTCGACGACTTTTACGTTACAGTTTTATTTGATACGGGTGCCGATACTAGCTACGTGTCCTTAAAAGTTAGTCAAATGCTTAAGCGTACCCCAACACTCTTGAACACCAAGCACACTGTAGAGCTAGCTAATGGTAAGAGTTTAGAGGCCACACACGTAGTCAAGGGTTGTAAACTTGTTCTTGCTAACCAGACCTTCTCTATCGACCTCATCCCTATCATTTTGGGTAGTTTTGACGTTGTCATTGGGATGGATTGGTTATCCCAACACCAAGCAGAGATTCTCTGCAACGAGAAAATCGTCAGTATTCCTCGCTCAGGTGATGAACCACTTATGATTCGTGGCGACAAGAGTGGTGCTGTTGTGAGCATTATCTCTTTCCTTAAGACCCAAAAGTGTTTACGAAAGGGCCACACTGCTATTTTGGCTCTCGTTACTGACACCTCGAAGAAAGAGATGAAGATAGAAGATTTTCCGATCGTACGCGACTATCCTGAGGTATTTCCTGAGGAACTACCTGGCCTTCCGCCTCATCGTCAAGTCGAGTTTCAAATCGAGATAGCTCCTGGAGCAGCACCTATAGCTCGTGCACCTTATCGCCTAGCTCCATCAGAGTTGGAAGAACTCTCTACGCAACTACAAGAACTCTTGGATAAGGGTTTTATTCGTCCTAGCTCTTCGCCCTGGGGAGCTCCAGTCTTGTTTGTGAATAAGAAAGACGGTACCTTCCGTATGTGTATCGACTATCAAGAACTCAACAAGGTGACCGTGAAGAATCGCTATGCTCTCCCACGTATCGATGACCTATTCGACCAGTTGCAAGGGTCGAGCTTTTACTCGAAGATTGATTTGAGATCAGGATATCACCAGCTGAGAGTCCGAGAAGAGGACGTCTCCAAAACAGCCTTTAGAACTCGTTATGGACACTACGAGTTTTTGGTCATGCCTTTTGGGCTGACAAACGCACCTGCGGTCTTCATAGACTTGATGAATCGAGTGTGCAAGCCTTACTTAGACAAGTTCGTTATAGTATTCATAGACGACATCCTGATCTATTCTAAGAGTCAGGAGGAACACGAGCAGCATCTACGACTCATTTTAGAACTTCTTCGAACAGAACAGCTTTATGCTAAGTTTTCGAAATGCGACTTCTGGCTTCGTGAAGTCCATTTCCTAGGCCACGTGGTAAACAAGGATGGGATCCATGTTGATCCATCCAAGGTAGACTCGATCAGGAACTGGCCTGCACCCCGTACACCAATAGAAATTCGCCAATTCTTGGGTTTGGCAGGATACTACAGAAGGTTTATCAAGGATTTCTCCAAGATTGCACAGCCCCTCACTTCACTAACTCATAAAGGCGTTGTTTATCGTTGGGGTACTACACAGGAAACAACATTTCAGCACTTGAAGGATAAACTTTGTAGAGCCCCTATCCTCTCATTGCCTAAAGGCACAGACGATTTTGTGGTATATTGTGACGCATCCATTCAGGGACTTAGATGTGTGCTGATGCAACGTGACAAGGTTATTGCTTATGCGTCACGCCAACTTAAAATCCATGAACAAAACTACACTACACACGATTTGGAGCTGGGAGTTGTTGTCTTCGCACTCAAGATATGGAGACATTACCTGTACGGTACCAGGTGCACCATTTACACCGATCACAGGAGTCTCGAGCATATCTTCAAGCAGAAGGAATTAAACATGCGTCAACGACGAAGGGTTGAGCTATTGAACGATTACGAATGCGCAATCAAGTACCATCCAGGCAAAGCCAATGTTGTGGCTGATGCCCTCAGTCGATAGGACACTACGCCTAAGCGCGTGCGAGCATTACAACTTACCATCCAGTCTAGTCTTCCTTCTCAGATACGAGATGCTCAGGTAGAAGCATTGAAACCAGAAAACGTCAAGGCTGAAGCCCTACGCGGCTCAAGGCAACGATTAGAACAAAAGGAAGACGGTGCATACTACGTAACAGGACGTATTTGGGTCCCACTCAATGGCAACCTACGAGAACTTGTGATGGATGAAGCACACAAGTCTCGCTACTCAGTACATCCTGGTTCGGATAAGATGTACCACGATATCAAAACTACGTACTGGTGGCCTAGCAGAAGGCCCACATAGCAACTTACGTCAGCAAGTATTTGACTTGTGCGAGAGTCAAAGTCGAATACCAGAAACCTTCAGGCCTACTCCAACAACCTGAGATACCACAGTGGAAATAGGAGCAGATTTCCATGGATTTCGTTACTGGCCTACCTAGATCTCAGCGCGGAAATGACATTATTTGGGTGATCGTGGATCGACTCACAAAGTCCGCACACTTCTTGGCTATCAAAGAAACAGACAAGTTCTCTACTTTAGCGGACGTTTACTTGAAGGAAGTTGTCTCGAGGCACGGGGTGCCCACCTCTATTATCTCGGATCGTGATGCACGTTTTACTTCAGAACTGTGGCAAGCAATGCACAAGTCCTTTGGCTCACGTTTAGATATGAGCACAGCTTATCACCCGCAAACAGATGGGCAGTCTGAACGCACCATCCAGACCCTTGAAGACATGCTTAGGGCATGTGTAATTGACTTTGGCAACGGCTGGGAAAAGCATCTGCCACTTGTGGAATTTTCGTACAATAACAGTTACCACACCAGCATTCGGGCCGCTCCATTTGAGGCATTGTACGGGCGTAAATGCCGATCACCTCTTTGTTGGGCAGAGGTGGGGGATAGTCAGATCACTGGCCCAGAACTTGTGGTAGACACAACAGAAAGAATTGCTCAAATACGACAACGAATGGCGGCAGCTCGTGACCGTCAGAAAAGCTACGCCGATAAGGGCAGGAAACCACTCGAGCTCCAGGTTGGGGATCGAGTGCTACTCAAAGTTTCACCCTGGAAGGGTGTGGTTCGTTTTGGCAAACGAGGCAAACTTAACCCGCGATACGTCGGACCTTTCGAAATCATAGAGAAAATAGGCAGGGTGGCCTACAAACTAAACCTACCAGCAGAGCTCAGTGGATTTCACAATGTTTTCCATGTGTCGAATCTGAAGAAGTGTCTGTCAGATGAGACCCTCATAGTTCCTTTGAAGGAGCTCACTATCGACGAGCAGTTACGATTCGTCGAGGAACCAGTTGAAATCACGGACCGGGATGTTAAGGTCCTCAAGCGTACTAGAATTCCTCTCGTTCGAGTTCGTTGGAACTCCCGTCGTGGCCCAGAGTTTACCTGGGAACGCGAAGATCAGATGAAACAAAAGTATCCCCAACTATTCGCAAACAGTACAACCACTACTGAGGCTGAAGCTACGGAATTTCGGGATGAAATTCCAGATCAACGGGGGGAGGATGTGACACCCCAGGAAAACCATGCAACTTAACTAGCTTCCTCAGTGAGTACGTACCAAATTTTGGGACGGAATTTCTTTCAACTTGGGGATAATGTGACAACTCGTAATTTAGAACCTTTCGTTGTATTTTGATGTAACACGCTTGAACGTTATGTGACTATTTGACTTGTTGGTTTAATGAATGTTATAAGTGATATTGTGATATGTGAATGTATGTGATTCGAACCACACAACTCTAATCCGATTACACAAGCCCATTCGGGCCACACTTTGGATTCGGCCCACTCCCTTCACATGCATAACCTCATGAGGAGGTCAACACTTCTCATTTGTTGCAAATCTCTTATCACACACAAACCCTACTCTCTTTCTCTCCTCTCAAACTCGACGGCAGCCACATCCCATCTCATCTCGTGAAGCCTTCTTGATCGGATCACCTTTGTGTTGCCTCTTAACCTGTCAGTGTTTAACTATTGATTGTATGTTATGTGATGTTATGATATACATGTTCCATGTGATGATTTATGGATGATATATGATTGGTTATGAATGAAGTATAATCGGCCATATATGTGTTTAGATCCGAATGGTTTAGTTATGTTAGTATGAATTGGATTTATTGATGAGGAATGAAAACAGAATGCTTGTTAATCGGCTGGGATAGGTTTACTATGGGACGATTTATTGTATTGTTATAATAGGATGTATGTTAGTGATCAAGAACACGAATCAGGATAATATGTTTAAGTGTTATGGTGATTGTTCATGTTTTAATTGTGTTTAGGGTTCATATGAATCAATTAATAAAAACAATGGTTTGATCGATTATTGTTTGGTATGAAAACTGTTAGTTGTTGATTGATAAAGTTCATAAATGGAAACAATATAATTGGATGCATGATTTAAGGAAATTCACAACCGATCGTACAAGATCAGTCGCACAAGTGCCATCACATAAGCTTTTGTATCACACAAGAGCTCAATCGCACAAGGCGACTGATCGCACAAGTGTCAAACGCATAAGTCGTTTGGATCGTACAAGAGATCCGGACCGCACAAGATCAAAGTATAGTATTGTTGGGCCGCAAATCCCAAGTCCAGTCGCACATGATGTCCCGAATCGCACACGATATGTTATCTGTTTAGTTAATTGGGCCGTGTATATGCTTATAGTTTTGTTTGGGTTTCTAGTTATCGGGCCGGGTACTATTGGGCTTATTCATAGACTGGGCCGGGTGAGTAATGGATCGCACAACATGGTGTGGGTCACACAAGGCTGTGCCGACCGCACAACATGTTGGGCCGGGGTGTTTGATTGGGTTATGTTGATAAACCGCACTAATGGATCGGCCCAAACTATTGAATCGCACAAGTATGAATATGTTAAGTACTTCGACCGTTTACGTGTTTGCCATGATCAATACTTGTTAGCTTATGTGTAAACAAACGTGCACTACTTGAACCTAGACCTGACTTGTATGGTAACCATGTTAGGACGTGGTTGACCTCTAGCAGCTCGATTGACCTTTCGTTTATCTGTCGAGCTAACCTAAGGTGAGTTCACACTTTCTACAAAGCATGGGATTCCCAGGGGTTGGGAATGGGTTAAGGAATATGGATTCCTCGTCCTTTCTTGGGTAGGACAGTACGGGTTCAGGAATATAATTCCTCGTCCTCTTGGACAGTTTACATTTCACTAGACCAAAACTCTATCACGAAGTCCCTCCTTTTTATATCGACTTAATCGCCGGGCCAATGGCGAGCGGGTCATTAGTTAGATAGCGCTATTTAGGTTTGACAAACCTCACACCGTGCCGCAGAGGACGGGCGTGAACTAATGGATCTGGGCACGTCAATGATGATAGACATTGACAGTTCAGGGCACATAAACATGACTACAGTCAGGAGTCGATATGGTAACGAGTCTAGTAGTATATACATGGGGTAGCCCCCACGGCCAGAGAGCCAGATAATTAAACATGGGGTAGCCCCCACGGCTGGATTGCCAGAGTAAATGGGATAAACAAATCACGTTTTCAACTATGGGGTAACCCCCACGGCAGGGATGCCAGTTAAAGGAAACTGTTTTTGGAATAACTTAAAGCAAACACCCAACTGTGAACTCGCTCAACATTATTGTTGACTCGTTACTACATGCTTTGCAGGTCAATAGGTACTTAGCTGGAGCTTGCATGGGGGAGAGTCGTTGTGGGACATGGACAGCTGTGTGCCATGTTAAACTTTGAAACGTTTAAACTTATGTTTTGGTTTTTGACATTTTGCTTCCGCTTGCAACTTAAACTATGTTTTGTTTGGACACCAATTGTGTTGGTTGGATTTTATAATTACTTACACGCTTGTTCAATATGATTGGTGGCTGGATCCTGGTCAGTCACGCCTCCAAGCGGTGATACTCCGCATGTGGATTTTGGGGGTGTGACATGTGTAGTAGTCTCGGGATCCAAGATTGATAGTAAGAGTTCTTGTCAATCAAAGGCCATGTTTGGCTAAGTCTCTTACATCACTTGGTGAAGACGAGTCTTTAATGTATTACTTTTGATTTTTAATATTTTCGCACTTTTTATTTGCATATGTATTAATGACTTTAATAACTAGTTTCTTATGTTGAAGGTGAAACTTCTTTATCACTTGACTGTGGTGTCTTGGCATTACTTTACTGTCTATATAAAGTAAAAGATTTACACCATTCATATATATACGGTCTATATAGAGATATGTTGGCTACCTGGTCGGGGGTTAAGGGAATAGTTTAGTAAGGTTCTTGCCTTGTTCAGTGTATAGATCCTGCAAGGACCTGGGTCAAGCTTACTTGGACCTCCTTCAATACCCACTGGTATTGGATGGCGGGGGTGCGAATGGATTGATCCCCTCATATGTAAACTACTATTAATACATTAAATTGGCTACTTGGGATTGTATCCCTGCTGACTCAAACCACTTAGCCGAGGGTAACGTCACCTTGAAAAGAGGGGCCTACCACTTTTCGCATTAACAACTTAATTAATTATCTTTCAATATTCTGACCCTTTGGAATTGTATCCTTGCTGACTCAAACCACTGGGTTGAGGGTAACGTCACCTTCAAAAGAGGGGCCTACTACTATAACTAAGATAATCTCTTAAAAAGTGTAAAAGTGCGAAAATCATCAAAGGATTTCAACCCTCAAAAGGGTAAGCCTCCCACTGCAAGCATGTTCACTAGTCAATGGTTTCCTCTTTGAGCGATAACCTTCCCTATAAATGTGACACTTCATTTAGTGCTCAAGACATTCTGGATCAGCTCTGATTCTACGTGAATCTTTGGTCATTGTTCTTGAGTACTTGTCCCATATAAGTCACTCTTCATCACATATGATACATCTTATCTATCTGTTTTTATTTTATTTTTATTTCTGCATTTCTAGTTTATTTTTCATGCTTAAAACCTTTTTCTCAAAAAAATTTGTTTGATTAGACGTTGAGGATAAACCGGTACTAAAAGCTCTTGTGTCCTTGGACGACCTCGGTATCCTACCAACGCTATGCTATGCTCACGATGGGTGCACTTACCCAAGTGTGTGTTTAGTGTTAGTAGAATATCGAGTTTTATAAATTTAAAACTTGACTAATGTATAAAATGAGCTTAAAATATCAATAAAAACATAATACACCTTGCACACACCAACAATCTGTAACACCCCGTGTTTTCATAAGTCAAAGTCAAGGTCAAAGTCAACGACCGATTATACGAATTTGATTTATAGTAATTTCGTTATTTTAATTGTATTATGTGGAGTAAGTGTTGTTAATCACAAAATCGATGTGTGTTAATCGCTATCTAATCGACTTACGACAGTGAAATATAGGAAGTAACAATGCGATAAAGTTAATCAACAGATAATCAAGCTATGCTAATTAAATCGACATCGAATCGTGATACGAACCGCAACCCGACTTACGAAAACTTAGTTGTTATACGTGTGTGTGTGCCTTATGTGTTACTTGTGCGTCTTTATTTATGTTGTGTTGTGGAGAATCAATCGAACTCAATCGAAACTCGAAATCGAACTCAAACCCGAATCACAACCGAACTAAGATAATTAGTGGAGAAGAGACAGTGATCGATATGAATTAGTTGGGATTAAAAGTAATTTGACTCGGAAACCCTCTCGTATCGAACCGCTCGCAATCGAAATCGAAACGCCAAAAATCGTCGCGCCAAACACTTAAACCAAGTGCCATCCGGGCGGATAGCCATCCGACTGGATAGCCACAATGCCACAGGCCGGGTGCCATCCGACCGGAATGTCATCCGACCGGATAAGTCATCCGAGCGGTGTGCCATCCGATCGGACAGCCCTTTCCTCTTTTGGAATCCTATAAATACCCATGTCATTGTCATCCTTTCTACTTTTGGAAACTCTCTGTCTGAACCATTCGTTCTCCCCACCTTTTCTTCGATTTCTCTCAATCCAGGTAAGATCTCGCCCTAAATCTTGTACTTTCTTGATCTACACGCACCCCTACACCTTTCTATCTTTTAAATCTTAACTTTTAAACGTGAAATCACTAGATTTCGGGTGTTCTAGGATGACGTCATCATGTGTTATTGAGGAACTTCATCTTTTGACTTCAATCCACCAAGAACAACCTAGATCTAACCGATTTCCACATAAACACACGAAGATCTTGTAAAGATCTCAACTTAATCGCGGTGAAAAAGTATTGAAAGATGGTTTCTAACTCTCTTTCAACTCTTTCACACTCAAAACACTCACCACCGTTAGAATCGGACTTTGTTCTAGTCTCCTACTTATTCTTAGTGCTGCACTAGCTCAAGATCTGGATTCTACCCACGAGACCACCGATTACGGGTTAAACAGGAACAACCGTCTCGGGCCGGTAACTGACCGAACTAGGGTGATTCCTGGTCGGTTTGGTCATCTGGGTCAATATGGGGGTTCTGTTGGTTAACACGTTGTCAAAACGTCTCGGCATAACGACAACCCATCAAAACGACCAAGTGCAAGACGAACGGAACAATCGGAATGGAATGTTGTCCGACCGGACTGCTGTCCGAGGGGGTAGGTCATCCGAACGGATTGCCATCCGAACGGATCACACTTGGGTCCCACCTTAGACAACCTTATCTAAAGTTTGAGTATTGAACGGATTGTTATCCGATCGGACGACCATCTGAACGGATTCCTCTTCGGATCATGAGATACTAGGACTTTAAAGACTTAAACAATTTTCAACATGTTCATTAACAGGGTTGCCACCCGATCGGATGGACATCTGTCCGACCGGATGACCATCACTAAGTTGTTTTCCGACCGGACCACTGTCCGACCGGATGACCATTCGAACGGATTGTCATCCGCACGACTAACCATCCGATCGAACGACTTGATGGATAGAGATACTTCAATGCCTTCAAAATGCTACAACGAAAACTTCAAAAGTCAAGCCATCATACACAAACACATCCTTCTTATAGGAAGGAACAATCCACTCGAATCGTCATCCGATCGGATAAGCTGTCCGACCGGATGACCATCTGAACGGATTGTTATCCGCACGGATTGCTGTCCGATCGGATTACCATCCGATCAAACCACTATCCGACCCTCTCACGCTTTGTACCATTTTACGCGTCACTTATCGTTATGCTATCGAATCTATTCAGGCTAACCTTACTCGCTAAGCGCTCACTTCAATCCATCAACTGCTGTGAGTATACTTGATCCCTTTTTGCTTTATGCACTTTTGGGTGTTACATACGTTACAACTATTCAAACTACAACAATCACACTACTCAATACTATTTGAACGCTAACCGTTAATGCATGTTATACGTGGCTTATGAATGCTTGTTTGTTATGTTTACACATGGAATGCTGTCTACCTGTCTTAGCAATGATAGTACTATAGTTTGGACTCAGCACCCGTTCACACGGGGGTTGTTAAGGACAATTACTTGCATGGATTACGGTGGTAATCATGTATTGTGAACTGCCTCGGGCAGTCAACCCGCAGTCATTGGTATCGATGGATCTATGTCGATAACTAACGTGCTTCATTTCACTATGTGTACGTGCTGGTTATGCGTAAACGAATTTGAACTCTATATGCTATTATCAAACTTGTATGCTCACCTTTACATTTTATGTATTGACTTTATTTTAACGTATGTGACAGGTGCTTAGGAAGTTTACATGCTTAGCATGCTGTGAACTTGAGGCTAGGAAAGGTCTAGGATGCTCTCTGTGCTGTGATGAAATCGAAGCTAGGAAAAGAGGTCTTAGAAACCAATAAATAAACTATTTATGTATGAATCTAAGTTGTCGGAACAGAATATTTGCCTGGATTTTTGTCTGTAATAATTATTTTTACTGTTTGAGATATGTTATGGGACGCATTATTTAAATTGGATAGTATTGATAATTGTTATGGAGACTTCTGGACAATCTGTTTCGCTCAGTGCCATGCCCCGATGTTTCCGCCATCGGTTGGGGTGTGACAGATTGGTATCAGAGCCATAACTATAGGGAATTAGGCAAGACTCGACCTAGTCCGGGTCGATGTCTTAGATACCTAGTCTATAGTTAGGAACCACCAGACCGACTTGAGTACATTCAGTAGGGGTTATGTACGTGCTTATTCCTCACTATTCTCGCTATGCTACACTTTCACTGCACTCAAATTTTCAACTATAAATGGGCGATAAAGTCGAGATTAGGTGTGAAGACCGCAAACTCCCGACTAAACTGCTTGATCAATGTTGTTTTATCAACTTATCACTGATTTCTTCATTCTTTTTCAATAACGAACGCTTGTTCAGCGGGAGAATTGTACCAAATCAGGAGTGAAATCCATATTTTGATGAATAATCTCCTCTATGTTATCAAAAACAGGGACGAAGTTGTTAAGCCAGGGGTGAAACCCTAACCTTGACGACTTATTCCGCTTTTGTACGAAACTCTCACCAAAGTCTCGACGGACTCCAACAATCTGAAGTCACGATATGACTAACGGGATGAGTGCCAAATGCCCAAGAAACGAGGCAAGGGCACAGTCCTGAAGGTTAAATGTGCACAACGGATCTTGTGAATAGTCGAACCACTTTGGGTAGTCGAAGTCTACTAGCCGCAGACAATCTATACCTCGAATTTTATGTGTTTCGATTCTGAGCCCGCAACTGCTGACTCTGATGATTCGTTGATTTTATGTGCTATATGTGTGTTTACCTGTTTATGTGTTTTGGAGAACTACTCGATTTTTGTTTTCACATCGATCGACATGCACGACTCGCACTGCATTCCTACCCCGAAACGCCAATAAATCGCTAAAATTAGGGACGACCTTATGATATGATATACGATTATGCTACACTACTCGATATGCTACAATGCGAACGCTATATTCGAATACTCGCGAACTGTGAATGATAGGTTTCTGTATTCTGAGGCAGTCAGGATGCTTTACATGTCTTTATATGCTTCTATGTGCCTCTTGTGCTTAAATGCTTCAGTGGTTTACGTGTTTCTGTGATTTCTGTGATCTATATGCTTACGTGACTGTGTGAATCTGTGCTTATGTGAATCGGTGACTGATTGACTATGTGTTATGCGCCTATGAAATTGTATGTGTTCCTGAGCTGTAGTAATTAGTAGTCGTGTGGGGTGAGATTCGAATACAATGTGTTGAGTCCTGTGACGATGTCTGTTGTAGACAATGTCATCTGGATCCCGTCACACACTTTCTCGTCAAGAAAAGAGAGACAAACGCCTTGCTGCTATCATCGCCAAGCAGGTAGCGAAGGCTGTAAGTGATGTCTATGAGAACGTCAGCAAATCATCTGAGGAGTCGAGAACCGAAGCCCCTAAAGATGCTACCAAGTCATTCAATTTCAAGCAATTCAAGTCGTGTGGGCCAAAGGAATTCACTGGCGAGGGAGGTCCTACTGCACTATTCCAATGGTTCGATTCCATTGAGGTCACTCTACGGCAGAGTGGTTGCCCCGATGACCTCCGAACTCTGAATGCTACTGCGTTTTCCAGTCCCGTGCACTAGACTGGTGGACGGCCGAGAGGAACAAGCGAGGGAACGATGCAGCCTAGGGTCTGTCGTGGGACGAGCTCAAGGAAGTCATGCTAGAGGAATTATGCCCTCCTCACGAGCGTCAAAAGCTAGAAGAAGAATTTTGGCACATACAGCAGAAGGAAGGTGACAACGCTGCTCTCACTGCTCGTTTCAAACAGCTCAGCATCATCTATCCCGACGAAGTCAAGACTCCGGAGATCACAATCAAGAAGTACATCCGAGCTTTGCCCGACTGCGTCGCAGATTTTGTGCAAGCGGCTAAGACTAAGACGATCGAAGAGACTTACCAACTGGCCGCTATAATCAACGACAAGAGGGTCAAGGCTGGTGTCTGGGATAAAACTCCGAAGCACCTGCATCAAGCTACCACCACCGCACCAACTGCTGAAACTACCACCTCATCGAACAACAAGAGGAAGAACAAGAGAAAGAACAGCTCCAACAACAAGAACTGTGCGATCATTGCTGCACCGATTCAAGTTGTACCAGCCCAATAACGTCAAGTAGCGGCACCTGTGGCTACTGCACCGCCTGCGAAGCGTGCATACACTGGGCCACACCCGCTCTGCCCTACTTGTACCTACCATCACCCGACTGCCATTGCTTTCCATTTCTGTGCTCATTGCAATATGTACGGCCATTTTACCACCAACTGTCGTATTCGACAAGCTCCAGCTCATCAAGCTCTACTCACCGCCCCTCAGGGTCAACAAGTTCCTCCGGCACCCGCAGTGAAAGCCAGAGCCTACTTCGCATGCGTCGATCCTAATCATTTCGCCAACATGTGCCCAAACAGGGTCGTGAAACAAGAACCCCAGCAACAGCAGCCTCAGCAGCAGCAACAACAGGCCGCACACGCCAGAAGTTTCAACATCAACGTGCGTCAAGCCCAGGCCGACAACAACGTGGTCAATGGTACGTTCCTTGTGAATGGTATTTATGCTTCATGTTTGTTTGATACTGGAGCCGATAATTGCTTTGTGTCATTCGAATTCGAGAAACTCCTTAGTCGTAAACGCTCCCAACTCTCCTCGACGTTCGATGTTGAAGTCGCTACCGGAAGAACTGTCGCCGTCAATTCTTCGTGATTGTACTCTTGAGCTCAACAATCACATCTTTCCAATCGACCTTATTCCGATGCAACTCAGAAGTTTTGACGTCATAATAGGCATGGACTTTCTTCGAGAAAACCATGCTGACGTTGTGTGCTTCGACAAGATGATTCGATTCTCGCTCGCGAATGGTGACTTATTGTGTGTTTACGGTGATACTACTTCGAAAGGTCTAAAGCTTATGTCATGTGTGCAAGCTAGCAAGTATCTCCGCAAGGAATACATGGCTTTTTTCTTGGCTAACATTGTAGTAGCAGAGAAGGAAAAGAAAGAGAAGAAGGAAGTGAAAGACGTTCCAGTGGTTCGAGAATTTCCTAATGTTTTTCAAGAGGATCTTCCCAGACTACCGCCAAGTCGTGATATCGACTTTCGAATCGACCTCATTCCTGGAGCCAACCCTATTGCCAAAGCTCCTTATCGACTTGCGGCGTCTGAAATGCGCGAACTCTCAAACCAACTCCAGGAATTACTTGAGAAAGGCTTCATTCGCCCGAGCACCTCTCCATGGGGCGCGCCAGTCCTTTTTGTCAAAAAGAAGGATGGGTCGTTCAGGATGTGCATCGACTATCGGGAATTGAATAAGTTAACTATCAAGAACCGATATCCCCTACCTCACATCGACGATTTGTTTGATCAACTACAAGGTGTTACGTGCTTCTCAAAGATAGATTTACGCTCAGGATATCACCAGCTACGTATTCAGGAGGAGGATATACCCAAAACCGCTTTTCGCACTCGATACGGTCACTACGAATTCGTTGTTATGCCTTTTGGTTTAACCAACGCACCAGCGGTTTTCATGGATCTGATGAATCGCGTGTGTAAACCTTATCTCGACCGTTTCGTCATCGTATTCATCGACGATGTCTTGATCTATTCCAAATCGAAAGCCGAACACGCGCAACATCTACGTTTGGTTCTCGAGTTACTCCAGGGGAACCAACTATATGCCAAGTTCTCCAAGTGTGAATTCTTGTTGGAGGAAGTTCAGTTTCTGGGTCACATTGTTAATAGCCAAGATATTCACGTCGATCCTGCGAAGATTGAAGCTGTTAAGAGCTGGGTTACGCCTACGAACCCATCTGAAGTCTGTTCTTTTCTCGGACTAGCGGGCTATTATCGACGATTTATCGAAGGATTCTCAAAGATCGTTGTGCCGCTTACCACTCTCACGCATAAAGACAAGCCTTTCGTTTGGAAAACTGAACAAGAGTCTGCCTTTCGAACCCTCAAGCATATGCTTTGCAATGCTCCTATTCTCACATTGCCCGACGGAAACAATGATTTCATTGTCTATTGTGATGCTTCCAACCTTGGTCTTGGTTGTGTTCTTATGCAGCGGGACAAGGTTATAGCTTACGCATCTCGTCAGCTCAAAATCCACGAGAAGAACTATATAACCCATGATCTCGAGCTAGGCGCAGTTGTTTTTGCATTAAAGATTTGGCGACACTACCTGTATGGTACCAAGTGTACGATCTTCACCGATCATAGGAGCCTACAACATATCTTTAATCAGAAGGAACTTAATATGCGTCAACACCGATGGGTAGAACTTCTCAACGATTACGACTGTGAGATCCGTTATCACCCAGGCAAGGCAAATGTTGTTGCCGACGCACTCAGCAGATGGAACTATCTGCTTAGCACTCGTAATGTTCAAGCTCAATACGACCTCGAAACCCTCATCCGCGATGCTCAACACGCGTGTTTTAACGAACGCACTCTGAAGAAAGAAAGAATCTACCACGATGGAGCCCAGCTTGCGAGCAAATCGAATGGGATATTCCACTTTCTGGACCGAATTTGGATTCCCAAATGAACCAATTTGCGACATATCTTGATGGACGAAGCCCACAAATCCCGGTATTCTATTCATCCCGGTGCCGATAAAATGTACCAGGACCTTCGCTATAAGTACTGGTGGCCGGGCATGAAAAGGGATATCGCTCTCTACGTTGGAAAATGCCTAACTTGTGCAAGAGTCAAGGATGAACATCAAAGACCCTCTGGCTTACTCGAACAACCACCGATCCCCATGTGGAAGTGGGAAAGTATAGCTATGGATTTTATAACCAAGCTACCGCACACGTTATCAGGTCACGACAACATTTGGGTTGTGGTCGACCGCTTGACTAAGTCAGCTCACTTTTTGCCGATACGGGAAGACTACAAGGTAGAACGATTAGCCCGAATCTACACCGACGAGATCATTTGTAATCATGGGATGCCTCGTGACATCATCTCTGATCGTGATGCTCGGTTTACCTCGCGACTGTGGGAAACGTTTCAAACAGCACTCGGTACGTCGCTCAATCTAAGTACCGCTTTCCACCCACAAACTGAGGGTCAGACTGAAAGAACGATTCGTACTCTTGAAGACATGATTCGTTCGTGTGTCATAGACTTCGGTGGAAATTGGGATAAATACCTGCCGTTAGTCGAATTCTCGTATAACAACAGCTACCATTCTAGCATTTAAATGGCACCATTCGAGGCTTTATACGAAAGAAGATGTCGATCGCCTATTGTGTGGCATGAGATTGGTCATTCGCAATTAACCGGTCCTGAGCTATTACAAGAAACGACAGACAGAATTTTCCAAATTCGAGACAACTTGGTGAAAGCTCGGAATTGACAGAAAAGTTATGCCGATAGACGACGCAAGCCCCTTGAATTTGACGTTGGTGACTACGTATTCCTAAAGGTATCACCTTGGAAGGGTGTGGTCCGATTCGGCAATAAAGGAAAGCTCGCGCCTTGATATGTTGGGCCTTTTAAGATTCTGGAAAGGATCGGAAAAGTCGCCTACAGACTCGAACTACCGGAGGAACTTAGTAACGTCCACCCGACTTTCCAGGTGTCAAACCTCCGAAAGTGCCTAGCCGACCACGACTTACACGTTTCTCTCGATGATCTGCAAGTGAACGAAACATTACACTTCATGGAAAAGCCTGTCGAAATCATGGATCGCCAAACCAAGCAGCTCAGACGCTCTCGCATTCCTATCGTGAAAGTCCGATGGGAAGGCAAACGAGGCGCAGAGTTCACTTGGGAACTCGAAGGCGACATGAAGGTGAAGTACCCGCAGTTGTTTAAGGAGAAAGTCTAGAAAGAGAAAGTTCTCAAACGTGATTCACGGCGCTGTACAGCTTCCAGCCTAATTTCGGGACGAAATTCCCTAAACAAGGGGAGGTTGTAACACCCCGTGTTTTCATAAGTCAAAGTCAAGGTCAAAGTCAACGACCGATGATACGAATTTGATTTATAGTAATTTCGTTATTTTAATTGTATTATGTGGAGTAAGTGTTGTTAATCACAAAATCGATGTGTGTTAATCGCTATCTAATCGACTTACGACAGTGAAATATAGGAAGTAACAATAAAGTTAATCAACTGAAAATCAAGCTATGCTAATTAAATCGACATCGAATCGTGATACGAACCGCAACCCGACTTACAAAAACTTAGTTGTTATACGTGTGTGTGTGCCTTATGTGTTACTTGTGCGTGTTTATTAATGTTGTGTTGTGGAGAATCAATCGAACTCAATCGAAACTCGAAATCGAACTCGAACTCGAACCCGAATCACAATCGAACTATGATAATTAGTGGAGAAGAGACAGTGCTCGATATGAATTAGTTGGGATTAAAAGTAATTTGACTAGGAAACCCTCTCGTATCGAACCGCTCGCAATCGAAATCGAAACGCCAAAAATCGTCGCGCCAAACACTTAAACCAAGTGCCATCCGGCCGGATAGCCACAATGCCATAGGCCAGGTGCCATCCGACCGGATAAGTCATCCGAGCGGTGTGCCATCCGATCGGACATCCATTTCCTCTTTTGGAATCCTATAAATACCCCTGTCATTGTCATCCTTTCTACTTTTGGAAACTCTATGTCCGAACCATTCGTGCTCCCCACCTTTTCTTCGATTTCTCTCAATCCAGGTAAGATCTCGCCCTAAATCTTGTACTTTCTTGATCTACACGCACCCCTACACCTTTCTATCTTTTAAATCTTAACTTTTAAACGTGAAATCACTAGATTTCGGGTGTTCTAGGATGACGTCATCATGTGTTCTTGAGGAACTTCATGTTTTGACTTCAATCCACCAAGAACAACCTAGATCTAACCGATTTCCACACAAACACACGAAGATCTTGTAAAGATCTCAACTTAATCGCGGTGAAAAAGTATTGAAAGATGGTTTCTAACTCTCTTTCAACTCTTTCACACTCAAAACACTCACCACCGTTAGAATCGGACTTTGTTCTAGTCTCCTACTTATTCTTAGTGCTGCACTAGCTCAAGATCTGGATTCTACCCACGAGACCACCGATTACGGGTTAAACAGGAACAACCGTCTCGGGCCGGTAACTGACCGAACTAGGGTGATTCCTGGTCGGTTTGGTCATCTGGGTCAATATGGGGGTTCTGTTGGTTAACACGTTGTCAAAACGTCTCGGCATAACGACAACCCATCAAAACGACCAAGTGCAAGACGAACGGAACAATCGGAATGGAATGCTGTCCGACCGGACTGCTATCCGAGAGGGTAGGTCATCCGAACAGATTGCCATCCGAACGGATCACACTTGGGTCCCACCTTAGACAACCTTATCTAAAGTTTGAGTATTGAACGGATTGTTATCCGATCGGATGACCATCTGAACGGATTCCTCTTCGGATCATGAGATACTAAGACTTTAAAGACTTAAACAATTTTCAACATGTTCGTTAACAGGGTTGCCACCCGATCGGATGGACATCCGATCGAGTGACACTTCTGCTGTGAACTTGCCCTCACTAAGTAATCTCATCTCTAAGTTGTTGTCCGACCGGATGACCATCCGAACGGATTGTCATCCGCACGACTAACCATCCGATCGAACGACTTGATGGATAGAGATACTTCAATGCCTTCAAAATGCTACAACGAAAACTTCAAAAGTCAAGCCATCATACACAAACACATCCTTCTTATAGGAAGGAACAATCCACTCGAATCGTCATCCGACCGGATAAGCTGTCCGACCGGATGACCATCTGAACGGATTGTTATCCGCACGGATTGCTGTCCGATCGGATTACCATCCGATCGAACCACTATCCGACCCTCTCACGCTTTGTACCATTTTACGCGTCACTTATCGTTATGCTATCGAATCTATTCAGGCTAACCTTACTCGCTAAGCGCTCCCTTCAATCCATCAACCGCTGTGAGTATACTCGATCCCTTTTTGCTTTATGCACTTTTGGGTGTTACATACGTTACAACTATTCAAACTACAACAATCACACTACTCAATACTATTTGAACGCTAACCGTTAATGCATGTTATACGTGGCTTATGAATGCTTGTTTGTTATGTTTACACATGGAATGATGTCTACCTGCCTTAGCAACGATAGTACTATAGTTTGGACTCAGCACCCGTTCACACGGGGGTTGTTAAGGACAATTACTTGCATGGATTACGGTGGTAATCATGTATTGCGAACTGCCTCGGGCAGTCAACCCGCAGTCATTGGTATCGATGGATCTATGTCGATAACTAACGTGCTTCATTTCACTATGTGTACGTGCTGGTTATGCGTAAACGAATTCGAACTCTATATGCTATTATCAAACTTGTATGCTCACCTTTACATTTTATGTATTGACTTTATTTTAACATATGTGACAGGTGCTTAGGAAGTTTACATGCTTAGCATGCTGTGAACTTGAGGCTAGGAAAGGTCTAGGATGCTCTCTGTGCTGTGATGAAATCGAAGCTAGGAAAAGAGGTCCTAGAAACCAATAAATAAACTATTTATGTATGAATCTGAGTTGTCGGAACAGAATAGTTGCCTGGATTTTTGTCTGTAATAATTATTTTTACTGTTTGAGATACGGTATGGGACGTATTATTTAAATTAGATAGTACTGATAATTGTTATGGAGACTTCTGGACAATCTATTTCGCTCAGTGCCATGCCCCGATGTTTCCGCCATCGGTTAGGGTGTGACACAATCGAAGAAGAGGTCGGCATTGGTAGGGTCGATGAGGATCGCCTGAGAGTAGAGGTCAACGGCGAGTTCGAAGTGGCCGTCGATGAAAGCCTCCTTCGCCTTGGTCACGAGATCAGACGTAATTTACTTGCAGAGAAAGAAACCTATAGAAGAAGAAGATGAGGGAGGGGTTTGTTTACAAAGGGGAAGAGATTTTATTTTTCTGTTGGGTCTCTGTGGTCCTTCTTTTGCTAGGGGTTATTTCTTGTTCAACTGTGTATATGTTCATGTCTCTTTTATCTTTCTCTTGAACATGTTTGTGTTTTGAGATTAGGATGAGGGGGTTGGAAGAGATGGGAAGACATTGGACCATGTCTGCGTGGGGAAGAGGACACACAGAGATTTGAAGGCATTTTTGAATGAATGTCTTCTAAAAAACAAACGGTCTGCAGAGCTAAATGTCTGCGTGTGGTCTGCGCGACGCAGACATAAGAGGTCAGAAGAGGTTTTTTCTGAAAAAACAAACACCCCCTTAGTGTTTGAGAAATTGGCTTGTGGTAATCCTTTTTAGTGTTTAGGAAATTGGCTTATAGTACCTTTTACCTGTTTTTCTTTTATTTGTCCTAGTTAAAATACTTAACGGAGTTAAGTCTTTTTTTTTCGAATTACAAACAGATTTTGTTAATTGGAAGTTTAAACACCCAAATTGAAGCACCGTTTTCGTGGTTTTGAAACATCGTTTCGAGGTAAGCTTTACATCAATCGACTCATATTATCTTCTGATCAAAAGCCCTAAAACATTTGTTTCAAGGTAAGATTAACGGGGGATCGGTGGAGGAAAATTAGGTAAAAGATTGGACTGGCAGGGGGGTATTGTAAAGTGGAATTGTCAATGGTCAATTATGTCTAATAGAGATTATTATAGACCAATTTCCTTTAGTGAGCATTCATGTTAAATTCTTTATTTATATTCGTGTATAATTACATTAAAATATTTATTTTTTTCTTGTTATTTTTCATTAAATAATATTTTTATATCTTTATTATTGTATTTTCTTTCTCTTCCACTCACGACACTTTTTAAAATATTAAAAAACTTATGTATAACTTTTTTATCCTTGGTCTTAGGGCATGTTTGGCCAAACTTTTTGAAACAAATTATTAACTTATTGAAAAGTCATAAGCTCCAAAATAATGTTTGGCAATGAGGGTATATGTGAGGGGAAAAGTGACTTCCAAAAAGTCACTCCATACTAACTTTTCCAAAAAGTCAATAAGGAGTTTTATAAGCACTCCCAAACATGCCCTTAGTCTTGAAAAATAAACCACATGGACAATATGTGTAATTTACTTTTGTTTATTACATAACTATTCTATATGCTATTAGAGTAAAGATCTCATACGAAGTATTTTATTGTATAAAACGTACCAATGGCATGGATAAGTAAAAAAACGTGGTGATATTTTTGTAATTATTTTAATCGTAATTACTCTATGTCGCAATCAGAGCTGGTGGTATCGGTGTTTATTAATATGGCAGCGGAATTTATTCATCAGGACCGTAGTTAGGAAATATTTTTATCAGAGTTAAACACCAAACTTTTATAATAATAAATGTGATAAAACCCAAGTTTATTTTACAATACATTTGTAGGGATAAACCCTAATTATTGAAAAGATAAACTCCGTTTCTTTATTTGGTAACTTTTATAGCCACAATTTTTAAACCTTCAATGCTCTCAAGCTGGCTTCTATTGGCTTCACATTAAGTTACCTGAAATGCGTTTTAAAAACATTTTATCAGCAAGAAATATTGGCGAGTACATTCCAATTTGTAAAACATCAGTTGTTACACATTACAGTATTAAGGGCGATTACACTGTTTATATATACACAATTACTCGTTCAGTACATGTCACTCGACGGATCTGTGACTACGGTCATATCACACATTGGATACCCGTGCCCAATTGTAAAGGTTATCAAGTACTGTGTACAAACCCCATAATACTGACAGCAATTGTAAAATTACAAAGACTTAATCACTGTAATTGTAATCGAAAACATTTGAGTTTTTGATAAAACAATTTTGTAGAAAAGGAGAATGACTCACAAAAAGAGTTTATAAAATAGAATGTATTCACATTGTTTACTTAGGTAAAACTAAAGCTTCCTGGTTATTATCTATTAAAATTAAACAATAAGATATTTTGTATTTGATTTTTTGTCTATATAGTATTTATCATTATGGGGTTTGGTTCATTTCAGAACTCTAAATAACTACAAAACTTTCAGAACTCCTAATAAACAATCATTTTATATATATTCTTTTTGTATTTAGGATTTTTTTATCATCTATTATATGCATTTCTTTGATTAGATACATGTTAAAAGTAGTTTATATATGTGTAATAGCCAAATTATATATATGTGTCATAACTACTTACATATATGTAAAAGAACTAGTTTACATATGTGTAATTATAAAATTACATATAAAAAATGATAAAATTACTCTTAACATGTATGTAACCATAAAAATACACATAATGAATGATAAAATTATCTTAAACATAAATATATACATATAAATAAAAAGATTGTTTATTAGGAATTCTGCGAGTTATGTAAATATTTATAGTTCTCAAATGATCCCTACCCTTATCATTATTATATATCATTGTATAGGTCTAAATTTAGTGTACTAAAATATACAATAATCATCTTTATCGTGATTACTTAATTGTATAAAAGGGCATTCACGGTTGGTCTCGGTATTTTGTTTTTTAAGACCAACTGTAAAAGGATACTTTCTATGGGTTTAAAATGTGAAAAGTTAACCCATTAATCTGGTGACTTATGGACTATGAATGCAATAAAGAAACACTAGGGACAGATGAGGCAAAAAAAAGCAAAACAAAGACGATAACCATAATTTGGCCCATACCAGATGAAAAAATCGTGCAGTTTTTTTTTTAACTATTTGTAAAGTTGATAATTTGAAACATAGTTATTGTTTACAGTGGCGGATTTATGAATTTTTGTTAAGGGGTTCACTTTTTTTCAAATTTTGCCTTTAATAATCTCACCTAAACCTCATTGGCTATTAATAATCTCACATCAGAATATTTCCCCCACCAGTCCCACATTTCACATATTTTTCCTACAATGGTCCCCCGTTAAAAAAACTTAACGGAGTTAAGCTTTTTTTCCAAATTACAAACAGATTTTTAGGGCTTTTGATTAGAACGACGGTAAGAGTCAATTGATGTAAAATTTGCCTCGAAACGGTGCTCCAAACGATGAAAATGGCGCTTCAATTCGGGTGTTTAAATTTCCAATTAACCAAAATCAAGTTACTTGGAGCAATATTTCGAAGTAAGTTTTACATCAATTGACTCGTATCATCGTTATGATCAAAAGCCCTAAAAATGTGTTTGTAATTTGGAAAAAAGATTAACTCCGTTAAGTTTTTTTTAACGAGAGACCATTGTAGGAAAAATAGGTGAAATGTGGGACTGGTGGAGGGAATATTCTGAGGTGGGATTATTAATCCGGATGTTGGATTTCAACTCCATGTGATAGAGAATTAAATTGCGGACGCGTAGGAAAAAGAATCACGCAAAACAGATATGTAGAATGAAAGTTATGCAAATTTTAAGTTAGAATTTGGTAAGGTATTGTAGCTGGGCAAATGCTGCATAAAAAACCGAACAGTCTGTCGAAATCATGGCGTCGCGTCGCGCGACACCGAATTGGAAGCACCGTCGCGTCACGTGACAGCGGTCGCGGCCCGCGACGGATTCCTGCATCTTCTCGGCCCGCGAGGGCCCAAAATACCAAAACAAGTTTGATTTTTGCTTGTTATGATTATGGTACCCGTTTTAACTTGTTTTTAAGATATCGAAACTAACTTTTAAGTTGGTTTTGAATGCAGGTAGACATAGTTTGCATCCGGATGATGGTCAAGCCAAGTGTCAAGAACCGAACACTCATCTTTTGAAGCTTCCGCAATGATGTCGTTTATTTATGTTTAAAATGACTTATGTAGACAAATGATACTATCTTTTGGATTGTTTAAATATGTAAATATAAAAAATTCTTAAAAGTTTTGAATGGGAGCATTTTCATGTAAAGTGCTTAGTTTATCATTATAATCTCGAATAAACCAAGACGGGTGTAACAAGTTGGTAATCAAAGCTCAAGGTTAAAAGAATAAAGTGTTCGGTTCGAGGCTTGATCGCAAATACGGTAAGTGCACGTATATTAGTGGTTTAGCATGTTAAAGTGTTGTAAACAACACATGAGGTTATCGTGTAATACACGATACACCAATCAAATCGATAGAGGATTGATATATTCGACAAATTTACGTGTGTTGACACGTATAATAGAAAAGCCTTGTATTATAACACGGGCGTTCACTAATGTCGAAATTACTAATTTTTGTAAATGTTTTAATTGAAGGATACTCGCACCTAAAGATGGCGAGAGTGTAATAAGTGACGGATGTGACAGGGGAATGGTCCGAAGTATGACAAGTAGAGCATACTCACCAAGGACCAAATCGCGTAACAATCGCGAATAAGAGAAGTGGCAAGAAAGCCCATCGGGGCAAGCATTATCAGGTGCACGCTTTTAAATTTTATCGCACAAATAGTAATATGCAACAAACACGTAGGGAATGATGGTTGCATATATCTGATAAAACCTGAAAAACCTGAATAGGATATCTATTCAGGATAATGTCCCCAAGAAAAGTTTAATAGAAACATGTGTTATTCACGATGATGAATAACAAAGAAACAATAGGATTAGTTCATATGGAAACTTGGACGGGGGTAATTATCCAAGTGGAAAACTCTCAATATAATGCTATTGAGAAAAGTAACGATCACATTAACGAATGTGATTATGTAATAGTTCGATATAAAGGAAAAACATTATATATATGTTCGAATGTAAAACTAGTAAAACTAATGATTATTGTTTAGAAATTAAATAAAGTTTTACTAAATGAAATCAGAAATATGAAATAAATAGAGGTGTTACTTACATAGGGCGTGATCTGAAAGCCATAAAAAGGTCATGTGTGTCATGTGTTAATCGCTTACTCTGGCCAAGTAAGTAGTGGCATATGATACCATGAACTTCTTGTAGTGGACGCATTTACGTCCAATGTAGTAAGGACGGGGTGAATGGGACGAACTAAAAAGGTACCCAAATGAATCAAACAGGCAAGATGTTTGATAATAAGCATAAACGCAAGTCGGATGACGGAAGCGTATTACGTTAGAGTAACGAGCCCTAGAGAAGGGACAAAGATCAAAGTAAATGAAAATACAGACCGACTAATAGGAATGCTAAAGTATAGGGATAAAAGTTTGACTGTCATAAGTGATGAATTTCACACGGACAAGTCAAACAAATTAAATAAAGAATAAAAGACTTAACTGAATAAAAGCGATGGATTTCGCTAAGACGACCGAATAAAGTTAAAACGAAGTTTTAATACATACGGTTGCTTTGAAAGTGACTTCGGCAAAATACCCGAAAGATGGGTATGATTTTGAAAATATGCGTGAACCAAGAGACGGGAACGCGAAATAGAAAGTCAAAAGACTCGGATTATGAGTCATGACTAAAAGACGATGAGAATTTGCAAACAGAAATTTTGATAACTACGTTCAACTATTTTAAAGTTGAACGGGTCGAATAAAGAATGAAGTTTGACGTTCACAAGCGATGAAATTTCACACGAACAAGTCGAACGAGTTAAATTAAGAATAACGCCTGGTAATGTAGACAGGAAAAATGCAAATTAGCGAAACAAGAATGTTAAAAACATTAAGATAAAGAATCTGGGTAACGGATCGTAAAGAAGTATAGGTAAGAACCTACGGGTTATGTGGGTTAAGCGTGGGAACTAGTTATAATTCCCGCATTAAATAATAATGAAAGGGAATAAATCCTTGGGCGTAAAATTCCTTGATACAAGACAAGGAGAAAAGAAAACGTTAAACTAAAATTCAGTTTTAGTAAGAAACAACGTTTTAGCAAACATAGATATTATGAGAGAAATTAGGAAAGGGTTAATATTAAAGGATTTAGGTCTTAACACTGGTAGGTGTAAAAACGATACATTCGAAAAGAAGATTCTCGTTGACGAAAGGTTAATATAAACCTAAACATGACGTAACGCGATCACGGTCAAGAAAGTAATGTGAAGTATAATCACATTGTGGCCAGAGCAATGGGGATAAAGTAACTGGACTAATAAGTCCAGTCAGTGAGACTGATTAAGGTCAAAATTCTAATGTAAAAATTGGTGTAATACGCTATTCATTGCGAGATTAGCGTGGAATAAACATACCTGATAAATTCATATGACCAAACGGCCAAAGAGCGACACGGTCAAGTATATAAAACAAAGGTAAACATGTACAAACGGAAATGATGGCCCATGAGGCTTTATTAACGAAGAGTATTGATCGCCTATAGTAAGCGATCATAAGACAACACAAACGAAGTGTCGGAAAGCTAAACCGAGCAAAAGCACGATTGAAAGATAAAGCTATAAGGTATGTGATTATACGCTTATGAGAATTGTGATAATAACATTTATTGAACTATCTTAAATAAATAAGAAAAAATTCAAGAAATTTGGTTAGCTCATACGCGATGAATTCCGAATAACTGAACCGAATGAATAAATTCGAAAACAAAAGAATTGTTGTTAAAACTGAAAGATTTCGCTAAAATATCCAAACGGATTCATGAAGAATTTGATAGTCTAACAGCGTTGGATTTTGTTAAGTTAACCAAACTGGTTGAAAATAGCGAAATTTCGTTATTTTGAGTTTCATTATTTCGAGTGAAATACACAGATGTTATAAATCAAAAAGGTATTACCATACTTTTCTGGTAATACCAACAAAAGGTTAAAAGTATGAGTAATGCTTAAAAAGGTTACTCAGTATGAGTAATGCTTAAAAAGGTTACTCAGTATGAGTAATGCTTAAAAAGGTTACTCAGTTTAAGAGTATTGGTTATAAAACTCAATAAACTGTGTAAGAAAGGTTTCGGGGACGAAACCTCTTTAAGGGGGTAGACTTGTAACACCCCGAAAACGGGTTTGCTAATCAAACCCCGTTAATACTAAAAGACGAGTAAAGTACCGTTAGTGGTAAAAACTAACCCGGTAAATATCAGGAGTTAAATAAATAAACTTGATGCTAATTAAAAAGGAGGATAAATACTTTGAGAAAACAAAGTATGTAAAAGGCCCGAGTTAACGGGACTTAAAAAGATAAAACATGTTATGACCTCCTGAACCCATTAAGGTAGCTAGGCACCTAGTTAACTAGAGGGAATGTTATTAGAAACAAGTAGGTTGGGGCCTATTTTATAACAAGCCAAAACATGAGGGGCTAAAGGTGGGTAAATAGGAAAATGTTTTAATTAAAACATTTATAAAATTAAATTAAATTAAAACATGTTATAAACCAGACATTTTAGGCCCAACCCATTACTTATGGGCTTTAGGGTTTACAGTTAGGTTTACCTATATATTGTAATGTTGAATAGAATGAAGATACACACAAAAGTGTGTGTTCTAGTTCGATCGACCAGGAGATAAACAAAAGGGGTCTAACCCTAAATTCCACAAAATCATCAAATTGAATGTCAAATCTAGCCTGAATCTGATGCATGAACACGTATAAACGATCACCAAGTCAAGGGGATCGTAAGGTATGTCAAAATTTTGAAATTTAGTGATGTTTTGAAATCTATGATGAACACTCATAATCAAAATTCGGAAATGAATGTTGAATGTATGAGTGATATTGTGTTGAATTCATGTTTAGAAAGAAACCTTAGTTGGAAACTTGATGAATTGATGTTAGAAACTAGGGATTTGATGATTTCTCTTGTATGTGCTAAGTGGGTTTTTGACTAAATAAGGAAGATGATGATATGTTTATGCTATAAATCATCATAATTGATAGTTGATGCTAGATACTTAAACAATTTGCAAGTTTGAGTATTTGATCATACATAGTTGAGATGGGTTTTTGGAATGTTGTAATGAAATTGGTAAATTATTCATGAATATGAATGTTTGAAACCATGATATCAATTAGTTGAATATAGAACTTGATTCGAATAGGTAACTGAATGAATACCTAATGACATGATGAAACGGGTTTCACTTATAGATGGAACCCGTAGAATTTGCGTAATGAAAGAACGAGTTTTATATAATTAGATGATTAGATGATGGATATGAACTATGTCGATGAATGTAGTTAAATTAGTTGCCTAAAATAGCGACTACCGAATAGTCGAAGAAATGCTTAAGTGAGTTCGTTGAACTCAATTGTGCATTTCATACATTAAAAAGAAACATTTGACTTTTGAAAGTCAAACTGACCATTAATAAGATTGAATGATAAATTTGATAGAAAATAAGTAAGGTGGAATAGTCGTGATTGTTAATGACTAATCTAACCACCTTGTAAATGATAACGATAGTTTGACGCTTAACGAGCTAGGTGGAGGCTTGGGAAAGAAGCGGGTAAAACGGACTGAGTACACGGAAAAGTGCATAACCGGAGGGAAGGTAAGTGAAACTTACATCTTTTTTAAGAATACGTATTTATTCTATAAGTTGTAAATACAATAGAAATAATATTCGAAATATGGTTACCGACGCGAAATGATTCGGGTCGGAACTAAAAACAAGTGTTAAAAACTATAGTAATGGTAAAACAGGGTGGAAACGTAAATTAGTCACGAAAAGACTAAGATAAAAAGAGTTTTTGAACGACTAATTTATAAGTAAGCCTAAACTAATAAAAAGGGTAAAACGGATCAAATGGTAATAATGATACCATTTGACAATTAACGACTAATAAGTGTATGTCAAGTCTCATGCTCGCAGGATAAAACGGCTTGTGAATTAGCGATGCTATGAAATAGCAAATCAAATGAAGACGAGGTATTAAAACGGGTCAATAAGTTGACCCGAACCAGGTACGCATAAATAAGTTGTTAGTTAAACATGCGATTTTGGTCGAATAATTAGTGAAAGTCCTTCGTCGTAAAAGAGGGACTAAAACTGACCAAAACGCCCTTGATGGGTAAATCGGACGAACGACCCTTATGGGATGTTTAGAAACAAGAATTATGGTAATGAAAACCTTAGATAAGCATAAGAATTATAAGCATAAGCTTTCTCGGGTCAAATGCCTAAGATAAGCCTTTTTCTGTAAAATGACTAACCGAAGGGTAATATTCGGGATAATTGGTTTTTTATATCAAATCCACCATAATAGTAGTTCTGGTGGAACACGCGTAGATATTTTAATGTGAAAATATGATGCTAAAAATAAATAAGCTCGATCATGCTTAAAAAATACTTGAATACCCTTAACGGGTCAAAATAAGCGTATAAGCACAAACGGGTAATGTTACATAATAACCCGTGACTTGAACCTTGTGTGATAGGAAACAATTATGATATGATGTCTATGAGAATAAAGTGTAACAAACAAGTTGGTTTGATAAAAGTATGAATGGGTCGAAATGCTAAGTAAAAAAAAAGAGTTTAATAATTAATTTACGCCGCAGGCTTAAATTCTAGAAAATTGCTAATCTGGATGTTGGATTTCAACTCCATGTGATGGAGAATTAAATTACGGACGCGTAGGAAAAAGAATCACGCAAAACGGATATGTAGAATGAAAGTTATGCAAATTTTAAGTTAGAAGTTGGTAAGGTATTGTAGCTGGGCAAATGTTGCATAAAAAACCGAACAGTCTGTCAAAATCATGGCGTCGCGTCGCGCGACACCGAATTGGAAGCACCGTCGCGTCACGCGACTGCGGTCGCGGCCCGCGACGGATTCCTGCATCTTCTTCGCGGCCCGCGAGGGCCCAAAATACTGAAACAAGTTTGATTTTTGCTTGTTATGATTATGGTACCCGTTTTAACTTGTTTTTAAGATATCAAAACTAACTTTTAAGTTGGTTTTGAATGCAGGTAGACATAGTTTGCATCCGGATGATGGTCAAGCCAAGTGTCAAGAACCGAACACTCATCTTTTGAAGCTTCCGCAATGATGTCGTTTATTTATGTTTAAAATGACTTATGTAGACAAATGATACTATCTTTTGGATTGTTTAAATATGTAAGTATAAAAAAATTCTTAAAAGTTTTGAATGGGAGCATTTTCATGTAAAGTGCTTAGTTTATTATTATAATCTCGATTAAACCAAGACGGGTGTAACAATCAATTAAAAAACTAACTAGTTCCCATATCCTTTTATCTAAATCATTCCATTATGTAGCTCGTATGTTTTACCAACCCTTAAATAGGTTAATCTATTACTGACTAGGTATCAACCCCTAAGTTAACGACCGACATATAACTGAGATATATAATAACCAGATCTAATATGTATAACCTCATCGAAATACCTAAATCTTCCATGGAAACTCATTCAAAGATAAATACTTAACATATAATCGCGAATACAGGCCCTTGTATGTGAGATATTCGATTTCCAAGCTCCTTTGATCTTCGATCTTGTTGTACAGTTCCAAACAACCCCCTTTTCGCTTCTACAATCACCCAATTCCGTCCTCAATGGTTTCTCAACTGTCGTGTTCTTTAAATAGGTATTTTTTATTTCATTAAATGGCGTACGACCCGTACTCTAAGGTAAACAAAAGGCCCGCTAAGGTTTTTGACTTTTCTCTAGCGACGCTAAATTTCGTCAGGTGGGAACCGCAACAATGGGTTGGTTTGGAACGTGGCTTTGGTATGGATCTTGCTCCGAACCGCCGCTTAGACGAGGAGGAACGCAACGCAGTGGGTTCCTTGACGCTATGGGGCGCCATGCACACCATAACGGTTAGATAGCGGCCCACTACGCAAAGACTAATGGTGAACGAGGTGGGTGGAGTGGGGTGGTTGATTGAGTTTACCTCGCGGTAACACCACCGCCAACACTTGGGTAAGTGTGGTGATTGAGTGTAAGCGGTGAGTAGTCACCGAAGAGGGAAGGGGAAAAAAAGGGGTTAATGGTGGGCCCCACTTGTAACAACCCTCAAAAGGCCCCATAACAAGTCATAACCGAAACCCCGAACGCGTACGACGAGAACCAGCACGAAAACAAGAAAACCCATTTGTGGGCCTTGTCGCCTAACGCGATGGTGAGGATAAAGTCGGTCGCGTGACATGGCGCTTCCTTTTTTTGCCTGGAGACACATGGCAGACCTATAGGGGTGACACATGCCGTCTAAGCCCTAGTTTACCTCGTCGCGCGACGCGACGGTGATAGGCGAAGCCATTCGCGTGACTCGGCGGCCTCAAATTTCTACTATAAATGGAGCAATTCAGGGACATTTCAATATGCCTAGTCTCAATCACTTTCTCTCACTCTCTCTTTCTATTATATTAATCCCGAAGCCACAAACCTCGAAACTCTGCTCCGTAGAAAGTGTGTTAACCCCGATCACTGGTATGATACCCTGTCTGGTTGATCTAAAACAAATTAACAGATGTCAAAGTGCTACCCGAATAAGGCTATACTTTGTTAACTACGTTGATGTTTTGATCTCGTGGTTATCGTTAAAGTTGAATTGACTTAATACACTAATACGTGTTGCATTGTGTGTTTATTTAGAACCCAAGACTTAAACTAGGAGGCACTAACTAAAAACCCTAATTCTGCAATGTGAGTCATTCTCTTTTATCAAATGCTTTCAAAACCCTAAATATTTTCCAAGTTGTATTTACAGTGATTAAGTTTTTGTATTATGAAATTACTGCTGATATGTGCGGTCTTGTATACACCACTAGCCTAACGGTGGTGCACGTGCCTAAAGTTGTTGAGGGCCACTTGAATGATGTCGTCCTCCTCGAGATCACCACCCTCAAGATCCAAAACATTGTGAATCATCTCGAATCTTTTGCAATCAAGATGGATCGTCCTAAAACAAGACGAGAGGGAGTCGACAGTTTGGTTGTTCTCACCCAGTCACCCGTATAGGCTCGAAAGTGTTGTGGGATTGTCCCCCAAAAAGGACTGCTCGAGCGCCTACCCAACATGTGGTGGCTCAAAGCTTTGACCCACGACTTGCAAATGCAAATCCTCTTCTTTGGTCCACGCAACAACTGGCATCCTCGGTTTTTTTGCGTGAAGTGGAACGACCTTGAGAGTTTGTATAATTTTGGATGAAGTGGTGGAGTTTGTAATTTAAAAATGAAGAAGTGGTTGGTATTTATAGTGTAAAATTTGATTTTTTTTAAAAAGTAAGTTTTTTTTTAAATTATAAAAGTTAACAATGCTAATGACCTCCAGCTTAAGTTGTAGGAGGACTTGAGTTCTTCTACGAAGACTCAAGTTCGATTCACATTTGGTGCAAAAAAGTGCTGAGGCATTGGTGGGCAATGATAGAAAACCCAAAGAAACCTGAGTTCGATCCTTGATCCAAACGGATTTTACCGGTAATTTCACCATTGTGCCTACGGACGGGTGGGTTACCAGGTTTTCCCCGGAAGTGGTGGTGAACGACTCGGGTTACTCTCGAAGCACTCTGTTTGACCAGTGGGTGCCCCGAGAGTACTTGGGATTGATTTGTTGGCCGTTCAAAAAAAAAAAAAAAGTTAACCTTTGGGGTTAAACGACTAACATCCACGTTCATTAACTACGTGTCACGTCGAAGCCAAAAATTCTTCCACGCCGATGGATATTCCCTCGCCTAATCAATAACACCGTCGACAGGATGGTGTGAACGACGTTAAACAACAATAATGCCATTTTTAAACGCTCACACCGTGTGATATAATTGTATTAGTCATCTGAATGTAAAATCACAAAAATCTAAAACCACAATTTCTTTCAACTAAAATTATTTCATGAATAAAAATCGTCACATACACCAAAAAAAAAAAAAAAAAAAAGCGCGAATCTCCCGCCAAAATGACCAATAAGAGGAAAAAAAAAAAAAACAAAACAATGATGCCACGCTGGCGATCCACGTTAACTTTTTCTCAACCAATAGAAGCAAACGGTTCCCACTATAAATTCATAACCACCCTCTTACACCCACTCCCAAATCACATTCTCTTCCAACTAGGGTTTATCAATCATCATCAAGATCCATAACATTCAACAAAATGAGTTCCAAAGGCGATACCGATTCCAAGAAAGGTGGTAGAGGCAAGTCCAAGGCCACGAAATCAGTCTCCCGATCTTCCAAAGCCGGTCTCCAGTTCCCCGTCGGCAGGATTGCTAGATTCCTCAAAGCCGGAAAGTATGCCGAGCGTGTCGGTGCCGGAGCCCCTGTTTATCTGTCCGCTGTCCTTGAATACCTTGCCGCTGAGGTACTATTTGGTTTACAACTGTGTTTGTTTTGTTCAATTTATTAGGTTTATTTTAATTTATTTGATTACTATTTTGCAAATCATTTGTTGAAAATTGGTTCAAGTTTAGGGATCTTGAAATCCCTTTAATCTTTGAAATTTGTTTTTTTAACCATTGTTTTTAAAAAAAATACTTGATGACTTTATCCCAAATCATTTGTAAAAAGTGGGTTTAAATTCTTTTTTGATTTAGGAATTTTGAATAAAGTTTGAAATCTTTTAGTGATTTCGAGTTTTGTTTCACTTTATATGTTTTTTACATAACTTTCATTCGATTTGGAGATTTTTTTTGGTTTATAGATTGCAATTTCTTTTTAATCCTACACAATTGTTTTATTTATTTTGTTTCTTGTATTTGATGGCATTTGCTGAAATCATACATTGAAAACTTGTTCATTTTAAACTTAGAAATTTGTTTTGATGAATTGGAAATAGGTTTTGGAGTTAGCGGGAAATGCTGCAAGGGATAACAAGAAAAGCAGAATAGTTCCAAGGCATATACAGTTAGCGGTAAGGAATGATGAAGAACTGAGTAAGTTGTTGGGTTCGGTGACGATTGCAAACGGTGGTGTTTTACCCAACATTCATCAGACTTTGCTACCACATAAGGTTGGCAAGGATAAGGGAGATATTGGTTCTGCTTCTCAGGAGTTTTAGAGACAGATTTTTCTGTTTCGTAAACAACTTTATTTTGTCTGCATTTTGCTTACAGTGTTTTGTAAAAAATGATGTTTACTTTGGCATTTGAAGTTGTTATGATGGTTATGTCTAATCAGGTTTCGGCAATATAAACAATTTTGGCTAGAAGAAGTTTTTATGTTTATTTCTTTTGACTCTGAAATGAAGTGTTATATGGATAGTCTGTATTCTTGTTTATTTGAAAGGGGTAGGCAGTTTGGTTGTTTTGTGTGGGCGATTTCTAGTCATCACTATAACCGGTGAAACTGTAAAACTGAGTAGGGTTGAGGATGGGATCGGTATTGGTACTGAATAGATTGATATTGTACCGGAAAACAAAAAAAATGGTTACTGGTTTACGGCACTTAATGCCGATCTCTAAAACTGAGTCCGAGTCAGCTGAATTCCCCATAAACACCCAGAGGCTGTTTGGTAGCCTCTTAATGACTATTCAGATGCTACTTCTTAATGGTTTAAAACATCTGAATGAATAAGAGGTAACCTTAAGTCTTAATGGTAAATCATCACATGTCACTTTTTTCTACCTTCTCATTGGTAAAATTCTTAATGGTTCCGTTAAGAAGTAGTCTCTTAATGACCATTCAGAGTCCAAGAGCAATCACGGTTAATATAATTGGTAATTGTGATATGAGCGTCAACGAAATGATAAAAAATCCTAGGAGCCCCAAAGAAGTGCAATTACGTCAAGGGTCGTTTTATTGACACACTTGAATTTTTAATTCAACACCTTTAATGTGTCTAAAATGGGCATTGTTTTTTTTTTTTTCTAATAAAGACTGAGATTTTGTCTATTTAACTAGATATGTAACAATACCAAACGTCACCGAGACAACTTTACACTACATATCTAGATCTGTCTTTTTACCACTTGCTTCAATCTTTCGTAGCTAATAGTACCCTTCATTGTAAAATAAAAAGTTGGAATACAACTTTTGTAAATTTTAGTGTATGATTGTGGACTTAAAATAAGGGTGAGGGGTGCTTTGCGGTGAATGGGATCGGGGAGGAGATGCCGCGCGGGGAGGTGCCACCATCATTTTCACCGCATGGAGGGGGATGGATTTCGGTGATCATTTACCGCATGAAGGGAGAGAGGGAGAGGGTGGCCCACCAGATTTTCAACCAATCAAGTTATTTGGCAACTTAATTAAAAAAATAAAAAAACAAGTCCCCCAAAAGAGGAGTGCCGCCATCAAATTGAAGGTGCGAGGGAAGTTAAGTGGGGAGTTGACATGGCGCGTGCTGATTGACTGTGGTAAGAGAGGTCACTCTCCACTTAGAGGAGTGCCCCTCTCGCCATGCCACTCTAGTCCCATGTGAAAAATAATAGGCTGAGGAAAGTTCCTATATGTTGACTTGACAGCACAAAAGCTATCCAATTGTCCTTTAATTAAAAAAAAAACGAAAATACATTAGCCTTGTCAGAGAAAAAAAAATGAGTGGAGTTAACGAACCGAATGAAAATGATAGGATTTTAAACTCTTTAAATTCAGATGCAAAAAAACAAACATTTCTAGATGAAATTCGTAAAAGTGACCAAACTTTAGGGATGACAATGACATTTTACTCTATTTTCAGGCCAAAATTAAGGAAAAAAACCACAATTTTTTTTTTGGAATAACCCAACACTAAAAGTCCAAACTTCGAATCAAGAGGAGATTATTTCCCTTCAACGTGGAAAAATGGGTGGGTTAGATCAGATTTTGAAAAGAACTGAAATGGTTATGATTAGATTTTATGGCTGTGATTAGATTATGTTTCAAATATTTACACTTTTGTTCTGACTTTTGACTTGACTTTTGACTTTAGATCATGTTTCACATAAGAGACTAATTATATAATGGATTAATTTTGTATATACCCGTGTAAACTTGATAAATCTATATCTCTAATAAAGCAAACCATTGGGGGACACATGTCACCCTATGGTTGATGCCAAATAAGCAGCCACATAAGCATACATGTGGCATATCTCAAATGAGAGGACATGTGGCATAGCTTTATGATGCGGATTGATTTTGGCTTCTCACATACGGTCGGTGTAAACTCTCTTTCTCATTCTATCGCTTTCTATCAAACGTCGATTTCTTTCTTCTCAATTCAAAACCCCAATGAACAAGATTTGGCGAACACGGCGAACAAGATCCGTCCAACAATTCCTCCGCTTCGCATCTTCCTCCACCTTTTCAACATAACGATTTTTCTCTCTTTTACATAAACCCTAATGTTCTTCCGCCGTTTACTTCATGATCAGCCAAAGCTTCTCTTGAATTAAACCATCCAACAACGGAATTCCTTGGCCAAAGTTCCGATCTACAGTAAGACTTTGTTGTTGTAAGGTTAAACTTGTAGTTGTTAGATCATTGCATCAACATGTTTGAATCCTTCATCGTTTTCATATGATTGTTCGTCATTGATTATGTTGTTTATTGCCTAATATTGGTTTGATTTACGTTTATGTTTTGATTTTTTTGGGATAGAATTTAGGGTTTTTAATTTCTCCTAATCATATGCTTTTTGATATCTTAATCACATTGTTGCAGCCTACTGAATGGAGGAACATTAGATTAGAATACCAGACGGCCAAGAAAAGTATCATGATTTTATTTTTTATTTATATTTTTGCAATGAAAAAACCAGATCTTGATAAGCATATAATTAAGAAGTTATGGTAATAATAGTGATTTATTGATGTGATCGAAAGTCTTTGGTTTCCCTCAATACGAAATACTGTTTTTATCTCACTTTCTTTGATATTTCCCCTTTGATTTTGGTGCAGTGTTTCATTTTTAGAAAACTCAATTGCAAAATCGCATATTTGCTCATCAGAAATTGCTGTGATTATTGTAAAATTAAGAGCGATGTTTAGGGGGTTTATGATGATTACTGACACATGAGGTAATAGATGCAAGAACTGATGAATTTATGGACTATGAAAAGTGAAACGATTTAAAAAAAAATATGCAGTGACAATACAAAGTTGGTTTTTGCAAACAAACACATAACAATGCTTTTTAATGGTGAACCATGTAGAAACCAGTATTGTTAGCAAGGATGTTGATTGACATCATCAAAGCTCTGGATAATAGAAGGTAAAGGTTAAGATACTTGAAGTTATCTATATTTGAGTATAGGATACAAGCATATTCAAGTACAGGATTTGGCACACATGATTTGTTCTGTCCTAATTGCAATTCTTGTATAACCAAAAGGGTCATACTTCAGCATTTTCATGCCCACAGGTATCAATCTCATCTATCTATCTATCTTTTTTTTTTCTTCCAGTTTTTGTGTTTTTATATAAATTGTTTGATGTTGCAGGAAATGGGTTTAAGTTGTTTCACGGGTTTAGAGTATAATGAATTTTTTTCCAGTTTTTTTTGTTTTGTTTTTATATTTAAATATGGTACGGTTTTTATTTAACATTTGGATTTAAAGCTACGATAACCATGTGTTCTTATGAACGATAGACACAAAATCTGGAAAACTTTTCTATTCTTTACTTTGTTGTTGACAGTGTTCACCTTCTCATGGGCCACATTTAAGTAGCAGCACCTATCAGGTATGTTATGTGTCTGCAAGGGTGTCAAAATGGGCAGGTCAGGTGAGTTAGGTAATTTTTTGTACGAGACTAGGTTAACACAAAATACTAGATATTCAAATAGTTTGAAGTCTGTCATAAGCATATAGATACAATTACAAAATATATGTTATTTTAGTAAAAGTTTTGGTATAAAAAATGATTTAGAAGGTTTTGTGCTTTTAGAATACTGTTTGGGCGACTTACGATTCATTTGAGCTATTAAATAAAACATTATATGAATTGACTTATGTTTGTTGTGCAGAGATTATCATCTCATTTTCTTTCAATTTACAAATTTTAATTGTTGGCTGAGTTGGCTCAAGTACTATTTTGATTGTTCTATTTGTTCAAGAAAGTGAAAAGAAACCACCATCTAGATCTTCGTCATCTCTGTTGTGGTCAAACTGATGAATTTAGGGTTTGAAAAGGAGATGTTTGAGCGTGAGCATGGAGATGCTTGGTAACTAACTAAACTAACTTGGTTAATTGTTTTGTTTCTGCTTCTGTTGGAGTTTGCTCCTTGATTTTGGTGTCTGTTGCAGGTTTTGCACACAAGCATACGAATTAATAGATGTGCGTTCATTACCAAATTGCCACTTTCTGGGCCACCATCATGGAAACTCATTACTCACTGTGAATGTGAAGTTGAAACTTCTCATGGTACAACAATCAAGAGTACCACCATGTTTCAGGTATTATTTGAATCTGTATTAACATTTTGTTTGTGCCTTCTGGAAGGGTTCAAAAAAGCCAGATGTTATAACAGACCCATTGTGTTTGTTGGAATAGTTAACGTTTTGTGCTTTACCTAACTAATGCGCGTTTATTGAACAACGAATGAAGGGAGGGAGTCAACAAAATCATCCTAATATTGGCGATTTGAACAGTTTTCTGTTTTTTCTTCAAATGTATGTATTTGCACAGAATATTTCATTTCAAAGTAAATAATATGATTTTGGTTGAAACCCGCGTATTACGCTGGCATTAACCTAGTTTCATACATACCTAACAAAACTACATATATAATATAAACCCATCTGCATTAAACTTTAACTTAATCCCAATTTTACCCTTTTCCATTATATATTTTAGAGTTAAATGTGATTTTAGTCCTTATGGTTTGGGTCATTTTGCGAGTTTAGTCCAAAGGTTTGAAACGTTGCCATTTTAGTCCAAATAATGTTAAACGTTGCCATTTTAGTCAACTGGGTTAACTCTATTCATTTTTTCTGTTAACTAGAAGGACAATTTGGTCATTTTATATGGCTGAATTGCCCTTCTATTTAACATAATTACATATAAAATAACTGAATTGCCTTTCTAGTTAACAGAAGAAATGGATAGAGTTAACCCAGTGGACTAAAATGGCAACGTTTGAAACTATTTGAACTAAACTGGCAACGTTTCAAATCTTTGGACTAAACTGACAAAATGACACAAACCACATGAACTAAAATAAATTTAACTCTATATTTTATACCATAATCCACTCAGTTGACCATTTGAATATCTGGAAAACGGATGAAATCAAAACAAATGAGGAACATATATTAACTAGGAAAACAAATTTCATTAAATAGGTAAACAAATTTATATATCATTTGTTTTAAAAAAATACCATAAAATCGAAAATCTTTTTATGTTTAATATGAGTACCCTATTGTTATAGTTAAAAAAAAAAAACTGAAAACCCAGTTACGTATTACACAATGAACATAACGTAAAACACAATGACTGTTAAACTAAACATAAAATCGCATTTAGTGGTAAACAATTTCGCATGATGTATAATATCAGAAATCGCACGTTGAAAAACAATCTCGTACGCAGCGTACATTAACCCCTATTGTAAAATATCGGGTCTCTTTGTTAAAGGGTCATGCTATTTACACACGGAGAAAATTATTTTCACACCCCAAAGCGCCGCGCTATGGCCAAAGCGGGGCGCTTTGGTGTAAAGTCAACCGACAAGGACTGACGCGGTCAGACCTTGTCTGTTGCTTTACATCAAAGCGCCCCGCTATGGCCAAAGAGGGGCGCTTTGAGTTTTTTTTTTTTTTACATTTTTAAATTTTCGGGCAAAGCGCCCCTCTTAGGTCAAAGCGCAGCGCTTAGGGCATTTTTTAAATTTTTTAATATTGTTTTTAATTCACAAACGCGTCGATAATAGTATAAATTTTACGCTTTTTCCATTATTCATCATTTTTTAATATATATGGACTATACTGCAAGTTCCGGATCAAATTGGTTACGTGTGATGTCGTATTCCATTATATTGTATCATTTTGGTTTGAAAGCACAAGTACTCCTATGAGTAGTGTTATGTGTATCAGCCGCCTACCGTACATGTACATGACGTATTTTTTCATTAATTGTAGTATTATGATGTATATTGTTTGGGAACCACACCAAGCAAGTTAAAACCATCATTTTGCAAGTCCTATCACTTGTCCTCTTTTTTGTCGAAGGGGCATGGTTCCAACAAAAGAAATGACAACACTTTTGACTTGGTGAACCACCTCCACACTCCATAGAACCACCTTCACACTCCATATGCAAAGACCTACTCTACATGTTTAGACTCCTAAGACTAGCAATAGCATTTTTGCATACCTTTTTACTCTTTCTTACTGTCAAAAGTAAGCGGATCAAAATAGTTCAAATATAAAAAATAAAAAAATAAAAAATAATTATAAAAGTATTAATTTCAAACTCAATAAAAAAAAGTCAAAAGTAGGAGGATCAAAATAGTTCAAATATAAAAAATAAAAAAAAATTACAAAAGTATTAATTTCAAACTCAATAAAAAAAAATGTTTTTGAAACTTGTTACTTTATTCTGTTGTAATACGATTTTGAAACTTTATTATGTAAAAATATATCCAGACGGTTCCTCTACACCAACACCTATACCATCGTATCTTTTTTCATGAAAGGTATAGAGAAAGTTTGAGTTGTCTGCATCACTTAATAATTTTATAATGAACTAACTAGATTAAGTAGAGATTCACTATTTCAAGTTACAATTCAACAATATGAAATGTCTAATCAATGATGAGGCGATGACTCTTCAGCCCAACCCAAGTACATTCATATCACTCTGTATAATCATTACCTATTATCTTAGCTAGCTAAGAAGCTAACATGCCTTTTCTCAAAAAAAAAAAAAAAAAAAATGAAGTTAACATAGTTTTTTTTACAACATATAACTCGCTGCTTAATTTTATAACTGCTTTAACAATCATAAATGTAAAATTATAATACATAGCTATCTCAGAAGCTAACATAAAATACGTCATGTACTACGTCATGTACATGTACGGTAGGCGGCTGATACACATAAAACTACTCATAGGAGTACTTGTGCTTTCAAACCAAAATGATACGATATAATGGAATACGACATCACACGTAACCGATTTGATCCGGAACTTGCAGTATAGTCCATATATATTAAAAAAGATGTATAATGGAAAAAACGTAAAATTTAGACTATTATCGACGCGTTTGTGAATTAAAAACAATTTTAAAAAATTTAAAAAAGGCCCTAAGCGCTGCGCTTTGACCTAAGAGGGGCGCTTTGCCCCAAAATGTAAAAAAAAAAAAAAAAAAAAAAACCAAAGCGGGGCGCTTTGATGTAAAGTAACAGACAAGGTCTGACCGGTTCAGACCTTGTCTGTTGACTTTACACCAAAGCTCCCCTCTTTGGCCATAGCGGGGCGCTTTGAGTGTGCAAATAGACAAATGCCGTGTGCGAATAGACCAGGACTTGTTAAATTCCATTCGGTATTTTTCCGTAAGTTTAATGGATATTTTTCATGAAAACACCAAACAACAAAAACAAATTATAAAACCTTCATTATTATATAAAAATCCAACCGTGTCTTTCGTGATCCGCACAAACTGTTCTTTCATAATTTCATTCCAAACTTCCAACCCATCCCATGTGTCCATCGATCGAGATCAGAAAATGATGAAACAAGGAGTAACAACAACAACAACAGACCAAACCAAACTCCTTCCAAAAAGAATAATACTGGTCCGCCATGGGGAAAGTGAAGGTAACATTGATGGTTCTGCTTATTCCACCACCCCCGACTACAAGATCCCACTTACCCCACAAGGAATCGTCCAAGCCAACCAAGCTGGAACCCAGATCAGAACTGTTATCTCCAGCTCAGGTGCCACCCCGAATTGGAAAGTCTTCTTTTATGTATCGCCTTACGAACGATCGCGGTCCAGTCTTATGGGAATCGTAAGATCCTTCCCGAAGAACACCGTGATCGGGGTTAGAGAGGAATGTAGGATCAGGGAACAGGATTTTGGGAATTTTCAGGTTGCTGAAAGGATGAAAATTGTTAAGGAGACTAGAGAGAGGTTTGGTAGGTTTTTCTACCGGTTTCCTGAGGGTGAATCGGCTGCAGATGTCTACGATCGTGTTTCGAGTAAGCGACTCGTTTTGTTTGCTTGTTTAATCGTAGTTAATTTCAAGTTTTTAACAAAATCATGACGGGATAATCGATCTCAGTATAGCTTTTATGGCAGTGGCGGATCTAGAATTTACTTTTAGGTTGTTTGTTTATCGCTATATAATATTTTTTTTTTGTCTGATTTAGGGTCGGGTCACATAAAAAGGATAATCACACTATATTTTATATAATCAACAAAAGTCTTTTTTTTTTTCGATTTGATTCGGGTCAGATGGGTTGCATGAAAAGGTGTGAGGGATTAGTGACCGATCTTAGACCATGTGTAGTGGTAAGTTGTTATAATGCCCCCACCATGGGGCATTATCCGATACGTGTCATCCCAGTCAGCATTGGGCATTATAGCATAAAGTGGTGTAGTGGGGCATTATTCCAATAACGCCCGTATTATTTTTAATAAAAAAAAGCACACGGAATGTAGCATGTGGGTAAAGTTGTCAGACACACAGGGTAAAGTGATTGGTGGGTCATAAACCTTTTCAGGTTCTTCCTTTTCTCCTCCACTCCCATTGGTTACTTCAATAAACCTTTGACCAATTCCAGCGTTTTAATTAAAACGCCAAGACCCATACTTTTGAAAAATAACGCCTAATAACGCCCCGTGTAATGGGGGTGGGGGCGTTATAGAGCGTTTTTTTGAAATTTTTTTACAAATCACGCCCCACTACGGACGGTCTTAGACCATGGGGTATGATGGGGCTTGGGTTGGGGCATTTGTTGACACGTGGAATGGGAGCCCCCCACCGCCTGGTTACGTGTCCGTGGGGTATGGCGGGGCGTGGGTTGGGCTTGGGTTGGGTGCACCGGTGGCAGAATATTAAAAAAAAAAAATTATAAAAAATTTATAAAAAATCACACAACATTTATAAAAAAAAACCTACAATATATAGGGGGTTGTTGGGAGACCCGGGTGGCGGTTTGCTTTTGCCCCCAACCCGTTTGAATTTTAAATTCAAAATTTGAATACTCCGCTATGACGTGGCGGGTGAGCGAATGGGAGGCAGCCAGCTAGCATGGCCATACCGCCCCACGCCCGGCTTGAAAGCCAAGCCCCAAGGGCCACGCCCCAACCCAAGCCCACCCGGGGTGGTGACTTAGGTGTTTTCCCCCAACCCAAGCCCCATACCCCATGGCCGTATGAATTTCTAAAGAGAAAAACAAAAAGAAAATTTTTAATTACCGTGGAAAATCCCTCGGTGATTGATGAAGAATTACCACTGAATCTTACATATTCACAAAAACAAAAAAAAGAAATCTCTAGTAAGAAGACATGTCTGGGATTTTTTTTCTTTTCTTTATAATACGTCAATGTTCTGTCGGTGATACATTGCTCACGCTAAGTTTTCTACAGACCTTCAACGACGAATTATCACAGAACATGGAAAAATGTTTCCGTTAGTTATTTATTTAGTTAACTGCCATTTTCGTCCTTTTGGTTTGTCCATTTTTGCTAGTCCAGATCAAATTTCAAATTTGTATCATTTCCGTCCCTGACATTCTTGAAACATGACAGTTTAATCCAAAAAGTTAACGGTTGTTAACTTTGACTGATAAATGAGGAGTAAAAATATAATTTCAGTTTTTTCTACTTTGTTTATCTGTATATATATCGTTTTTAAAAGGTGTAAAAATAGAAAAAGAAAATAAAAACAGAAAATTACTTTTTTACCCCTCATTTAACAGTCAAAGTTAACGACTGTAAACTTTTTGGATTAAACTGTCATGTTTCAAGAATGTTAGAGAGAGATGATACAAATCTCAAATTTGGTCTGCACTGGCATAAGTGAACAAACCATAGGAACGAAAATGACAGTTAACTTTAATTAAATCCTCTGGTTTACAATGATCTTCCATTATTAAATATAAACTATTATTTGCAGGTTTTCTTGAATCACTATGGCGTGATATAGACATGAACAGGCTTAACCATGATCCAGCCGATGATCTAAATCTTATAATAGTGTCACATGGGTTAGCTTCACGTGTATTTCTAATGAAATGGTTCATATGGACTGTTGAACAGTTTGAGCGTTTGAACAATTTCAACAACTGCGAGTTTCGAGTTCTACAACTAGGAGATGGCGGCGAATATAGTTTGGCTGTTTATCATTCCGAAGAAGAGATGCAAGAATGGGGATTGTCGCCAGAGATGATCGCTGATCAAAAGTGGCGAGCCCGAGCCACTAGAGGGGATTGGAATGAGAAATGTCCGTGGTACCTCAATGTCTTCTTTGATGATCTAGGAATAGACTCAGATGATGGTGAGAATGAACACAACTCATAAATTTTCTGAAATTGTATTAAGTTAAATGCATTGAAAGAAAATTATAAAACAATGTCACTTCTTTTTAATAGTATTGTTATGTTTTAGTTTAACATATTACATGGAAAATGATAAATGTGACTACCAGCTTCAAATTTTTGGATAGTCATTTTTCATGAACTTTGAAAATATTAATCGGTACAATGATGAATTGTAACACCCCGTGTTTTCGTAAGTGAAAGTCAAGGTCAAGGTCAAAGTCAACGACCGATTCGCGCAACTTGACTTGTAGAAATTTCTTTGTTTTATTTTTATTATGTGGAGTAAGTGTTGTTAATTGCAATAATCGATGAGTATTAATCATATTTCAATCGACCTACGACTGTGAACTATAGGAAGTAACAATGCGATAAAGTTAATCAACTAACAATCAAGCTAAGTTAATCGAATCGACATCAATTCGCAACTCGAGCTACGTGTTTTTACTTATCATTATTCGTGTGTGTGCCTTACGTGTTACCTGTGCATGTTTATTTATGTTATGTTGTGGTAATCAAGCGAACTCAATCGAACTCGAAATCTAACTCGAATGCTATCGAATTCGAACTCAAATCACAATCGAACTATGATAGATGGTGGAAAATAGATTCCGCGAGACACGAAGTAGTTGGGACTGAAAGTAATTTGACTAGGAAACCCTATCTTATCGAACCGCTCGCAATCGTAATCGAAATCTCAAAAAAATCGTCACGCGAAACACTTAAAAGGTGCAACCAATCGATCAGGCTTCCCAGCCGATCGAACAGCCAGCCGAACGGACTGCTGTCCGATCGGACAGGCTGTCCGATCGAGCTGCCAGCCGATCGGCTAGCCCTTTCCTCTTTTGTCATCCTATAAATACCCCTGTCATTGTCATTCTTTCCACTTTTGGAAACCCTTGTTCGACCAGCACGCTCAACACGCCTTTCTCAGATTTCTCTCGATTCCGGTAAGTTTTCGTCCTAAATCTTGTACTTTCTTGATCTAAACACACTCCTACACCTTTCTATCTTTCAAATCTAAACTTTTAACCGTGAAATCATCAAGAATCAAGTGTTCTAGGATGATGTCATCATGGGTTCTTGAAGAACTTCATGTTTGGCCTCAATCCACCAAGAATGACTTGAATCTAGCCGATTTCCACATAATCAAACAAGGATCTTTTATAGATCTGAACATATATATGGTGAAAAGGATTGAAGGATGGATTTTCCCAACTTTCTTCAACTCGTTTCACTCGAACCAGTGGAAACGGAACCTGAGCCGGTTTATAAAGCACTTCAGTGGTTATACGGCTCAAGATCTGGATTCTATCCACGAGGTTAACTGACTCCGGGTTAAATGTTAAACTTCGTTCCGAACAGACCACCGACCGGATTTGGGTGATTCCTGTCCGACCCCGGGGAACCAAGTAAGAACGAGGCATCTATGGTTTTACTCGCTGTCAAAATACCTCGATAAAACGACAAACAAACAGAACAACCAAGGTGTTAGACGCAAGGCTGATCAGGTCAGGATGCTGACCGATCGGACTGCTGTCCGAACGGACAGCCAGCCAATCGGATAAACCAGCCGATCGACTGGCCAGCCGATCGGCTAGCACATGGTCCCACACAACCAACTTGTTTTGAAGGATGGTATTGAACGAACTGTTGTTCGATCGAACTACTGTCCGATCGGATTACTCTTCGGATCATGAGATACTATGCTTCAATACTTAATCAATTTTCAACATGTTTAATGCACTAGAAGTGCCACCCCGATCGAACAACCGTCCGATCAGGTGACACCCTGTTGTCCGATCGAACAACAGTTGTGCTATTCGATCGATCAACCATCCGATCCATTGCATCACATTTTACATTCATTAAAGTCTTCGACTTGTTGACTTGCCAACCGATCGAACACCTGTCCGATCGAACACCTGTCCGATCCAAAGGGTGAACCTTGAAATTATGTTGAATGCCTAACCGATCGGGCTGCCGGCCGATCGAACAGCCGTCCGATCGACCGACCTAAAAGGCAAAGGTACTTCAATGTTTTCAAAATGCTACAACGAAAACTTCAAAGGACAAGCCATCATACACAAACACATCCTTCTCGAAGGAAGGAACAATCCACTCGTACAACCATCCGATCGGCCTACCGACCGATCGAACAAGCAGACCGTACGGACAGTCAGCCGAACGGTCAGCCGTCCGATCGAACTGCCGTCCGATCGACCATCTATCCGACCCCTCAATACTTGTTCCCTGTTTTACGTTTCACTTATCGTTATGCTACCGAATCTATTCAGGCTAACCGTATTCGCTAAGCGCTCTCTTCAATCCATAAATCGCTGTGAGTATACTCGATCCCTTTTTTCTTTAAGCACTTTTGGGTGTTTCATACGTTACGAATATTCAAACTACAACTATCACACTACTCAAACTATTTGAACGTTAACCGTTAATGCATGTTATACGTGTCTTATGAATGCTTGTTGTTATGTTTACACATGGAATGCTGTCTACCTGCCTTAGCAACGATAGTACTATAGTTTGGACTCAGCACCCGTTTACACGGGGGTTGTTAAGGATCTTTTACTTGCATGGATTACGGTGGTAATCATGTATTGCGAACTGCCTCAGGCAGTCAACCCGCAGTCATTGGTATCGATGGATCTATGTCGATAACTAACGTGCTTGATTTCACTATGTGTACGTGCTGGTTATGCGTAAATGAATTCGAACTCTATATGCTATTATCAAACTTGTATGCTCACCTTTACATTATATGTATTGACTTTTATTTTAACGTATGTGACAGGTGCTTAGGATGCATGTGTGGTAGGAAATTGAAGCTAGAATAAAGCTTTAGAGCCCAACAAATAGTTGTCTGTGGATAACGAACTAGGGGTCTCTAGAAGCAGATAAACAATTGCTACTTATTTAAATCTGAGTTGTCGGAACAGAATATTTGTCTTGATGCTTGTCTGTAATAATTATTTGACTGTTTGAGATACGGTATGGGACGTATTATTTAAATTGAATAGTTTTGATAATTGTTGTGGAAACTTCTGGACAATCTGTTTCGCTCAGTGCCATGCCCCGATGAATTCCGCCATCGGTTGGGGTGTGACATGAATATACATCAATTCAGGAGAAAACTCAATAAATATTAGAAAACCCTGTTGTGACTGCTGTCTTTCTAATCACACGGACTTTCTGTTCGTCTAGTTACACGTTAAATTCTACCAATAAGACTATCTCCAATCTCCAACCCAAAATACATAAAAACACCCACAAACTTGCGTACAAGTGCATAATTCTACCAATAAAGAATTAATTGCTTGTTAGCATTTATAGGGAATTCAATATAACTGATATGGTTTAGGATATTATATTATCATTTCTCTATAATTGGTTGGATGACACGTGACACTTTTTAAATGGTGTGGAGGACTACCCAACCTATAATAAAAACCAATATATAATAATATATAATAAAGGGGAGAGAGAGAGAAGTCAGAGCATAATTAAGGGGCCCCACAACTTTTGCCTCGTCTCCAACGGCTTGGAGAAGCCGTGAAGGACGCGACGACCCAGGGGGGGTGTGCGACGTGGCCGACTGTAACACCCTTGCTATTATTTTAGGTTTTTCATATTATTTACGTAAGTAAACATGTAATTATAATTACATATACATTGAAAAATATGGTTAAATTAAAACATTTTCAGATTTAAAACAATACAATACAATATGTACAAAATCTTCGTTTTTAAATGACGACGAAACCATGTGCGGAAGCTTGTATCTTGATCGTGTTCGGTTCTTCAATGAGCTTGATCTTCATCCTGGGCATCTTGGCATTCACCTATGAACAAAACCAACATAAAAGTTAGTTTTGATAACTTAAATATAAGTCTAAACAAGTTCTAAGCAACGAATAATCAAACAAAATAATTATTTCCAACTTTGATGTCTCCCGCGTGTCGCGGGAGACCCATCTCAATGTGTCGCGTGTGACACCTGTGTCACTTCAACCATCAAAATACCAAGCCAATGAAATATTGTATTTCATACTTGGGATCGGTACAAATATGTGTATCATTTGCACATATCAATTCTAGTTCGATTTCAAGCTCTAAATATCTTTCTGGAAGGTTATACGCGCACTGATGCGTAAATATAACCAGTTTAATGCAACGAACACTCCGGAATAGTGAAATAGGCTTAACATACCTTAAATAACCTTTACATAACTTAGAAATAAGTTTTGAAGGCTTTGGTATGGCAAATACAAGTTAATTCGCTTACAGGGACTAAAGTTGACAAACTGCGAAAGTATGCCAATTTGAACTGTAACAGACATTCCGGAACATGACCATAAGTTAAACATACCATAAATATCCTTTACATAGCTTAGAAATAGGCTTTGAGGGGTTCGGTATGCTAAAATAAACTTTTGGGTCATTCAGGGACTAAAAGCGTCAAAAAGTGCACAAGTTTGCATTTTCGCGCATAACTTACGTTCTGAATACCTCCGGACATCCAAAAATTTATGTAAGCACTAAAATATTTTATTTTAGTGTTTGGCATAAGAAAAATCCATTCGTCGCGTCATTTGGATCGTTTTTCGCGCTTATGCGCATTCCGTCGTAATTAACCGAACATCGCAACCGTACGGCTAAACGAACCGACATCCGAGATATTTTTGAGCACATTTTAAGTTCCCTATACTTTAACTTCATTTTAGAGCCTTGAAGTGAGGTTAACGGGGTTAAAACGCATCGAAAATAGCTTAAACGGGCTGCAGGGACCAAAACTGTAATTCTGCCAAAATAGGTGCTTGCGCACCGCAACAAATATTTGTTACGGTGCGCAAGCAGGGGTCAGTTATGTAGAAACTCATTTTCTCAGCAGTTAACTGTAACATCCCGAAAATATAAAATATTATATCAGAATTATAAAGCCTAAATAAATGAGAGTTTACTAACTAGGAATTTTAACCTAGTTAGTTAACTAGTCTAGAGATAGCTTCTAGAGTGATTAAAAGCTATCAAACTATATGTGGAACAAAATAGAGGGACCATAGTTGTTAACTCTAAAACTTAATTAAAATTTAAGAAATAAAAATAAACCAAACACCCAAACCAGGGTTGTTGGTCGATCAAAAGAGACAGGGGGCGACACCCCCATTCCAAAAACCTCAATCTCACAAAAACTCTCAAATTGAAGATGCAATTCTAATCCAAAACGAAATCCGAGTTTAGATTATCGATCCTCATCACAAGAGGATCATAAGGTATGTAAAAATTCGTGTTAATCCTTTGTTTGAAATTCTCATGATTTTGGAAATCTAAGATTAGATAATTGCATGTGTGTTGTTTGATATGATTAGAGATGATGTAGTGTCTAGAAGTGAAACCTAGACAACTACATATGAAATCATGCCCAAATTCTGGAAATTTTAAGAATCCATGGAAGCTAGGTTATGGGTTTTGTAAGATGAAGATGAACACTAGGGTTTAGGATGATTATTCTAGTGTATTTTGATTGTTGAAAGTGATTTCCAGAAAATATGATGCTTAAAACACTATAGGATGGCTCTATTGTTGTCAAGTTAGCTAATTAATAAGCTAAGAAGTTGATTTCTAAAGATATAAAAATTCTGCACATGAAGTGTTTGTTGAAATGCCTCTATGAAGGTTTTAAAACTGAAATTTGGAGCTTAAACGCATAATCATAAGGTTTTGGTGTGTTATGCGAATTATGATTTAAAGAGAGTTCTAAAACGCATCATAAATGGACTCTATAGGAACGGACGCAGGAACGTCAAGCGGACACACGGGTGGCGAACCACGTTTAAAGGGCAAACTTTGAAGGTATGTAACTTGTTCCGTTACATTTAGTAGATTGGATAATTTTGTAATGAGTACTCGAGTTTAGAATAAAGAATGCTATGAAATTAAATATTTGTGTCGCTATATAGAGAATAATTGGTTAAAAGTTGGATATAATCCGTTGGTAGTTGTCATAAGGAAGGAATTTCCGTAGACAAGCTAAACGGGTCAAATAACCAAATTAAAGCATGATTAATACTACGGAATATGATGGATTGTCTTAGATATTGCTTGATATATTTATAACATGTTAGAATTGCTAGAATCTGATGTTGTAGTTGTTAGAAAAGTACGTTCCAATAGTTTGGTTCGAGGGACATGAACAAAACAAACAAGACCTGAAATTTCCAGGTACCACCGTAAATTACGGTATTACCGTAATTTACGGTGAAGGTTATATTTGTTACGGTATGGACCTACTGATTTACGGTGATCATACAAATCCAAGACTCACCGTAAATTACGGTGATACCGTAATTTACGGTGGACCCAGATTTAATTTTTTTTTTATATTTTGTTATGTCAACTTTGATGTTAAATTCTTGGAACTATATCACATACTAAGATCAAAACTAACGTCTTAGACGGTTTGATCATAGGTAATTAATGAAGCTTACGGATGGCGATCAAGTGATTAATGAAGAACCGAACACTCTATTTTGAAGCTTCCGCAATGTCTTAGATCTTTTGTAGTCTTTAAATATGGGTTGTAAACAAAAATTTGAAATGATGTAACTTACTCACTTTTTGATTAGGATCTTGAATACTTATTAATTTTGCTAATGTTAAGTCATGTGCTTTAACTATATAAATTATCAAGGGTATAAATCTAGGGTGTTACAAGTTGGTAATCAGAGCTCATGGTTGTCAATAAGTGTTCGGTTCAAGCTTGATCGATCGTCCGGTAAGAATTAACTTGTTTTGTTAATAAATTATGTACTACGTATAAAATGAGAAATGGACAATATGCATGAAAAGAGTGTGTAAGCTCACTCAAAAAGCAAGAAATGCATGAAACATGAATTATCAAATCAAGTTACGGACTTGATTAAATAGAAACATGAATTATCAAATCAAGTTACGGACTTGATTAAATAGAAACATGAATTATCAAATCAAGTTACGGACTTGATTAAATAGAAACATGAATGAATCAAATCAAGCTATGGACTTGATTGGATAGAAACAAGAATTATCAAATCAAGTTACGAACTTGATTAAATCAAAACAGGTAAAGCATGCGTTATAAATAGAATGTTTAACAATCTGTGTAAACATTTCAGAAATCGAGATGGCTGATGGAGGCAATGATAATGCGGTGCCAAGAGTCACCGAACAAGTGAGGGAAGTGATTGCCGAAGAGGTTGGAAAGGCGATCGAAAACAGTTTGTCGGACTTTATTGATAAAATCCAAGACACGGTTTTATCAATAGTAGAAGATAGAATCAAGAAACTGGAAGACGATTCAAATGTAGTAAAGGAAAAAGCGTTTCGGACGCTAAAAGAAAGGCTAACTCAAGCTCCGGTACTGACATTGCCGGACGGAGTCGAAGACATGGTGGTTTATTCGGATGCTTCATTATCGGGGCTCGGTTGCGTGTTGATGCAACGGGGCAAGGTAATAGCCTATGCCTCGAGACAATTGAAGATGCACGAGAAGAAATACCCCACGCACGATCTCGAATTGGCAGCGGTAGTGTTTGCATTAAAAATATGGAGACATTACTTGTATGGAGTGAAATGCACCATATTCACCGACCACAAGAGCTTGAAATACTTCTTCGATCAGAAGGAGTTAAATATGCGACAAAGACGGTGGTTGGAAACGGTGAAAGACTATGATTGTGAGATACATTATCACCCCGGAAAGGCAAATGTGGTAGCGGACGCTCTGAGCAGAAAAGCGGATTATGTTCCGATACGAGTACGATCGATGCAACTCGTGGTAACCTCGGGTATACTTGAACGTATTCGAGAGGCACAAATAGAAGCAGTAAAAGAAGAGAATTGGAAGAAGGAAAGGATAATTGGTCAGTTGAAAGACTTGTCGGATGGGAATCACGGGTTAAAAACTCGATCCGGAAGGATATGGGTCCCACATACCTGTGGAGTAAAGGCGCTTCTACTTGATGAAGCTCATAAATCCCGTTATTCAATTCATCCGGGTGCGACCAAGATGTACAATGATTTGAAACAAAACTATTGGTGGCCCGGAATGAAGAGGAATGTAGCGAAGTATGTGGAAAAATGCTTGACATGTTTACAAGTCAAGGCGGAGCATCAGAAACCCTATGGCAAACTCCAACCGTTGGAAATTCCGGTTTGGAAATGGGAACATATTACAATGGACCTGTTAACCAAACTGCCTAGGACAAATCGTGGTTATGATGCCATATGGGTGGTGGTGGATAGATTGACGAAAAGTGCTCACTTCATTCCGATTCGTGAGACTTATACGTCAGAAAAGATGTCAGAAGTCTATACCAATGAAATCATAGCACGTCATGGAGTGCCGGTGTCCATCGTGTCCGATAGGGATACCCGGTTTACCTCGAAATTCTGGCGTGAATTTCAAGAACAAATGGGGACCAAGTTGTACATTAGCACTGCGTACCATCCCCAAACGGATGGACAAAGTGAGAGAACGATACAAATATTGGGAGATATGCTACGGGCGTGTATAATCGACTTTGGAGGCAGTTGGGATGTTCACCTACCGTTAGTCGAGTTTTCGTACAACAACAGTTACCAATCTAGTATTAAAATGGCACCATACGAACTGCTTTACGGTAGAAAGTGTCGAACCCCGGTTTGTTGGGGTGAAGTGGGTCCACGCGAACTCGCCCATCAAGACAATGTTACCAATCGAGTTTTCGATCATTAGGATCCGACCAAACATAATAGGTGGCTATAGTATATAGGGAATAACCTTCCGAGGTTATACCTTATGGTCGCTTCGTTTAAGTAGTTGTATGATAGGTAGTTTATATGCCTTAGGTAAATTACCAAAATACCCCTTTGATGCCAAAATTCATTTTAAACATATGTAACATAACTTTTGACTTCTAAACTGATTTGACAACAATATTAGACATGTTAAGGCATATGTTACTTGACATAGGACTAGTTAGGCGGTCCGAACGCGTTTTACGCAAACGACGCGTTAAAGTAGCATAAGCTACCTAAACAGGTCGTAATGGGTCGTAAGCACTTAGGTTAGGTTTCATTTAGTATGTAGGCTTTGTTAAACCATATTACATGTGTTCCTACACTCATTTGGTTTACAAACCCTCATGCTACCCGATCTTCCGATTTAGGTCCGGTTTATTAATGTAGTTACCTATATTAGGTGCCGTTTGATATTCCGAGATCTCTAGAATTGCTTGGTGGTTATCTTAGGACTTCTGAGCAATCTCAAGTGAGTACATAGACCCCTCTTTTACTGTTTTCCAAACTGTTTTGGGGTGGAACACATGTGCCTACTTGTTACTTTCGTGCTTTCCTGTTTTCACATCATATACCTGCTATGTTTGTTAGTACATTATAGTACATGATTTCATTACATTTCATGCTATGTATGTCCATTGTGTGCATACTTAGTACATTGTTTTACATTACATTTCTGCTATGTATGTTAACTGATAGCATGCTAGCACATTGATTTACATGACTTTTCTGCTTTGTATGTTAACTTAGCATACTTAGTACATTGTTTTTATATAACATGTTCACTTTTGCTATGACATTTGGTTTGCACAAACGAGACTATTATACGTTCATTAACATTAGCTACGCCGCTCGGTAGTAAGTACTGGTACCATAGGACTTGACAAATCCCATTCCTGACATCCCGGGTTTGTTTGGATGTAAGGAATGACTGAATCCGAAAACATTACTTTTGATAACCTTGACTGAAAGGGTTATCCGACTGTCTCAAGGCTTGAATGTATGCGTTAACTTACCACATAAATGTTTGTATCAATGTAACATGCATTACTTTGCAAAACATAACTTTTTGATATATTCAAAATACTTTGTTTTGTACATTTATACATTTATACATTTTAGACTATGTGACAATACTTTACTTACAATACATAACATTTGTTACACATTACTTGACTACTTTTGGACTTATAAACATTTGACATGGCTTATACAAGGACTTTTGACTATTGGTTTAAACATAGACTTTATACATTGGTGGTTTGTTTAAGTGATTTAAGTAACGAGGCATGTGCAATATGATACAAGCATGGTGGATACGCCGTTAGTACTTCCTATATATAAGTGTTTGTATGGTATTACATATCGTAGCGTTATTTGAATCATTTCAGTTTGAGACATATAACATTTTATACAAATAACATACTTTTCACAAGACATTGATTTACAAACAACTTATCATATACAAACACATTTTTACATGGTTATTTATTTAACCTGACATTTATTTATACATATCATCTGATCTTATCGTTTTTCAAATGATTTACATGACAAAGAAAATTACAAGGTTCATGACTAAACATTTTCTCAAACATAAGTCATGAATTCTGTTTTCACAAAACCTATGTATCTCACAGGCATTTTTATGCTGACGTACCTATTTTCACATGTGTTTTCAGGAGATGATGCATAGGACTTATCAAGACATACTTAGGCGGACCTTTGCCTTAGTGACTTAAAACGAGACAAGAACTAGTTAAATTTTGTTATGTACTCTTTATTTCTTGTTTAAAGACAATGTAACTCGCTTGTTTGTTGAATAAAACGAAACTTTAATTTCCATGGTTGTGAAACATTAATTCTGTTACAACACTCCCCGATGTTTCCGCCACGTTTTGTATGTTCTACGTGGTCGGGGTGTGACATCGCGTGTCGCGGCGATCGTCGCGTGTCGCGCCCCAAGCTGGGTCCTTCGTCGCGTGTCGCGGGGGAACCCAATTTCCAGCGGGTTCATTACTGTAACCTGCATTTTCTGCCCAGCTATAATTTTCAACAAAAATCAAACTTGAGATTGTCTTAACTTTTTATCTACAAGTCCGTTTTACGCGATTCCTTTTCCTACGCGTTCGTAATTTAATTCTCCATCATATGGAGTTAAAATTCAACATACAAACTAATAAAATTCCAAATTTTTAAGCAATCGACTTATTATTCAAAATCAACATTTTGACCCGTTGTATTTAAAACCACCAACTTGATTCTTAAACAACCAAAATACATACGCTAGTGTATTTTAACCCAAAATCTTTAGCTCGGGTTCATAATAATAATTTTTTTTTAAAATTGCGCGACTAGTTCGTAGGCTATGTGCATAAACTGTTTTTGACCCGTTTAGGGAATTTAAGCAATTTAGTCTAAAACTTGCCGTTTTCTAATGTTTTTGACCAACATTGTCCTTTTAACTATAAATCTATATATACGCGTACCTGGCTCGAGTCAATACATAGACCCGTTTTATACCTTGCTTTAACTAACTGATATTCTATGGCGTCGCAATCTACCAAATTGCTAATTGCTCATGTTAACATATGACTTGACAACAATCATTAGCCGATATTGTCAAATGGTGTTTTCACCACCATTTGACCCGTTTGGACTGTATGACCAACATTTGCATAGGTTAATAAAACATGGTTTTCAATTTCTCACTTTCACATCCGACCCATTTCGGATTTTAACTCAAGATCCTTTTTAAACTAAATTTACATTAGTCGACGCTTGACTATATTTCCATTTTTTACCCTCTTTCTCATAAACCATGGTTTCTATCATTTATATTTGTTCCGACCCGTATCATTACGTGTCGGAACCCGTATTTCGAATATTAATCTTCTCGTATTCATAACTTATAGAATTTATACGTATTCTACCAAGAAGTGTAAGTTTCACTTACCTTGCATCCGGTTATGTCCTTTTTCCGCGTACTCGATCCGTTTGACCCGCTTCTTTTCCCAAGTCTTCATCTAGCTTGTCTAGAGTCAAACTATCATCATCACAATTCGTAAGACGGTTAGATTAGTCATAATTGTTTACGACTATTTCATCCTACGGGTTTTATGTCGAATTTATCATTCGATCTAATCATTGGTTGGTTTGACTTTTTAAAAGTCAATTGACTTATCAACATGTTCAAATGCACATTTGGTTCATTGAACTCACTTAGGCATATCTCATCCGAACTCTTAATGAAATCAAATTTTACACACAACCAATTAGACCGCGATTTCATTTAGGCATTTCATATCACTGAAAATTGGCTGTTTTTGGTGACTTGTTTAACCTGTTTACAGGCCTTCAAAAATTATGATTTTTTTGTGTGGCGTACCACTCGGAGGGTTAGACCCTGTGTTAAAATTTCAAGATCTAACTCTTCACCAAAAATTCGTAAAAATTCATTTACTAAGCTGCAATCAGATTCGTCACTTCTGACTGCAGCTTACGGAAAAATTCATTTAAAATTTCTCGTTTATCCGATCGACGAAATTCCAATTGGCGATTCTTTTAATCACCTAAAAATATCTACAGTAAGAATTTGAGATCATAACTCAATTCCTAAATTGAGTTATAACATTCGTAATGGGCTGCAAATTCTGCCAGAAAACGCTGCTTGAACCTTTGATACGGAAAAATTCATAAAACGCTCAATTTTCGTCGAAAAAATGCGAATCCAGTGGGGTTTTAAAGATATTTCCTGGAATTACGTTTTAGACTCAAGAAACACATGTTTTTGTCACGTTTTGTTCAGGTTACAGCCAATACAAGTCGGCTGTAATTTCTAATCAGGAGCTGTTTGAATTCAGCTTTCAATTTAAGCATGTTCTTGACATCATAACACTATTTTTTGCAATCAAAACCCTAAAAACATCTCATACACGAATTTAGTCAAAACCCACTTATCACCTTCAATGGTGATCATGGAATTCTCAAGCATTGAGCACAATTTCAACAATCTAATAACTAGGGTTTGTTCCTAGACATTATTTCACTCTAATTTCATCCAAACAACAATCATTCAAGCTTAAATTTCGAACTTCATAAATTCATCAAGAATCCCAACTTCATGAATATCAAAAATTTGACATACCTTACGATCCTTGCGACCAGGTGATCGTTTCTATGTATTCATGCATCGGTTTTGGCCTTGAATCAAGCTTCAATTTGATGATTTTGTAGAGTTTAGGGTTTGATCCCTTTTCTCCTGCTCTGGTTGATCGACCCACACACACACCAAGTGTGTGTTTTGTTTTTTTTTTTAATAAAAATAGTTTGCCCTCTTGGCAATAATGGTCCCTTATGTTTTATTTTGATCAATTTAAGATATAATTCACTATTTATAACTTAATCACATATTACTAACTAGGTTAATTATTCCTAGTTAATTTAATGGGTTCGGGAAGTCAGAACCCGTTTTATTTTAAGTCCCGTTAACTCGGGCCTTCTATATACTTTGTTTTCTCAAAGTATTTATCCTCATTTTATTTATTATTAAGCTTATTTATTTAAATCCTAATAATTTCCGGTTTAATCTTTTCTGCTACCGGTATTATACCCGCTGTTTAGTATTAACGGAGTCTAATTACTAAACCCGTTTTCGGGGTGTTACACCGACGACCCGAGACGGGGAGGGGACGACCCCCACACCCGATGGTCTTATGAGATAGTTGGAAATTTTCACCTGCCTAATCATAATGTGTCATGTCAATTCTTCTTTTATACACCACTCTTGCCTAAAAAAACATAGGGTGATGGTTTCACCCAAACCATTTAAAAAAAAAGAAACATGAATGATTGGTTGAAAGAGAGTGGGGCCCACCATTACCCTCTCTCTCTCATTTTCCCCGCATGCGGTGACAACTCCCTGCATTCACCCTTCACTGCGCGGCAATTGGGTGTTGGCGGCACATTCACCTCGTGGCAAACAACCACCCCGCACGCCTTGCCGCACTTACCCCTCTTACCCTTAGAAGTATACTATTGTCCCTCTCATACACCACTCTTGCTCAAAAAAACATAAGGGGTGGTTTCACCCAAACCATTAAAAAATGCATGATTGGTTGAAAGAGAGTGGGGCCACCATTACTCCCTCTCTCTCCTCTTCCCCGCATGCGGCAACAACTCCCCGCATTCACCCTTCACCGCGCGACGATTGGCTGTTGGCGGCACATGCACCTCGCGGCAAACAACCACCCTGCACTCCCCCCTCCTTAGAAGTATACTATTGTTTGATATGTTAGAAATTAATAATATAGAGTAACTTGGTTTTAGTTTTTATTATACCCTTAAGTTTGTTTCAGTTTTAAAAAATAGAATAATGGATTTTAATAATCCTAACTATTAGTTATTGGCCGATAATGGTTTCAACTTAAAAAATAACTAATGGTGGTCCCACTTTTTCACATATTGTAACCAATGGAGCTTTACTAACAGAAAAGGAAAGGGGGACAAAAAGAAATTAAAGTTTTGTCACTGAAGATCTATTAGTTTAAAATATGTGAAAAGATTAGACTATCACTAGTTATTTTTAAAGTTAGGACTGTTACCGGCCAACAGCTAATAGTTATGATTATTAAAATCCATTACTCCTTAAAAATTTGTTTCAATTTTAGAAATACTCTTTAAACTGTTATCAAATGTCTAAATAGTTGGTTTACTTTTAGTTATATATCGATATATATTTAATATGGGTGGCACTCGGTTACAAAGTCCATTTTTCCTACAAAGTGTACAGTCATAAAACACCACAATTTCAGCCATAAAACACACTCAAAACCCACACATAACATAGTGAAGATCACTAACACACAATATCCAAACCCTAATAGTACTTAAAAACTTCAAACACATCATCGTACAACTATGCATATAAAACACAACATTATAATCAACATAAAACACACTAGTATTAGTCATTCGATAATCAAAGCTTTATCATCCAAAACATAACACAAAACCCAAACATATGCTGTTTTAGTAATTTCCACTAAGTTATTTGTGGGTTTTGAATATGTTTTATGGTTGATATTATAGTTTTTATGACTTTTTACACTTTGTAGGAAAAATAGACTTTATAGTCAACTCTCATCCATATTCAATATATACTAATGTTTTCATATTCAATATATACTAATGTTTTAATTAATTTAAACGATGAGAGAATATGAGGAAAAACGACATCACACATTCCACATTTTATGAAAAATCAAAAAAAAAAAAAAAAAAAGAAAATAAGCAAAGAGTGGTATGACAAACAAGGAAATCTAGAAAAAAATGGGACCAACTCCTACCCCTCTGAAGAAACATCAAACTGATATGATGATAAGTTTATGGTTTGTGATTCGACAAATAAGGTTAATCTTCTTTATCTCGTCCAAACTGTGATATGATGATCCTGCAAAACACTATACACACCGTTAAGCTCGTTACGAGGAGGGGAATAAGGGTTCTCCTCGTAACTACCATCCGGCGTGAGAATAAGTATATGCTTTGAGGATATAAGTGTGTGATTAAGAGTGAAAGAGCAATGAAGCAGAATCCTTAAACCTGGAGGTGAAGCTCACTATTTATAGTCGTAGTGGTGTGGAAGAAGACGGGCTGATGGGCCTTGGGCCTGTAGTCGACAACAAGGAATATCCGTTTTGTCCCATCTGCCACAACCGTTGGTGCTTTTGGGCGAGATGGAAGCTGGCGCACGCTAAATGGATCCACGTGGCCTGACCGTTGTCCTTGTTGTCTAGTCTGTCATCAGCGGCCAAGTGGAGATTGTGGAGGAGATGTCGACGCATGCTTATTGGTGACATGTGTGCATCCTTGTGTACCTTTTTGTCTCATGTACGACTGTTAATCGTGGAGCATGATCGGACACAGCCTGTTGGACGCTCATTGGTCCACCGCTCTGCCACTTGTACCTTTAATACTTGGCTTAGGATTACCTGCGCTTCTTTCCTGCGCGCGACTATCGGGATATCCCGTGTAGTCGGCACAAGGTCCAGGAAGTGAGGGTTTTCATCCAAGGAACCTAGTGTGGAATCTGATTTTGTATTTTCCCTGACCCCGCGTGCGATTTAGGTCACACCTGATTAGCCGACGCATGGTTGGGAAAGCTACCAAATTAGCCTGGTAAGACTATGATCTCGATATATATTCAAATAGTGTGTGGTTCATTGGGGAACACTAAAAAAGTGAGGAACAGTGGGGAAACGACTCAAACGAACTCCGATTGGACTCATTCCAGCGGCGTTGGAACCGGCTCATCGAACACTAACTAGGATCTCTTAACCCTAAACCCTAAATCATCCCTAAACTCTAAATATATTAGGGTTTGGCTTTTAGGGTTTAGCTTTAAGGTTTAGATTTAGGGTTTAGCTTTAGGGTTTAACTTTAGGTTTAGCTTTAGGGTTTAGATTTTAGGGTTTATAGTTTAGATTTTACGGTTTAGCTTAGGTTTTAGCCTTAATTTTTAGCTTTAGGGTTTAGAGTTTAGAAGTTAGGATTTAGGGTTAAGAGATCTTAGTTAGGGTTCGACGAGACGGTTCCAACGCCGCTAGAATGAGTTCAATCAGAGTTCGTTTGAGTCGGTTCCCCGCTGTTTAGTGTTCCCCAATCAACCTTCCCCTATAATATATACTAATGTTTTAAATTAATTTAAACGACGAGAGAATGGAAAAACGACATCACACATTCTGCATTCCCTTATATATTAAAAAGGAAACGTTTTGAACAGTAGTAACAATATAATATATTAAAAAGGCCACTAAGTAGAAAAGCAGGGGCACAACTTTCTTGGGGCGGAAGGGGGCGCTCGCCCTCTCGAACTTTTCGACGTTTAATGTTATGAACAGTAACTTCGTATATAAATTTTTAGGTATATACGTTTTCGCCCCCCGGAATTGGGAAAAATCGACCCCCAAGCTTCGCCAATGTAGAATAGGTTATAATAATAAATATAGTTTTTTTAATTATTTTTATTATCTTCTTCACTTTTTAAGTTAGATAAATTTATGTCAACTGGTACTGGTATCGAAAATATCAATACGGTTATCGGTTGTAACACCCTTAATTTTATACTTGAATTAATCACTAATTTATACCAAAAGATAATAGATTAACATAAGTTTAATAAGTGACATAAACCTTAGTCATCTAATGACTAGGTTGGAAGTTTCAACATTTGCTTAATTAATTGTTTACAACCCATGAACAAAATCTAAGTATGATAAAAACAATCGCGGAAGCTTCAAAATGTAGTGTTCGGTTCTTCACTAATCACTTGATCGCCACCCGTAAGATCCACCAATTTACCTATGATCAAAACCGTTAAAAACATTAGTTTTGACGTTGTTATATAATATAAACACAAGGTTTATCATCACATTGGGAATAACAAAAATATAAAAGCTATTCTGGATCCACCGTAAATTACGGTATCACCGTAATTTACGGTGAGTCCTGGAAATGTTTGGTCACCGTAAACCAGGAGATCCACGCCGTAACATATCTGACCTTTACCGTAAATTACGGTACTACCGTAATTTACGGTAGTACCTGGAAATCCATGTCTTGTTTGTTTTGTACATTTCACTCAAACCCAACTCTTGGAATTTACTTTTCTAGCAAACCACTACATCAAAATTCTAGTAGTTCATACATGTTATATATTAACCAATTATCAAAGAACAATCAACCATATTCCGAAGCATTAACCATACTTTACTTGGTTATCCGACCCGTTTGGCTCGTCTAAGGAATCCTCCTATATGACAACTATCAACGAGTTCAAACCAAGTTTTATAAATCATTCAATGTAGCGACTTTATCGCTTAATTCAAAACAACTCTCATATAAAAATTCAAGTACACATTATATAAACCTCCAATCTACCAAATGTAACGGGTCAAGTTACATACCTTAACGCACGCCCTTCAACCGCGAATCACCACCGGCTTGTCCACTCGACGTTCCGGTATCTTGTCCTATAGAGTTCAATTCAAGACATGTTTAGAACTCTCTTTAGACCTCATTTTGCAAAATATACCGAAACATCATACTTATGCGTTAAAGCTCTGAATTCCCATTTAAAAGCCTTCTTTGAGGCATTTATACAAACACTATGAGGGCAGAATTTCTACATCATTAATGGCTATGATTGTTAATTGGCTATGATTTTAAAAGTATGGTTGTTAAATACTGAGACGGCTTTTGATAAAAGCAACCGGTTTAAATCAAATTTTTGACCCCACAAAAAAAAAAAAAAAAAAAAAAACACATTATACGCATTGATGGTATCGTCAAGTAGTTTAACCCCTTTTTGTATATATTTTTCGCTTTGGTTTTTCGTATAATCAGGTTTACAAATTGTTGGCAATGACGAATCAGTTATAACGGTTTCTATTAATCGAATTACATCAGAATAGCGTAAGGCTACAATGATATACGCGAGTCTTTATCTTCCAAATAGATAATTGGATTGATTTTTTAAAGTTGTTTTTTAATTAAAAAAAATAGATGCTAATTTATTCGTAAATCGATGAGTTTACAATGTTAATATCCAACAAAGAGATTAACCTTAAGAAATTTTCGAACAACTTACGTAAATCTATGAGTTTACAATCTCAATTCCAACAAAGAGATTAGTTTTAAGAAATTTTCGAACTAACTTACGCGTCTTCTTGAGGATGTCATTAAGTCCGACCTAGTGGCGGAGTTAACTCATTAATTTAGGGGTATTCTAATTTTTTTTTACCGGTCAACGTAGTAGCAACAGGGACGCCGGGAGTCTGGGATGATCACAATTCTGTGACGTTCTGTTTCTTACGTTGCCCGTCCATACACAAAACAAAAAGGATATTTTATTGTTTTGGGGCTTGGGTTATGTTTATCAATTGGGCCTCTTTCAATTATATTATACTTTTGGGTTAACTCTATCATTTGGTCCTAATTATTGTACAAGTTTAGTGTTGTAAAAGATTTGGGCTTATAAAAGTTTGGAATTTTAATAAATTAAATTATCCTGTTTTTTAGGGGTATCCCCCTATTTGTTCAGGGATATCATTTATATAAAACCGAAAAAAAAAATAAAAAAAAATTACATTACGAATACGGGTTTGAGTCCTAGCCTGTGATACCCCTCCTTATACTATACCTCAGCCACTGGTCCGACCGTCGGATTAACGTAAAACTAAACGAGTTGACCGAAAGAGTTAAAAAGATACGTGAAAAACAGGCTGAGCTCCAAATTGTCATAGACGCACTTTACGTGCGTCACATTCAGCCTAACAATTTATATACTATAAATTAGCAATATGTATGTGCATTCTTTGTTTGTACACCATATATGCTTTGCTGTTTGTTTATGCAGTTGTTGGTTGTATCTTTGGCCGATTTGGTTGCAAGTTACTTTGGTATTTAAAGTTGTTTTTCATGGTGGTTTTGTTACATGTATGCGTTGGTTGGTTTGTTGAGCACGTTTTACGTCGGTTACTTTGACCAAATGGATTAATGGGTTTGTGTGGTTTTTGGGGTTTGCGATGTTTGGGGTTTTGATGATTTTTCCAAACGGCTTCGTTAGTTAATTTGTGCTTTGATTTTTAGATCTTTTTTCGGTTGTGTGTTTTGATGTAGATGTATCATGTATGTGTGTTTTTGTGGTCTTTATTATTCTGATGGGTGTTTTTAAGTGGGTTTGTTTTACCTACTAGCCTTTGTTGGTTTGTTTACGCTTTGTTAGTTTTTAAGTTGGTCGGGGTTTTAGGTAGTGTGTTTATCCCATACTTGATGTCGATGAAGGTGATACATGTTTGTTCATCCGAGACTATTATTACGTAAGCATGTCTTCTGAGGTTTGTTCCAGTCTGATTCATTTGATTTATTTGTCAGTGTTGATGGATTTTGCAGCTAGTTTTGATAAAAAAATTAATAGCATTATGTATTTTACTAGTTTTAAGCAGTGTAAGTTTTGTAATATTTTTATTAACAATCAATGTGATTTGTATTGTATACGATTATAGTTTACTTAATCTGTCGACAAATTACCATGTTCGCTAACAAACCCCGCCATAACACGGGCTTACACCTAGTTTATGTTATTGTTATTATAGTTTAGTTCGTAAAAAATATTTTATAAACAATAAAATAGACAAAACAGTATTCAAAATACTTTCTTCACTTATAACTTGACGATGAAAAAAGTTGAGATGAGCATGCGTTGCTGTATCAAGCGGTGGTCGATGAGGATAAGTAGGATGACATCTAAAAGAAAACCAAACACCATGCATGTTTTACACGTGTCCATCAACACGCCATATTACGACACATGTAAGTACCACTATCATAGTCAACATCGACCTCAGACATTAACTGCGGTATTAAATACAACACATGCAAACTTAGTAGAAAAACTGAAGATTAATTTTGATGAAAATGGTGTCGCTAAGAGTCTGTGTTTATGTTTCTCTAATCGTACATGCCTTCTTCTTGCTTCCAACTGGAGTCTTGTGTGGTATTTAACCATTTTTACCGTTGAAAAAATCGTTCATTAGTGAAAATCTTTTGTTGTTTATTAGTGAGGGGATCGGTTAATTTAGTATTCAACTTTTTTGTTAAATAAAATTAGGTTTGCTTATCAGAAAAATTCTACATGGTTTAGGAATTAAATTGGTACTTTTCAGTGCTTTTTGAAAGTGTGTACTTGTAGACAGTTCGCTACCTTGAAGCCAATATGGCAAGCGAACTCCGTAGAGTTGGTGAAAAAACCGGTTTAAGTTTGGTAAAAAAAAAAGAAAAAGAAAGCGTCACTTGGTTGTGACTTTTTCAAAAAAAGGAGATAAAGAGTTAAAAAGTCAATAAGGAGAAATGGAAAAGCTCGTCCAAACATGCCCTTAGATGACAAGCGAACTCTAATAGAGTTCGGTGAAAAACCGGTTAAGGCTAGTGATGGAATTCGCTTGTCGGGTATTAGAGTTCGCTGAAAAACCGGTTAAGGCTAGTGATGGAATTCGCTTGTCGGGTAGCAAATTGCCTAGACGGCCGAAGGTTCCAAAAAAAAAAAAACACCTTTAAAATATCATTCTTGTTTCTAAACAACCTGCAAAAACATTATTTATCTTGTCCGTTATACACAAAAATTTGGTTATATGACTAATCTAGCTTGCTAGAATTTTTAAACAGATGAATAACATATAATACCATGATTCGCAGATGAAGAAGACGATCTTCTTCAAGGAATCAACAGTTTTCGCCAATCCAGGAACTTAGCAGCCTTATCAAAGAACAATAACGCCGAATGCATGGCCGACCAAATAGCCGATGCATTGGAACATAAAGCATGCAGCACCATGGCGGGTCCAAGCATCATCACAAGCACGCAACCGCGGTACGCAAACTATCCGGATATCGTTAAGAAGTGCGATATCGATATTAACACAACAACGGACGGTGTCATACTGCCCGTTTGCGTGCCTAAACGGGTCCCAACCCTCGTACTCACCAACTATACCCAATCCTCGTACGCTAATTATTTGAACAATTCGCGGTATAGTGGAGTTGGAATCGGCAAGGAGGATGATTGGGTAGTCATGGTGCTCAGTGGCGCAGGATATGAGGGGCCGGGGGGGGCGCCCGACCCCCCGAACTTTTTGCGAAGTAGTGTTACGTATCTATTTTTCGTATAGAAATTTTTAGGTTTATATGTATTCACCCCCCCGGTTTAAAAAAAAAATTAGGTATATATTTTTTTGGACCCCCCGGTTTAAATTTTTTTTTTTGGTATATACGTTTTCGACCCCTCCTGTTTTATAAAAAAATATTTATTAGTTAAACATGTTGGTGACTTGCTGCTATCCGGTCAAAAAAACCCAAAAAAAAAACATTATAACTTAGTCCATTACTTAAAAGCCCAAACTTAGCCCATTATAACTTGAAGTCTTGAATAGCCCATTAGTTAAACACTTAAACATGTTGCTACTTGCTGCTGCTAACCGGTCACAGAAGAAAAAAAAATTGCTGTTGCTTGCTGTTGCTGCTAACTGGAGAGTGGAGCTCGAGGAGAACAGAAAAAAAAAACGCAGCGGTTGTGGGCTGTCTTCTTCGTTCGACTAATCGACTTCGAGGAGACGAGGTATGTGTTTTTTTTTTATCTTTAGGTTTAAATTAGGGCTTAATTTATGTGATTTAGGTTTAAATTAGGGATGAAATTGGACCGATTTTTTGCCATAAACTTGTTGAAATTAGGGATTTAGGGGTGAAATTAGGCTATAACCATGCTAGATATTAGAAAAAGGAAATGCCTTGTTGATGGTTAATTAGGCTGTAACCATGATTTTTGCAAAACTCTTGTGCAATGTCAGAAAAATAACACGTACAAATTGGTTGAAAAAGTGTGTCGGCTAATCTTGACGCTTCCAGTTTCGACTGCAACAACGGAAAGAGGATTTTCAGCGATGAAAATATTTAAGACTCGACTTCGCAATAAGATGTCAGATCAGTATCTAGCAAACAGTATGGTGATTTACATAGAAAAGGAGATTGCTGAGAGCTTTGATTCGGAGTCCATAATTGACGAATTCAAAAATCTTAAAGGAAGACGAGCAGAACTATAATTCTTCATCCAGGAGAACCGGCCACCGGGTACCCACATTCCTCTTCTTTTTAATGTTTTCGTGTCTTTGTTCAATTGTTTGTTAAACAATGTTTACGTTTTAATGTTTGAGAACGTATTTTATTTGATATTAATATTTGACCCGATCCGACCCGAATCGAATCACCGACATCCGACCCAAACATAGAATTTTTTTTAGGTCCGGTACCTTCCACCCCCCCGAACATTTTTTTCAAGCTTCGCCACTGATGGTGCTTGCCACCAACACTCCGGCTGGGACGTTTTCGAATGTGGCTGCGCCTAGGCTCGGTTTGATTGCGCGTATGAGCTTGTCCATGGTGGTTCTTACGTTGGTTTGGTTAGGAATTTGGTAAGTGATGGTATGTAGATTTAGCTAAATATGGTGTGTTTTGTTGTGTATTAACGTGAAAAGACTCCAGATATGGAAAAATATATGTTTTAATTGTTCTTTCAATTTGATTGTTTGGGTTGCTACTATATATATACGTCATCCGGTAATCAAGTGGCTAACTTCAACAATAATTTGTCATCACTTTTTACAATATTTTGTAGTAGTGAGGGGTTGGAGTTGGTACCATTTTTTCTAGATTTCCTTGTTTGTTATATCACTCTTTGCTTATGTTCTAATGTTTTTTTTTTTCTGATTTTTCATAAAACTAGTTTTTTTACTAACACCGCAACGAACGTCTTTTGTTGTTTAGTCTGTGTTTACATGTGTTTTGAAATCACTACATGCGCGTTGCGCACGGAAACCGTTAACATGAATAAAAAGAAAATATAGGAAAAAACACTAAAAGATAACCAAAAGAAAATCAACCAAAAAAATTGTATCGAAATAATATAGGAAAAAACACTAAAGGCTTTCGTCCACCATGCTTTTCCTTTGCTGAATTGGAATCATCTTCCAATTTCTTGATTCTCTCTTCTACTATTGATAAAACTGTGTTTTGAATTTTATCAATAAAGCCCGACAAACTGTTTTCGATCGCCTTTCCAACCTCTTCGGCAATCACTTCCCTCATTTGTTCGGTGACTTTTGGCACCGCATTATCATTACCTCCATCAGCCATCTCTATTTCTGAAATGTTTACATAGATTGTTAAACATTCCATTTACAACACATGCTTTACTTGTTTTGATTTAATCAAGTTCATAACTTGATTTAATCATTCTTGTTTCAATTCAATCAAATTCGTAACTTGATTTAATCATTCTTGTTTCAATTCAATCAAGTTCGTAACTTGTTTTAATCATTCTTGTTTCAATTCAATCAAGTTCGTAACTTGATTTAATCATTCTTGTTTCATGCATTTCTTGTTTTTGAGTGAGCTTACACACTCTTTTCATGCATATTGTTCATTTCTCATTCTTTACGTAGTACATAATTTATTAACAAAATAAGTTAATTCTTACCGGACGATCGATCAAGCTTGAACCGAACACTTATTGACAACCTTGAGCTCTGATTACCAACTTGTAACACCCTTAATTTTATACTTGAATTAATCACTAATTTATACCAAAAGATAATAGATTAACATAAGTTTAATAAGTGACATAAACCTTAGTCATCTAATGACTAGGTTGGAAGTTTCAACATTTGCTTAATTAATTGTTTACAACCCATGAACAAAATCTAAGTATGATAAAAACAATTGCGGAAGCTTCAAAATGTAGTGTTCGGTTCTTCACTAATCACTTGATCGCCACCCGTAAGATCCACCAATTTACCTATGATCAAAACCGTTAAAAACATTAGTTTTGACGTTGTTATATAATATAAACACAAGGTTTATCATCACATTGGGAATAACAAAAATATAAAAGCTATTCTGGATCCACCGTAAATTACGGTATCACCGTAATTTACGGTGAGTCCTGTAAATGTTTGGTCACCGTAAACCAGGAGATCCACGCCGTAACATATCTGACCTTTACCGTAAATTACGGTACTACCGTAATTTACGGTAGTACCTGGAAATCCATGTCTTGTTTGTTTTGTACATTTCACTCAAACCCAACTCTTGGAATTTACTTTTCTAGCAAACCACTACATCAAAATTCTAGTAGTTCATACATGTTATATATTAACCAATTATCAAAGAACAATCAACCATATTCCGAAGCATTAACCATACTTTACTTGGTTATCCGACCCGTTTGGCTCGTCTAAGGAATCCTCCTATATGACAACTATCAACGAGTTCAAACCAAGTTTTATAAATCATTCAATGTAGCGACTTTATCGCTTAATTCAAAACAACTCTCATATAAAAATTCAAGTACACATTATATAAACCTCCAATCTACCAAATGTAACGGGTCAAGTTACATACCTTAACGCACGCCCTTCAACCGCGAATCACCACCGGCTTGTCCACTCGACGTTCCGGTATCTTGTCCTATAGAGTTCAATTCAAGACATGTTTAGAACTCTCTTTAGACCTCATTTTGCAAAATATACCGAAACATCATACTTATGCGTTAAAGCTCTGAATTCCCATTTAAAAGCCTTCTTTGAGGCATTTATACAAACACTATGAGGGCAGAATTTCTACATCATTAATATTGATGTTTATAGTTTGCTAATTAGTTAACTTGACTTCAATAAAGTCATCATATAGCATTTAAACATCATACTTTTCTGAAATCACCTTCTAAAATCGAATTGCATTAGAATAATCACTCTAACCCTAGTGTTCATCATCATCATGTAAAACCCACAACCCACCTTCAAGGTGTTTATGGAAATTTCCTGAATTTGGTCATGATTTCACATGAAATTGGCTAGGTTTTACTTTTAATCACCATATCAATTCTAATCTAACCACATAACACACATGCAACATAAATCTTCAGATTTTCCAAACTCATGAGAAATTCAAGTAAAGAGATTTCATCAAATTTTACATACCTTAGAATCCTCTTGCAATGAGGATCACAATTCTAGGTTCTAATTCCGATTTCAACTTGAATTGAGACTTCAATTTGCAGATTTTAGGAAGTTTTAGGGTTTTGAATATGGGGGTGTCGCCCCCTGCTCCTTCTTGGTCGACTAGCACTCCTCAAATGGGGTGTTTGGTTTATTATTTTTTTTATCTATTTTAGTTACACATTTAATAACTAAGGTCCCTCAACTTTCTTCAACATATTATTTAGTAGTTTTTAACCCTATTATAGGCTATTTCTAGTCTTGTAATTAACTAGGTTAAAAGTCCCTAGTTAAAAATTTCACGTCTATTTATACTTTATAGTTACAATATAAAGTTTTATATTTTCGGGGTGTTACAAGTCCACCCCCCTTAAAAAGGGTTTCGTCCCCGAAACCGAAGTACGTACCAAATAATGTAGGGTGAAGACGTCTCATCTCCTCTTCGGACTCCCATGTAGTGTCCGAACCTTCCTATGCTCCCATTTGACTTTGACTTGGTCAATTTGTTTATTTCGTAAATGTTTGACCTTTCTGTCTAAAATCTCCACCGGTCTTACCGCATAATTCAGACTATTATCCACTTCGATATCTTCGTAATGGATATAGGCCGTTTCGTCTGCTAGGCACTTTCTTAATTGCGACACGTAGAACGTGCCATGGATTCCACTTAGCTCCTCCGGTAATTCAAGGCGGTAAGCTACCTTGCCAACTCTCCCGATAATTTTAAATGGTCCAATAAACCTTGGGCTTAGCTTCCCCCTTTTTCTGAATCTAATAACACCCTTCCATGGGGAGACTTTTAGCATGACCATGTCACCAGCTTGGAATTCAATCGGCCTTTTCCTTTTATCAGCATACGCCTTTTGCCTGTCTTGAGCCGCTTTCAAGTGTGCCCGAACTTTATCGATCTTTTCATTCGTGGCTCGTACTATATCTTGGTGGGCGAGTTCGCGTGGACCCACTTCACCCCAACATACCGGGGTTCGACACTTCCTACCGTAAAGCATTTCGTATGGTGCCATCTTAATACTAGATTGGTAACTGTTGTTATACGAAAACTCGACTAACGGTAAGTGAACATCCCAACTGCCTCCAAAGTCGATTATACACGCCCGTAGCATGTCCCCCAATGTTTGTATCGTTCTTTCACTTTGTCCATCCGTTTGAGGATGGTACGCAGTGCTAATGAACAATTTGGTCCCCATTTGTTCTTGGAAATCTCTCCAGAAATTCGAAGTAAACCGGGTATCCCTATCAGACACGATAGACACCGGCACCCCATGACGTGCTATTATTTCATTCGTGTAAACCTCTTACATCTTTTCTGACGTATAAGTCTCACGTATCGGAATGAAGTGAGCACTTTTCGTCAATCTATCTACCACTACCCATACGGCATCGAAACCACGACTCGTTTTAGGCAACTTGGTTAGTAGGTCCATTGTGATATGTTCCCATTTCCAAACCGGAATTTCTAACGGTTGGAGTTTTCCGTATGGTTTCTGATGCTCCGCCTTGACTTGTAAACATGTCAAGCTTTTTTCCACGTACTTCGCCACATCTCTCTTCATTCCGGGCCACCAATAATTTTGTTTCAGATCATTGTACATCTTGGTCGCACCCGGATGAATTGAATAACGGGATTTATGAGCTTCATTAAGTAGAAGCGCCTTCACTCCACATGTATGTGGGACCCATATCCTTCCGGATCGAGTCTTTAACCCGTGATTCCCATCCGACAAATCTTTCAACTGACCAATTATTCTTTCTTTCTTCCAATTTTCTTCTTTTACTGCTTCTAATTGCGCCTCTCGAATACGTTCAAGTATACCCGAGGTTACCACGAGTTGCATCGATCTTACTCGTATCGGGACATAATCCGTTTTTCTGCTCAAAGCATCCGCCACCGCATTAGCCTTTCCTGGGTGATAACGTATTTCGCAATCGTAGTCTTTCACCGTTTCCAGCCATCGCCTTTGTCGCATATTTAACTCCTTCTGATCGAAGAAGTATTTCAAACTCTTGTGGTCGGTGAATATGGTGCACTTTACCCCATACAAGTAGTGCCTCCATATTTTTAATGCAAACAATACCGCCGCCAACTCGAGATCGTGTGTGGGATATTTCTTCTCGTGTATCTTCAATTGTCTCGAGGCATAGGCTATTACCTTGCCCCGTTGCATCAGCACGCAACCGAGTCCCGATAGTGAAGCATCCGAATAAACCTCCATGTCTTCTACTCCGTCCGGCAATGTCAGTACCGGAGCTTGAGTCAGCTTTTCTTTTAGCGTTTAAAACGCTTTTTCTTGATCGATTCCCCAAATAAACTTTGCTTTCTTTTGGGTTAGCTTTGTTAGCGGTGACGCAATCTTGGAGAAATCTTGGATGAATCTCCTATAGTATCCCGCAAGTCCCAAAAAGCTTCTAATTTCAGAAGGGTTCTTTGGAGGATTCCATTTTGACACAGCCTCTATCTTTGACGGATCCACCAATACTCCGTCGGCACTTATGACATGGCCAAGAAATTGTACCTCTCGTAACCAAAAGGCACATTTAGAGAATTTTGCGTATAGCTTCTCTCGTCTAAGGGTCTCTAACACTTCTTGTAAGTGATGTGCGTGTTCGGCTTCACTTTTCGAATACACCAATATATCATCGATAAACACGATGACCGACTTATCCAGCATTGGCTTGCAAACCCGGTTCATGAGGTCCATGAAAGCCGCAGGTGCGTTTGTTAGCCCAAATGACATTACGAGGAATTCGTAATGTCCGTATCTCGTGCGGAAAGCCTTCTTCGGCACATCTTCTTCTTTGACCTTTAGTTGGTGATACCCCGATCTAAGGTCAATTTTGGAAAACCAGTCCGCACCTTGTAGTTGGTCGAATAAATCATCTATCCTCGGAAGCGGGTATCGGTTCTTTACCGTGAGTTTGTTTAACTCCCGGTAATCAATACACATGCGCATGCTCCCGTCTTTCTTTCTCACGAACAATACCGGTGCGCCCCAAGGAGACACACTCGGCCTTATGAATCCCTTGTCAAGCAGGTCTTGGATTTGGGACATCAACTCTTGTAATTCCGATGGTGCAAGTTGGTACGGGGCTTTTGCTATGGGTTTCGCGCCCGGAATCAATTCGATCCCGAACTCTACTTCCCGTTCAGGCGGTATCCCCGGTAAATCTTCCGGAAAAACATCTTCATAATCTCGTACTACCGGTACATCTCCAATCTTTCGTGATGCTTTCTAGGGCTCATTAGCGTATATTATGAATGCCTTGCATCCTCGCTTCATTAGCTTGTGAGCTTTCAACATTGAGCATACTATGGGGTTGCCTCCTTTTTCGCCATAAATGGTGACGTGTTTCCCGCTCGGAGATGTTAGTTTTATCTCTTTACGGAAGCACACGACTTTTGTATGGTGTCGAGATAACCAATCCATCCCAACGACTACTTGAAATTCTCCCATCGACATCGGGATTAGATTTATCAAATATTCTTCATCGTCGATGCTCAGTTTACAATTTTCACATACATCACAAACAATAAAGCTTTTGTTATTACCTATCTCTACTTCTAAAGGCACAGGTAATTTTGTTAGAATAAATGAAGGATGTCGAATAAGTCCATATGAAACAAAGGATTTATTCGCACCCGTATCAAATAACACGTGTGCAGGAATTGAATTTACAGCAAATATACCCGAGACCACGTCAGGTTCAACCTTTGCTTCTGCGGCGTTTAGTTGAAAAGATCTTGCCTTTGCTTTCGGGGCTTCACCTTTCGGTTCCTGCCCATCCTTCTTTCCAACCAATTCCGGGCATTCCGACTTCTTGTGACCCGTTCGATAACAATTGTAACAAACCGTCACTTTCTCCGGGCATGATATAGCCATATGTCCCGTTTTCTTGCATATGGGACAAGGCTTATCCTTGTAACGGCATTCGCCTTTATGACCCTTCCCGCAGATTTTGCAACTTGGCGACCCGCCTTTCGTATCAGATTTCTTTGCACTTTCGTTTGTTCGTGCCTTCTTAGTAGGGCTTGGATTCACATCTTGTGCCCTTCGTTCACCCCGTTCTATGCTCTTTTTCAATTCGATCTCTCTTTCCCGAGCAGCATTGACAATCTCGGTAAGGGTCTCGTATTTTGAAGGGGTTATGAACTCTCTATACTCCGCACTTAGCATGTTATGGTAGTAATAGACCTTTTGTTCTTCGTTTGTCACCAAATCATCACAGAACATTATCTTGTCCATAAACATCCCCGTGATCTTGTCTATGGATTCACCCTTGTGTCTGAGTTGCATGAACTCTTCCTTGATTCTATTTATGACCGCTTTGGGACTATGGTGTTTAAGAAACGGCGTCTTAAACTCCTCCCATGTCATGGCCTTAGCCGCTTCACCTCCAATCTCCTTCTTTTTGTTATCCCACCAGTCTTTCGCTTGACCTCTTAATTGACCCGTACCATAAGCTACGTAGTCGTTTTCATCACAATGAGTTCTCTCGAATACTCCTTCGATATCACTTAGCCATCGTTGGTACACAATTGGATCAACCTCTCCATTATATATTGGTGGTTTACAGGCCATGAATTCCTTGTATGAACAAGGCTTTCGTCCACCATGCTTTTCCTTTGCTGAATTGGAATCATCTTCCAATTTCTTGATTCTCTCTTCTACTATTGATAAAACTGTGTTTTGAATTTTATCAATAAAGCCCGACAAACTGTTTTCGATCGCCTTTCCAACCTCTTCGGCAATCACTTCCCTCATTTGTTCGGTGACTCTTGGCACCGCATTATCATTACCTCCATCAGTCATCTCTATTTCTGAAATGTTTACATAGATTGTTAAACATTCCATTTACAACACATGCTTTACTTGTTTTGATTTAATCAAGTTCATAACTTGATTTAATCATTCTTGTTTCAATTCAATCAAATTCGTAACTTGATTTAATCATTCTTGTTTCAATTCAATCAAGTTCGTAACTTGATTTAATCATTCTTGTTTCAATTCAATCAAGTTCGTAACTTGATTTAATCATTCTTGTTTCATGCATTTCTTGTTTTTGAGTGAGCTTACACACTCTTTTCATGCATATTGTTCATTTCTCATTCTTTACGTAGTACATAATTTATTAACAAAATAAGTTAATTCTTACCGGACGATCGATCAATCTTGAACCGAACACTTATTGACAACCTTGAGCTCTGATTACCAACTTGTAACACCCTTAATTTTATACTTGAATTAATCACTAATTTATACCAAAAGATAATAGATTAACATAAGTTTAATAAGTGACATAAACCTTAGTCATCTAATGACTAGGTTGGAAGTTTCAACATTTGCTTAATTAATTGTTTACAACCCATGAACAAAATCTAAGTATGATAAAAACAATCGCGGAAGCTTCAAAATGTAGTGTTCGGTTCTTCACTAATCACTTTATCATCACATTGGGAATAACAAAAATATAAAAGCTATATGTTTTTAAACCTTGTGTTTATATTATATAACAACGTCAAAACTAATGTTTTTAACGGTTTTGATCATAGGTAAATTGGAGGATCTTACGGGTGGCGATCAAGTGATTAGTGAAGAACCGAACACTACATTTTGAAGCTTCCGCAATTGTTTTTATCATACTTAGATTTTGTTCATGGGTTGTAAACAATTAATTAAGCAAATGTTGAAACTTCCAACCTAGTCATTAGATGACTAAGGTTTATGTCACTTATTAAACTTATGTTAATCTATTATCTTTTGGTATAAATTAGTGATTAATTCAAGTATAAAATTAAGGGTGTTACATGATTAAAAGTAAAACCTAGCCAATTTCATGTGAAATCATGACCAAATTCAGGAAATTTCCATAAACACCTTGAAGGTGGGTTGTGGGTTTTACATGATGATGATGAACACTAGGGTTAGAGTGATTATTCTAATGCAATTCGATTTTAGAAGGTGATTTCAGAAAAGTATGATGTTTAAATGCTATATGATGACTTTATTGAAGTCAAGTTAACTAATTAGCAAACTATAAACATCAATATTAATGATGTAGAAATTCTGCCCTCATAGTGTTTGTATAAATGCCTCAAAGAAGGCTTTTAAATGGGAATTCAGAGCTTTAACGCATAAGTATGATGTTTCGGTATATTTTGCAAAATGAGGTCTAAAGAGAGTTCTAAACATGTCTTGAATTGAACTCTATAGGACAAGATACCGGAACGTCGAGTGGACAAGCCGGTGGTGATTCGCGGTTGAAGGGCGTGCGTTAAGGTATGTAACTTGACCCGTTACATTTGGTAGATTGGAGGTTTATATAATGTGTACTTGAATTTTTATATGAGAGTTGTTTTGAATTAAGCGATAAAGTCGCTACATTGAATGATTTATAAAACTTGGTTTGAACTCGTTGATAGTTGTCATATAGGAGGATTCCTTAGACGAGCCAAACGGGTCGGATAACCAAGTAAAGTATGGTTAATGCTTCGGAATATGGTTGATTGTTCTTTGATAATTGGTTAATATATAACATGTATGAACTACTAGAATTTTGATGTAGTGGTTTGCTAGAAAAGTAAATTCCAAGAGTTGGGTTTGAGTGAAATGTACAAAACAAACAAGACATGGATTTCCAGGTACTACCGTAAATTACGGTAGTACCGTAATTTACGGTAAAGGTCAGATATGTTACGGCGTGGATCTCCTGGTTTACGGTGACCAAACATTTACAGGACTCACCGTAAATTACGGTGATACCGTAATTTACGGTGGATCCAGAATAGCTTTTATATTTTTGTTATTCCCAATGTGATGATAAACCTTGTGTTTATATTATATAACAACGTCAAAACTAATGTTTTTAACGGTTTTGATCATAGGTAAATTGGTGGATCTTACGGGTGGCGATCAAGTGATTAGTGAAGAACCGAACACTACATTTTGAAGCTTCCGCAATTGTTTTTATCATACTTAGATTTTGTTCATGGGTTGTAAACAATTAATTAAGCAAATGTTGAAACTTCCAACCTAGTCATTAGATGACTAAGGTTTATGTCACTTATTAAACTTATGTTAATCTATTATCTTTTGGTATAAATTAGTGATTAATTCAAGTATAAAATTAAGGGTGTTACAAGTTGGTAATCAGAGCTCAAGGTTGTCAATAAGTGTTCGGTTCAAGCTTGATCGATCGTCCGGTAAGAATTAACTTATTTTGTTAATAAATTATGTACTACGTAAAGAATGAGAAATGAACAATATGCATGAAAAGAGTGTGTAAGCTCACTCAAAAACAAGAAATGCATGAAACAAGAATGATTAAATCAAGTTACGAACTTGATTGAATTGAAACAAGAATGATTAAAACAAGTTACGAACTTGATTGAATTGAAACAAGAATGATTAAATCAAGTTACGAATTTGATTGAATTGAAACAAGAATGATTAAATCAAGTTATGAACTTGATTAAATCAAAACAAGTAAAGCATGTGTTGTAAATGGAATGTTTAACAATCTATGTAAACATTTCAGAAATAGAGATGGCTGATGGAGGTAATGATAATGCGGTGCCAAAAGTCACCGAACAAATGAGGGAAGTGATTGCCGAAGAGGTTGGAAAGGCGATCGAAAACAGTTTGTCGGGCTTTATTGATAAAATTCAAAACACAGTTTTATCAATAGTAGAAGAGAGAATCAAGAAATTGGAAGATGATTCCAATTCAGCAAAGGAAAAGCATGGTGGACGAAAGCCTTTAGTGTTTTTTCCTATATTATTTCGATACAATTTTTTTGGTTGATTTTCTTTTGGTTATCTTTTAGTGTTTTTTCCTATATTTTCTTTTTATTCATGTTAACGGTTTCCGTGCGCAACGCGCATGTAGTGATTTCAAAACACATGTAAACACAGACTAAACAACAAAAGACGTTCGTTGCGGTGTTAGTAAAAAAACTAGTTTTATGAAAAATCAGAAAAAAAAAAACATTAGAACATAAGCAAAGAGTGATATAACAAACAAGGAAATCTAGAAAAAATGGTACCAACTCCAACCCCTCACTACTACAAAATATTGTAAAAAGTGATGACAAATTATTGTTGAAGTTAGCCACTTGATTACCGGATGACGTATATATATAGTAGCAACCCAAACAATCAAATTGAAAGAACAATTAAAACATATATTTTTCCATATCTGGAGTCTTTTCACGTTAATACACAACAAAACACACCATATTTAGCTAAATCTACATACCATCACTTACCAAATTCCTAACCAAACCAACGTAAGAACCACCATGGACAAGCTCATACGCGCAATCAAACCGAGCCTAGGCGCAGCCACATTCGAAAACGTCCCAGCCGGAGTGTTGGTGGCAAGCACCATCAGTGGCGAAGCTTGAAAAAAATGTTCGGGGGGGTGGAAGGTACCGGACCTAAAAAAAATTCTATGTTTGGGTCGGATGTCGGTGATTCGATTCGGGTCGGATCGGGTCAAATATTAATATCAAATAAAATACGTTCTCAAACATTAAAACGTAAACATTGTTTAACAAACAATTGAACAAAGACACGAAAACATTAAAAAGAAGAGGAATGTGGGTACCCGGTGGCCGGTTCTCCTGGATGAAGAATTATAGTTCTGCTCGTCTTCCTTTAAGATTTTTGAATTCGTCAATTATGGACTCCGAATCAAAGCTCTCAGCAATCTCCTTTTCTATGTAAATCACCATACTGTTTGCTAGATACTGATCTGACATCTTATTGCGAAGTCGAGTCTTAAATATTTTCATCGCTGAAAATCCTCTTTCCGTTGTTGCAGTCGAAACTGGAAGCGTCAAGATTAGCCGACACACTTTTTCAACCAATTTGTACGTGTTATTTTTCTGACATTGCACAAGAGTTTTGCAAAAATCATGGTTACAGCCTAATTAACCATCAACAAGGCATTTCCTTTTTCTAATATCTAGCATGGTTATAGCCTAATTTCACCCCTAAATCCCTAATTTCAACAAGTTTATGGCAAAAAATCGGTCCAATTTCATCCCTAATTTAAACCTAAATCACATAAATTAAGCCCTAATTTAAACCTAAAGATAAAAAAAAAACACATACCTCGTCTCCTCGAAGTCGATTAGTCGAACGAAGAAGACAGCCCACAACCGCTGCGTTTTTTTTTTCTGTTCTCCTCGAGCTCCACTCTCCAGTTAGCAGCAACAGCAAGCAACAGCAATTTTTTTTTCTTCTGTGACCGGTTAGCAGCAGCAAGTAGCAACATGTTTAAGTGTTTAACTAATGGGCTATTCAAGACTTCAAGTTATAATGGGCTAAGTTTGGGCTTTTAAGTAATGGACTAAGTTATAATGTTTTTTTTTTGGGTTTTTTTGACCGGATAGCAGCAAGTCACCAACATGTTTAACTAATAAATATTTTTTTATAAAACAGGAGGGGTCGAAAACGTATATACCAAAAAAAAAAATTTAAACCGGGGGGTCCAAAAAAATATATACCTAATTTTTTTTTTAAACCGGGGGGGTGAATACATATAAACCTAAAAATTTCTATACGAAAAATAGATACGTAACACTACTTCGCAAAAAGTTCGGGGGGTCGGGCGCCCCCCCCGGCCCCTCATATCCTGCGCCACTGAGCACCATGACTACCCAATCATCCTCCTTGCCGATTCCAACTCCACTATACCGCGAATTGTTCAAATAATTAGCGTACGAGGATTGGGTATAGTTGGTGAGTACGAGGGTTGGGACCCGTTTAGGCACGCAAACGGGCAGTATGACACCGTCCGTTGTTGTGTTAATATCGATATCGCACTTCTTAACGATATCCGGATAGTTTGCGTACCGCGGTTGCGTGCTTGTGATGATGCTTGGACCCGCCATGGTGCTGCATGCTTTATGTTCCAATGCATCGGCTATTTGGTCGGCCATGCATTCGGCGTTATTGTTCTTTGATAAGGCTGCTAAGTTCCTGGATTGGCGAAAACTGTTGATTCCTTGAAGAAGATCGTCTTCTTCATCTGCGAATCATGGTATTATATGTTATTCATCTGTTTAAAAATTCTAGCAAGCTAGATTAGTCATATAACCAAATTTTTGTGTATAACGGACAAGATAAATAATGTTTTTGCAGGTTGTTTAGAAACAAGAATGATATTTTAAAGGTGTTTTTTTTTTTTTGGAACCTTCGGCCGTCTAGGCAATTTGCTACCCGACAAGCGAATTCCATCACTAGCCTTAACCGGTTTTTCAGCGAACTCTAATACCCGACAAGCGAATTCCATCACTAGCCTTAACCGGTTTTTCACCGAACTCTATTAGAGTTCGCTTGTCATCTAAGGGCATGTTTGGACGAGCTTTTCCATTTCTCCTTATTGACTTTTTAACTCTTTATCTCCTTTTTTTGAAAAAGTCACAACCAAGTGACGCTTTCTTTTTCTTTTTTTTTTACCAAACTTAAACCGGTTTTTTCACCAACTCTACGGAGTTCGCTTGCCATATTGGCTTCAAGGTAGCGAACTGTCTACAAGTACACACTTTCAAAAAGCACTGAAAAGTACCAATTTAATTCCTAAACCATGTAGAATTTTTCTGATAAGCAAACCTAATTTTATTTAACAAAAAAGTTGAATACTAAATTAACCGATCCCCTCACTAATAAACAACAAAAGATTTTCACTAATGAACGATTTTTTCAACGGTAAAAATGGTTAAATACCACACAAGACTCCAGTTGGAAGCAAGAAGAAGGCATGTACGATTAGAGAAACATAAACACAGACTCTTAGCGACACCATTTTCATCAAAATTAATCTTCAGTTTTTCTACTAAGTTTGCATGTGTTGTATTTAATACCGCAGTTAATGTCTGAGGTCGATGTTGACTATGATAGTGGTACTTACATGTGTCGTAATATGGCGTGTTGATGGACACGTGTAAAACATGCATGGTGTTTGGTTTTCTTTTAGATGTCATCCTACTTATCCTCATCGACCACCGCTTGATACAGCAACGCATGCTCATCTCAACTTTTTTCATCGTCAAGTTATAAGTGAAGAAAGTATTTTGAATACTGTTTTGTCTATTTTATTGTTTATAAAATATTTTTTACGAACTAAACTATAATAACAATAACATAAACTAGGTGTAAGCCCGTGTTATGGCGGGGTTTGTTAGCGAACATGGTAATTTGTCGACAGATTAAGTAAACTATAATCGTATACAATACAAATCACATTGATTGTTAATAAAAATATTACAAAACTTACACTGCTTAAAACTAGTAAAATACATAATGCTATTAATTTTTTTATCAAAACTAGCTGCAAAATCCATCAACACTGACAAATAAATCAAATGAATCAGACTGGAACAAACCTCAGAAGACATGCTTACGTAATAATAGTCTCGGATGAACAAACATGTATCACCTTCATCGACATCAAGTATGGGATAAACACACTACCTAAAACCCCGACCAACTTAAAAACTAACAAAGCGTAAACAAACCAACAAAGGCTAGTAGGTAAAACAAACCCACTTAAAAACACCCATCAGAATAATAAAGACCACAAAAACACACATACATGATACATCTACATCAAAACACACAACCGAAAAAAGATCTAAAAATCAAAGCACAAATTAACTAACGAAGCCGTTTGGAAAAATCATCAAAACCCCAAACATCGCAAACCCCAAAAACCACACAAACCCATTAATCCATTTGGTCAAAGTAACCGACGTAAAACGTGCTCAACAAACCAACCAACGCATACATGTAACAAAACCACCATGAAAAACAACTTTAAATACCAAAGTAACTTGCAACCAAATCGGCCAAAGATACAACCAACAACTGCATAAACAAACAGCAAAGCATATATGGTGTACAAACAAAGAATGCACATACATATTGCTAATTTATAGTATATAAATTGTTAGGCTGAATGTGACGCACGTAAAGTGCGTCTATGACAATTTGGAGCTCAGCCTGTTTTTCACGTATCTTTTTAACTCTTTCGGTCAACTCGTTTAGTTTTACGTTAATCCGACGGTCGGACCAGTGGCTGAGGTATAGTATAAGGAGGGGTATCACAGGCTAGGACTCAAACCCGTATTCGTAATGTAATTTTTTTTTATTTTTTTTTCGGTTTTATATAAATGATATCCCTGAACAAATAGGGGGATACCCCTAAAAAACAGGATAATTTAATTTATTAAAATTCCAAACTTTTATAAGCCCAAATCTTTTACAACACTAAACTTGTACAATAATTAGGACCAAATGATAGAGTTAACCCAAAAGTATAATATAATTGAAAGAGGCCCAATTGATAAACATAACCCAAGCCCCAAAACAATAAAATATCCTTTTTGTTTTGTGTATGGACGGGCAACGTAAGAAACAGAACGTCACAGAATTGTGATCATCCCAGACTCCCGGCGTCCCTGTTGCTACTACGTTGACCGGTAAAAAAAAATTAGAATACCCCTAAATTAATGAGTTAACTCCGCCACTAGGTCGGACTTAATGACATCCTCAAGAAGACGCGTAAGTTAGTTCGAAAATTTCTTAAAACTAATCTCTTTGTTGGAATTGAGATTGTAAACTCATAGATTTACGTAAGTTGTTCGAAAATTTCTTAAGGTTAATCTCTTTGTTGGATATTAACATTGTAAACTCATCGATTTACGAATAAATTAGCATCTATTTTTTTTAATTAAAAAACAACTTTAAAAAATCAATCCAATTATCTATTTGGAAGATAAAGACTCGCGTATATCATTGTAGCCTTACGCTATTCTGATGTAATTCGATTAATAGAAACCGTTATAACTGATTCGTCATTGCCAACAATTTGTAAACCTGATTATACGAAAAACCAAAGCGAAAAATATATACAAAAAGGGGTTAAACTACTTGACGATACCATCAATGCGTATAATGTGTTTTTTTTTTTTTTTTTTTTTTTTTTGTGGGGTCAAAAATTTGATTTAAACCGGTTGCTTTTATCAAAAGCCGTCTCAGTTTTTAACAACCATACTTTTAAAATCATAGCCAATTAACATATTATGCAGTGTTCGCCTAATCACAAACATTAAATATAGGTATTAACATATATTATCAATTAGCAACAATAGTGCTCAAGAGAAGACACGATTGTAATAAACAACTCCATGCCAAATATCGACCCCCATCACGGCTATTATAACCATAAATTACAGTCACTCTTAGATGACAATAATGTCATCTTCATCGATTATCAATTTCACAACAATATGACTTCAAATTGAAGCCAACCAACAAAGACAACACATTTAAATACCCATACATAAAACAACCTATTAAGCACAATGTACAAATCAGCCAAGCATAAAACACCACATAAGCATGTAATACAAATCAATTAAGCATAGCTATGTTGTTAATTAATAATACATAATATACAAATGTGACCAACATCTCAATTGTTCAGAATCGACTTGGCTAACGAACATGTACAACATTTAAAGACAACCAGACTTTGCCAAGTGATAATACATAAATCATATTGCATGCGACAATAAAATTGTAAGAAAACCATGCTTAGAAGCTAAGGACGATTGCAATACATAATGCCAAGCCAAATCTCAAGCACCATCACAACTATTGCTCTTGAATGAGCAATAAGCCAACTTCAACAAGACAAACACTAACCACTTAGCCGGAAAATGGGAATAATATACAAATGTTCCTAATACCTCGACTGTTCAAAATCAAATTGGCTGACGAACATGCACAACAATTAAACGCAACAAAATGTTGCCATGTTATAATATATAAATCATAGTGCATGCCCTAACATCCATAACCAACAACAAAACAATGAGAAAACCAAGCTCATAAGCTACAGACAGCTGCAATACACAATCCCAAGACAAGTCTCAAGCACCACCACAACCATTGCTCTCAAATGAGCAATAAGCCATCTTCATCAAGACAAACAATAACAATTAAAACTTTGACACAACCAATAAAAAAGAAAACAAATCTTCTTAACCATAGAGATCTCGGATGAACAATACAATTTCGTCATAATCGACCCAAACAACCAAAAAGTTAAACCAAGTAAAAATCTATCATCAAAGTTACTCGTGAACCAAAAATCAACAACAATCTCATCACATAATCGAAAAAACCCAAACAACAACACCACCAGGTGGGGCTTAATCATAGCTCATTTAACATCAAAAGAAGAACATGCAAGAAGATATCCTTCAAAGTACAACAAACAACACATCAAACCACCAAACAAAAGCACCGGTCGGAAAACTTGCTTAAAAACCCGCCCGAATCCTAGAAGTTTCAGGGTAAACGGATCAGAAGGCGGGGGTAGTGGTTGAGAGGGCGTAGGGCAATGGCATAGAGAGAAGGCGGTGGTACGTAGAGAAAGAAATAGACGGCTTCAAAATGAAACCAACACCAAAAGACCACACTTTTAAATACCCAAACTTAAAATAACCCATAAAACACAATGTACAAGCTAACTGTGCATAAAACACCACTTAAACATCTGGCACAAGTCAACATAGCATAGTTATGTTGCTAATTGATAATATATAAATACCTTCTTCCTTCCATACAAAAATATTTCTGTATAAATGCTGGACAACAATACTTGGTTTTTGTTTGAAGTTGTAAGAGCATCACCAATAGAGGTGTTTTTTGGTGGTGTTTTTTGGTGCTAATGTGGCACATGCCCAACCAATGAGAGCATTTCTCTCTCTTGACCCACCCACATACACAAAAAACACTATTTCTCTCTTCTCTCTCCTCTCTCCTACATCACACTCACATAGTTTTATTCCCTCCATTTTTTCTCATTTTTCCCCACAAACATAACTACACTCTCTCTCCTCCACCTCACACCCTCTCTCCTCCACCTCACTTTCTCTCTCTTTAAAAACACCAAAAAAACATGTCTATTGTGGATGCTCTAGGAAATTTCATTATATTAGATTAGATTAGGTTTGTCCTTCCCCCTATTCTATTTTGTCTAGCAACTAGGAAATTCCCTTTACGCAATTCTTTGAATTACCAACCACCAATTTACTTATTCTAACGTTAGTTTGTCACTACAAAATAAACGAGTATCATCGACGGTCAATTACAGACAGACAAATTCTGTAGGTAATTATTGACTGATAATTGATGGAAAACCCAAAAGAAAATCTAAAACAATTTAAAAAATAACATCTTATTTAGAAGTTTCATAATTGACTGATAGTTGATGGAAACCCCAAAAGAAAATCTAAAACAATTTAAAACGTAACGCCTTATTTAGAAGTTTCATACGTTTGGTGTAAAAGTATTATTGATGATGATTTCCTCGGTAGTACATCAGTAATATGGGATTATGTAATACCCCTGAAATCTCCTGAGGGATTAATGAAAATGGGTTTTTAGTGTCAAAGTGGTTTTATGGGATTGTGTAATACCTCCGAAATCTCCTGAGGGATTAATGAAAATGGGTTTTTAGTGTCAAAGTGGTTTTAGAAGTTTTAATTGTGTAAAGGCTTAGGGAAATATTTAAGGAAAGCGCATGAGGGCATGTTGGGTAAATGCACCAATCCTATAGAAGGAAAAAGGAAACCATAGCCTCCATATCCCATCCCCTTCATCTAGAGAGAGATAGTGTGTGTGTGTGTGTGAGAGAGAGAGAGAGTTTAGCTTTGAGCTGTTTTTAAGCCGGGTCAAATAGATATTGAAGGGAAACGATTGGGAAACACTTCCACATCATTATAGATCGAATTTAAGGAATAAGAACCTGTTCGAAAATCGTTTTTGGCTAGTTCAGGTTTGGGTCATGTGGATCTTGCAAAACAGTAAAACTTTACGTAAAAAGGTTACATGTTTTTATGCTTAATGCACAAAATGATGTTATGGGTCCGCTATAGTGAGTTTCAAATGAAAAAGTTAGGATCTTGACGTCGAACAAGTTCGGATCTGAGATCAACTGTCACTTTGCGCGACTAGGGATCTTACAAGGTACATTGCACGCCACTTTGCGCTCTTGATTATTACAAGGGTCTCCAAAAAGCCTAACCCTAAATTATAAAAAGAATCTAGTTGTTATGAATCATTGCAATAGTGGATGACAACTAGATGCACAGTAAAAGCGCACAGTAAAGGAAATAATTCATTCGAATTATTGACACAGTAACTTCAATAATTCGTTCGAATTATTGATGCACAGTACAACATAGTTTCTTTCTTCTGTCTATATAAACTCATGTAATATTATAGTTTTTGAGTATCAAGAAATATATATAAGAAATCCTCTGAAAATTCTCTCTACTTATCTTCTATATTATTCAGCTTTTAAGCTAGTTTTATAACACGTTATCAGCACGAGCACTGTCAACCAAGCAAATCAACAAAAGCAAAGGAGCTATTACCATACTCAATGTAAGAATTTAATATATTTAAATATATACATATATATAGGTTGAAAGCCTAAGGGTGCACCAGTGAGTTGTAAAACCATACACCTCTAGGATGATCTTTTAGATCCCGTTTCTCCTTTATATATATGTATACTTATAATATAGTTCTGTGATAAATTAAAATTAGTACAAGGGACCTATTGCTCTGGAGATATAATAATTATGGGACTACTAACATTTATTTATGTACCTAACTTTTTTGTTTATGCATCTAATATTTATTTATGCAATATAATATTTACTAGCTACAGTGAACTGTTTCAAAACGTATCATGGAAGCCTTAACCACACGTATGGTGTAAGCTTAAATTTTCTTATCTATATAAGAAACTCACTACTCGAGCTAATCTACACATAAGCTACAACTTCTGATATAATTCAACACATACCCAAAATAACCCGTACCCAAACTTTTCTTAGTTTCAACAAAACCATATATTCAAATGGCAAATCTTCCAGTAGCATATGCTGAATCTTCAAATGCAGCAAACATTCATCGATTCCTTCGGTTTACTGATTTACCCAATCGTGAGAGGTATCAAAAACTCAAGAATCTTGAAGTTTTTTCTATTAGCGGTATTGATTGGTATCAAATGGAAATGTTTGATCCAAGTGGTTTACTGGCAAGATTACTACCACATAATACGCCCTGGCGTCGTTTCTTCGACATCCTAGAACCGTCATACGATGAACTTGTATATGAGTTCTTGTCCACTTTCTATTTCAAATATGATAAAAGTCTTACCGATGAATCTATTCATTTTCGACTTTGTGGACAATCTCATAATATGTCATTAACAGAATTCGCAGTTCATCTGGGCATATATACAGATGAAGAAGTTAAACAACCTATTTTTACGGAGGCATCAACCTCTTATTCCTCTGAGGAAATGAGAGAATATTGGCTAGGCCATTCATCGAAAGAGTGGTGTAACAATAATAATTCTATGAAATTCACAGACTCTCGTTATCAATATATGCACCGTGTTTTAGCCAACACTGTCACGGGGCGCAAGAATAATCAACATAGGGTTAGTGCTACCGACCTTTTCCATCTGCATAGTATTTTTTAGCAAGTTCCTTGTAATATTGCCCACGAGCTTGCTACATATCTTTTAAATCAACAAACAAATCCTCTGAGAAGTCTCATGGGAGGGTCTTACATTACAAAAATAGCAAAATCATTAGGTATCTTAAGTAATCAGATTATCCAAGGATTATCCCCACCAAAGGCATCTGGGATTGTAAATTTTAACACTGTTAGGCTAACCCCTGCTCATAATTATACACTAAATCAACCATTCCAGTCGGAGGAAGCTCAGGTTATCTTAGAAAGTACATCAACACAAAATTTACAACAATCATTGTTGCAGCTTCCTCAACCGTCTTTTTATCGATTTGATCTGCAACCACAGCTGCCACCCGTACAAGAACATATTACAACTAACCTATCTCAACCACTAGCACCGAACATCTTACAAAACATCTCACCCTTAGTTTTCGAGGAAGTTTCAACGATGCAACAAACTTTGTTTGATGAAAACATGATATTCCAAGAGCAGTTAGCATCAGAATCATTTTTGCAATCACCATTACCGCAACAGTTTTTCCAATCACTATTAAACAAAGTAGAACAACCACTGCCACCAATTAATATAACAGAACCATGTACGGTACCTCAAATGAATCTACCTTCAGATTCAATAGGAATCGAAGTGGCTAGGTTAAACGGTCAGATTCGAAATTTGTCTAAACAAATAAAACGGCTGACAGAAAGAAATAAATGGTTGGAAGACATGCTAAAACAAATAGCTAATAGTATGCAACTAACTCTACCACCTTCACCACCTTATGATTCTGAGTCTGAATTTGATTCATTATATGATTAATTTCAAATGTAAGTTCGTTCACATCATAATAGACTATCAAATTATTATGATTAAATTGTTTAATACATACATTCTATTTTGTGTTTTTACCTACAAGTAATACATATATGATCATAAATAAGAAGTTTATGAATCATAATCAGTTGGCATGACCGGTTAGACCGCACCGAGTAAAATGATAATGTGAAATGTATTGAAGAACTAACAGATCCTTCCAGAAAATTATAAAATGTAATTTTTGTTCTCAAGAAAAGTTAATCAATGAAAGTAGGGTGTGAATCCCTAAGTATTCTGGAATAAGCAAAGGATATACATATCCAACATGATACCATTTAGTGTTTCAAAAATCGACGCATCGTCTAAATGGTTATCAAATCCACAACCTGAAGTTTTTTGTGATTAAGGCTTAGCTAATGTGATAGCAAGCATATTATTCCAGATTGATATAATGATTTTGATAATAAATCAATTTCACATAATGGCCATTGCAATACACGTAAAACTTCATGTAGTTTATACATGATTTATTGAGACAATCACTGGATGTGTTTGCTAAGTGTATGATCATGAGAGCAAAAGTTCATGTATCAATTCATATAATGCCAATATATTGTAATATTTTCTCCCCATTATAATTGGGTTTTGGTCAGAAACCAAATATGTCCATTCTAAGATTTTGATTGTGCGATATATATTGAAATTGATCCACCACGACGCACAAATATGGGACCTTAAAAGGTGATTGGGAATATAGCATTTAACGAAAGAGTTATTTATGGTTCAGTTTATTAATATCCCTCTAAATGGACTGACATTCCCAACATTAGGGGAAGATAAAATCAGTTGAAAAAGAAATGAGTTGAAATAAATTATCATTGATCCTTAAAACTGAAAATATGAACTACGGGTTCAAAGAACAACTCATTTGGAAAATAAATCTATTACCAGGCGTATTTACTTACCAAAATAAAGTGACAAGCTAAGTCATATATATCAACTGCTAATGCTCCAATTATTATAATTTGTGTCCCTAAAGGACAACCATACACTAGTATTAAATCTATGGCATGCCTAAAGCGTGATAGACTAATTGATTCCATGAATAAAAATCCTCGAAATTTGGAGCAATTAATAAAGATGGTCAAGTCGAGGTTTAGTATAAAATTCTCTTAAAGAAGACAATATTGACATGATGTTTCTAGAAGAACCTCAGGTACCTGAAAAAAAAATCAATGTATCATGTCTAAAAGAAATGGAATCAAAATAAAATTAGCACCGTTACACTTTTATATAACATAACGCTAGAAATAATGAAACAGTGAGGATCAAGATTTTTGAATCTACTCATGAATGAATTCATGTTATTAATTAACCAATTTTGGAAAAAGTGAATAAATCAAAGTTAAAATTCTCTCATGAAATGAAAAGCTTTCAGACCAACCGTTCTTAAGGAAAAGATTTTCTTACATAAATCAAATTGAGTAATACAAAGAAAATTTGGTGGCACAAGAATGTTGCAAAACCATTGATTGATTATGAGGAGACACATTATCCAGTGGTGGATATAATAACTTTCCAATATCTGATTCGTCTGGTAATATATTAAGAGAAATTTGACATGCAGCTTATGAATATTTATATATCATGTGGTACTACAAAATACATAAAAAATTCATGATGAATTTAAATTATCAAAGTCATGTAAGGCGAGATCTCAAGAACATTATAAGATATGAATATGCTTAAATTATTATAAATGCTGAAAAGAAATGGAACTCTCGATGAGTTTCCTAAGGCTATTGATTAATGTATAAGCATAGTAAACTATGGATTGTATGAATGAAGTAAGTATTCAAGGCATCTTTTGCATATGATATAGAGAACAATGAGGAAATCTACATGATAGAATGAATGTACATTCATAATTGGTAAAATCGAAAAGATGTATTTCAATGAATGTAAATGCATGAAGCAATAATTTCAAAACCTGTAAATACATCTTCTTAAAGTAGTAAAGATTGTATGGACTATAAGATGAATATGGTATAACGAACTTTTTAATGAAGTTAGAAAAGATAAATGCATACGGTATAGTTGGACTCTATATTTTTCTTTGGAAAACCGTATGAGGTTTTATAACTATTAAAACATATTAACAAATCAAATATGAAATACAAATTTATGCCTTGATATACAAACTAGCATTTGCATCATTATCCATAAATTATTACACATATAGAGAATGATGGATTATATTGATATATTTTGCTAGTTATACATTACCATCTGTATCATATTACTCGTGTACAAAGAAGAGATAATATAATCGGATGTAATAAATTAACATCTATGGTATGAAAGATAAAAATTTTTATATTACTAACCTACCAAAACAAATTTTATTAGCTTTGTAAATGCAGGGAATGTAACAACATATAGTTGTGGATCATATGGTATTTGTTTACATAAAGCACCAGGAATCTCATATAAAGACCATATAACATTGATCAGCACAAATGACTATACACATCAAGGGATGAAGTGGCAAAATATTAACTAAAAGATCTACGCAGAAGACTTAAACGCTACATAATGAAATCAGGGGGAGTATTACAAGTTGCACTCTTATATACTTTTTTAAATATACTCGAGACTTTATTAAAGACAATCAAGTCGAGATGATATATGTCTAATCAAGCAACAATTCAACCGATCTTGTCACAAAAAAACACTACCTACAGCAACTTTCAGGAAACACGTTCATGACATTGGCATGCGTCACGTACGGAGAATGTGATGCCTTACAAATTGCAACTTGAGGGGGAGCTATAGACTGCACTCTTTTTCCCTTAGCTAAAGTTTTTTTTTCCCCACTGGGTTTTTCTTTAGCAATGTTTTTAATGAGGTAGTACTTAATTACCCCAAAGTTCGCAAAGTGTCATCCAAGGGGGAGTGTTATGAATCATTGCAATAGTGGATGACAACTAGATGCACAGTAAAAGCGCACAGTAAAGGAAATAATTCATTCGAATTATTGACACAGTAACTTCAATAATTCGTTCGAATTATTGATGCACAGTACAATATAGTTTCTTTCTTCTGTCTATATAAACTCATGTAATATTATAGTTTTTGAGTACTAAGAAATATATATAAGAAATCCTCTGAAAATTCTCTCTACTTATCTTCTATATTATTCAGCTTTTAGGCTAGTTTTATAACACTAGTATTTTTTTTCCCTAAATTATAGTCTATAGTGATAAGATTGTAATTGGAAGAAATATAAATTATGAAGATATGAATAGGGAATAAAATAAGGAGGGTTTTTAAAAGTGAGTTAATTTTCTTTTTAAAAAAAGTAAATTTTAGTTAAATTATAAGGTTAAAGATGGGGAGATTAGTAGTGCTTCCCTGATACAAGAGAGACACAAATTGAACTTAAATCCATAAATACATTTATCACATTTAATTAGTTCAGACAACCCAAAAAACTGTAGAGCTTAAATCACACAATGGCATAAACTAGTGTACAACAACTAGAATGAAAATTGCTCCAACATAGGAGTTAATAGAACCATCTTTGCATATAACTGTTACTTGTAAGATGGTCATAAGTGAAAGAACATTATGACCGCCCGTCAAAGCGACATTCAAGTCCGTTTCCACCAATTTCAGCAATCAAACACTGAAATCCACACTGCTCAAGCTCCCTGATTACTTTGTCAATAACTGTTGCAGACAATACTGTTGCCAATAGTTAAGGCAAAACATCACTTTAGATAAACAAATGCAAGTCTACTTAACATGGTGTGTTCTTGGGTTGGCGGGTCGAACTCTAACACAACACAAACTTGAAAGGCGTGTCATGCACAAGAACCTAAACACGACACGTGTCTTAACAGCTAGACACGAACATGACCCCGTTAAACTTAAAAACTGTTTAGGTTTTTATTTTACATATTATTTTCATTTGTTTTAAAGCAATGATGTTAGAATATGCCAATTTTTTTTTAAACTACTAAAGGCATAAAAACAAACAGATTCTAAAAAGAAAATATATGTTAAAAGGTTAACCCACTGGGTTGACACAGACATGACCAATTTAGCCACACGTGTTTGTTGGTTTGACCCAAAACAGAAATGAATAATAGATTTGATCTAGATTAAATGAAATCAATGATTCAGTCCCAAACCCAGACCCAGACCCAGACCCAAACCAGCAAATTCCGTGATAGGTTTGTGTCGTGTGCTGTCTTAGAAATTCAATCCACAACTTGTGTCTTACAAAAGCTGCAACCTTTGACTGTATACTTCACTGAACACAAGTGTCTGACTATTGGTCAACCTTTGGGGTCAAATGTCTAACCTTTGACTTTCTATAGTCTATCGTATATGTTATATCACTTAGGGATCAAATGAGTAAAATTGTATAGGAAAACAGCTTAAAAAATAAAAGTAAACGGGAAAAGGATACGTGCTGGTAATAGAGTTAAAACACATCCACCTCCACCCGCTCCTGTCAATTTGGAAGTTAACTGATATTTACACGTTGTCTGTAGCACCGTTTCAATGGAAGCATGGCTGACTCCCATGCATTGGAGCAAACCTTGATTCATTTCCATTAACTCCCGAATTCTCTGTTCCTTCTCAAGAACTTCATCGTCAGAACATGATGTTGATTGGATTATTGAAGCGAATTCATTGCTGATAAATTCAACCGCAGTAAATACGGATGTCATAGCATCAGGATGCCTGTTCTTACGTTCAGATACACCTGCAACTAGCGCTTTTGTGTTTCTTCCGACTTTTGTGTTGGTGATTAGCATCTTAAGTGTCATATTGGATTTGATGCATGTCAAAACACCAGATTTGAACTTTATCATATTCCCTGTGATCAGTGTGGTTACATGACTGAGTCCACTATGGTACATGGATAGAAAACATATATACATACAAATAGATAGATAGATAGATGGATACAGAATGACATACCAAATGTGCTGACGGTATTGTCTATACCAGATGGCTTCCCGTGAATGATCTTTTCGCCTTCAAAAGCCCATCTGTTGGCCAATTGCTGGTCTTTTTCTCCAAATGAAACCCAACCCTCTTGGTCAAAGTCAACTTGTACAGAATCTGATAAAGCCAACAAGGCACCCGAGAGTGAAACACAGAACGCTGCAGATGACCCCAATCCTGCACCCAAAGGAAGCTCTGAAGAAACAATAACCTTTGCTGCTTTATTCCTGAATCACAAGAAATCGGTTGGCGGTTCAAATTTTGACCCAGCGGGACCATTAGGGTTCTGTTATATCACAAACTATTAAATCATTAAACTGCTTATAAAGTCAAATAGGTCCAGCCGGTTGAAAATGCATACCCCCCCCCCCCCCCCCCCCCCCCCCAATCATTTTATTCAAAAAACTAATAAATTATTGAAATAATACAATTTTTGTAATCATATTTGTCGGAAGTTATTTAAAAAAACTAGACAGAAGGTGTTCATGTTAACTGAAACCCTTTGGACCCATACTGAAAGGAATGCCCATCATAAGAATATAGCTGAAAGCATACCCTAGAATAGAGGTGTATAACCAGAGAAAAGCAATAACTCCGGAGGCGATACCAATTTTTGCATCTGGAATTTTAAAATCTTTAAGTGCAGTTAAAATGAGTTTGGTGGTCTCTTCACAACATGTTGCGGGTGAGGATGCGGCATTATTGACCGAGTCTGGTAACATCTCTTTGATTCTTCCAATAGGCCATGTAAATTCTAGGCCCACATCCATGAGATGGAGTGTCAAGGTATCATCATTATCTATAAAAATATACATAAAAAAGGAGAATTCATCAAGATGTTATCAAAGGAAAGATATATATATTTTTTAGAACGGCTAACTCACACATCCCTTGATACCACTAGGCTACAAACCCTTTGGTAGGTAAGCTTGTATATTCGTCATATTAAATTCACTAAATCTTTACTAATTGTTATAACAACTAGCTTGTAGTCATTTCTAGCAGCTACCAAATTTAATTGACTGATGGTGGATTAGTTTCTCCATAATTTTTGGGGACCACATCCCCAGGGAGGCTACTATCCTAATGTAATTATCATTCATAATTTCATTATGTTATTAACTTATTATGATTAAAGATGCAATTATGCTTCTATTATTAATCTAATCAACCCAAGGAGAAGCTTTGGCAAGCCTTGAACCAACCCACTAAACTTTTACCCCTTTGTAATAAAGGCTCAATGATTGCATCACAAAGAACATTCAAGATGCGATGCAACAACCGTTTCTGAGACGGCTTAATCTACGTCTACTGCTCAATAGATCCTAAGTTTTCGATATGGAAGCTGACAATCCATTGGGTCAAAGTCAGTAATGTTGCACACTTGCACAAGCTCTTCCTCTCTAACACCAAGCCTGTTTATCCACCTCAAAATTATCGTTTTTCACATGCATATCCAAGTGCAAATCACTGACCCAACCACCAAGATCAAACAAATTTCTTGAATATCACTAAACTGAACAACCTTAATCAATAGGTACATGGATCTTTCACCTAGATCAATTCAACAAACACTCTTTCAAATAACCAAGTACTCTAAAAGCATATACTTTATGCCTTGTTCATTCAGTCATTTCATCGAACACCTGGTGATCTTTACTAAATTCTAGCAACTTAACTGAGCACATCATAATCTTCCCAATCGTTTTCAAATTAAAACTACAACTACATTACACTAACACCCAAAAAATCAAAATTAAATTCCCAAAACAAATAACACCCATCAACAAAACAATCAGATATGAAACCTAATGATAATAAATTACCGTTAGGTGAAGATAAACGAACAGAGACGGATGTATATAGGCCGATGGAGGCGGCGACGGCGGCGGATCCATGAACGACAGCGTGTTCTCCGGCGAGAATGATCTTTCCAGGAGCTCTGGCTCTAACCTCCATTTTCAGAAATAGAATTGGGTATGATTGATCGTTGAACACTTGATTGATTTATAGTGAAGTATTGACTAATTATCGGTGATTTCGATGGAATTAATAACTGGGAAGATAGCTGTTTATTGTGGAAATTGGGTTTTGGGTTTTTATATGGAAAAACGTTTAAAATTAAAACCATGTTCATAGGTCTTCAATATTTATTTTTTTCTTCTTTTATTTCTTAATGCAATGTGGGCGAGCTCACTAGGCATCGCATCTTAAAGAGAGGTCATAAGTTTAAATCTGGACAAAGTTTTTTATAAAAATTTTCTTTGGTTTTTTAAACGTAAACTTCATTAAAACCGGCACACCCCAAAACAGGGCGACCAACAAACACAAACTACGTAAATACAAATTCTTTATGTAATTTGCCCTTATGATTGGAATGAAATAAAAATGGTAATTTTATTGTTAAAAAAAAAAAAAAAACCTAGACCTGTTTTTAAACCAAATAAAACCAACCGTCTCCACTTCGCTTATAATGTCTTCGACCCTAACCTACTTGTTGTTGAATTTGATATCTTTTCTAACGAGTCGAATACTCCAACACCCTACCCTTATAATGCCGAATATAGCTTCCTTTTTCCAGTCCTTCAACCCAAGATTATTATGGATATCAAGCAAGTCACTAAAAGTGAATGCAAAAGTATTTTGAATCTTACACTATACACTGATATGAGACCATACCACTAAAGCAACGAAACATGAAGTGAACAACACCATTCTTCCCCACCATCACACAACGGATATCTCGTATCAGTGACTCCTATATTCCCTTTTTTTAAAGCCTTGACAGTTGGAATTCTACTTGTTCTGGCCCACCAAATGAATAAATTACACTTACTTGGAAGCCATTCGCAGCATTCAGGTACATACAAGTCGCTGGAATCGCCCCCTTTCTCAACAACCGATCCAACACTAGGAATGGTATACGTGCGTTGATCATATTGCATGTTTGGTAATTAGGGCTGTAAACGAACCGAACGTTCAGCGAACAGTTCGTGAACCGTTTGGCAGGAAGTTTGTTTATGTTCGTTCGATTAGCTTAACGAACAAAAAAAATCGTTCAGTTAGCTTAGCGAACGAACACGAACACGGGTCTCGTTCGTTCGACTGCGTTCGTGAATGTTCGGTAATATGTTCGTTTGATTATATTAAAAAGATAATAAATAATAAACATTTTATCTAACCATACTGAAAACTTGAAACCCTATTTTTTTCTAACTTAGCTAAAATTTGGACATTCTAAGACATTTTTGGGGATAATTATGTCTAAGTTAGTTAAACTTTATTCATCGTTTGTGGTGTGGTAAACTTCTTGTGTTTTGATTTATCATTTGATGGTTGTATTTAACTACTTATATCCAATGTTTAAGGATAACAATGTTTTCATTTTTTTTATTTTCAAGTTAAATGTTCGTTTGTGTTCATTTTTATTCGCTTGCGTTCGTTGGTGTTCGAGACCAGTGTTCACGAACTGTTCGTGAACAAATGAATTTCCTTAGCGAACGAACACGAACATAAAATTATGTTCGGTATGCGTTCGTGAACAGTTCGCGAACATGTTAATTTCCTTAACGAACGAACACGAACACTCAAAACCCACAAATAACGTAGTGGAGATTACTAAAACACCATATTTGTAGGTTTTGTGTTGTGTTTTGGATGATAAGGCTTTGATTATCCAATGACTAACATTAGTGTGTTTTATGTTGATTATCATGTTGTGTTTTATATTCATGATTGTATGATGGTGTGTTTAAAGTATTTAAGGACTGTTAGGATTGGGATATTGTGTTTTAGTGATTTTGGATATGTTATTTGTGGGTTTTGAGTGTGTTTTATGGCTGAAATTATAGTGTTTTATGACTTTGTACACTTTGTAGGAAAAATGGACTTTGTAGCCGAATTCCACCCTATTTATCTAACCCACATTATATATTATATATTATATATTATTATTTTGTAACATGGTTGTGTATATGTATGTTATACGTTTAGCATAAATGTTGTTTTATGTTTCAATTGGTTGTACTGTTGGTTTTGTTTATTGTATGCTTTCCTCTTTTGCCACGTATACACCTGACGTGTCTGCGCATGCCCCCATTGTTTTAGCCAGTTTTCTTTTAAAACACTTTTTAACGATGGCTTTTGAGAGAGAGAGAGAGGCTGAGAGAGAGAAATAGGTTTCGGTATACATGAGAGAGAGAGGCGTTGGCGGACATACGAGGGCGGCCTTCTTCCTCAACCCGCTAGGGTTCCGGCACGCCATTCATTGTCACCGCCACAGGCAAGTGTACAACATCTGACGCCTGAAACAACCACCGCCAAAAAAGGTCTTCGACAACGGCTTCCTAAAGCCCTTAATCGCAACTCATGCTTCAACATCAACGTCACAGGTTATCCAAAAAAATGTAGGGTTAGCATTAATGAACGAACACCTCCGCTCCAGTTATTGTCTTCCGATAAACTGCCGGCCAAACTCTGGTAAGCTCTGATGCCATTGCATGTTGTCTTATTCGTTAGATCGCGTCTTGGTGTAATGAATGAGACTAATTTTTGGTGTTTCACTATTCCGGCAAGGTTCCGAGGCTGTAGAAGTTCCGGCCGACAAAGGTCAAACACATTGTCGGAAACGCTGATGTAGTCTGGAGACTCGAAGTAATCGCAGCAGGCGATGGTAACATGCCCAATCTCATGTTCACTGTAAGTACTCAATCCTAAGTTTATGTTCAAATTGATGTGTTATGACGAGAGAACGATTATGTTTATCACTTGAAGTTAGGGTTTGTGTATGAGATACTCCGGTTCCTGGGCACGAAAACCCCACTATTCTGGTTTCTCAAACAACCTGTAAGATGATTATCTTATTATGTCATTATTGTTGGTGAATTTGCTAATGTTAGCTTCCTCTAATCGTAGTTTGTATCTCGGTTAGTGTCACCGAAGTTGAAGCTCTTTTTGGGTTGTTCAAGATAATAAGCAGTTCTGTAATCGATGATGGATTAAATAATAAGGTAATCCATTTGTTTTTAATGTATTCTTATTCCCTATTTGTAAAACAATAGTTTTGGGTGAAGGTTTGTTTTTCATGATTTAGCAGCTGAAGGACTTTGTGTATGGGTAGTCTTTAAAAATTTTGTATGTGATAACTTTTGAAATGCTTGAATCCCCATTTAATCATGCTCTTTGTTGCAGACAATGGCAACAGAACAACTACAATCAGAAACTGTCAACGGTACCTTCATCTCCTGTGAATATCTTCTCTGAATTTTTTCTTTCTGAAACTATGATATGCGCATGCTTATCAGAGTTTAATCTCACATAATTTTTTTTCCCAGTAGCTTTATCAAGAACTGGGTCAAGGTAAGAAAAGCAACAAAGTCAACCACAAAGGCGACTACGTCTAACCTTAGCTTTGACCAGCAGTGCAAACACTGCGAAAAGGTGCTTACGGATTTATATTTATGTAATATGAAGTACTGCATATGACACTATTTGACTTTTAAAGTCAAAAACAGTTTAGGGTTCCAACTGCCAATCGATATGCATTCCACATCTTTTGCGTAATTTAAAAAGTATTCGGTTCTCATTTGATCAGGGATGAGTTACATCCATCTTTGCCGTTGCAGCCAATTCTTCTTCATTGACGGTTGTTAACAAAATTTCCTCAACCATTTTTGGCCACAACCAGTTATATTTAGATTTTCTAGAGCCACCTCGCCACGTGCGTTAAAAATTCTTATTGACCCTCAGGAAGATGACCCGCCCAAGGGAACAAAAAATCTTGTCTACTCAGACTTTCCAAGTGAAATCGAGGTGTTCATTATTCAAAATATATTTCCTAGCATAGATACAAACATGATTTTCCTTACTTAATATAAAATCTTACACTTTCATCCTTGTCTTTTGCAACAGGAAACACTCGAAATCAAGTATATTTATGAAATACAAGCTCATAATGTAGAGCCACTCGAAATTAGAGTAAGAAGAAAGTGAAACCTGTACAAAGTAGAATTATGATTTTGTTTGTAGACAAGCATGTAAGTTTGCATCCCTTCTACAATTATCTATTTTGACCCAAAAAAGGAACAACTAGGCAACATAATTGCTAGAGATTATCCATTCGCTCTGTACTTTAATAAGTCACAAATTATTCTATTATTCTCATCAGGTTTGAAAATACGACTGCACACCAACATGGTTATTCAAGAAGGCTACACAAATCCTTAATCATACCACCTCCCCATCGACAACCGAGCTATTGAAGAGCACACCATTTCCAGCATTACTGAACCCCTCCAACCAAAAGGTAAACACACGAACTCACTGGTACACACGTGGAATGAAATCTAGATACCATGAGACTCTGGATTTGTATAACATGCAATCTTAATCGTTACGTTGCTTTTAAAATAAAAGGTGTTCCAATTTTGTATTACAGTTTTTCGTTTTCTTTCTAAAAATTACCCAGCTGCGCTGATCGTAACTATTAGGTAGACAGAATCTGACTTCTTTTTTTTTTTTGCTAAACAATGAAAACAATCAACACACCTAATGTTTGGTCAACTTTAACGCATACCTTATTTTACATTATTGAACCATAGCTGCTGCAACTCATATGTTGGTATTTATTTTTACTAAAAATTACACAACTCCCTACTCTTAACTATTACTCTATTAGGTAGACACAATATGATTTTTTAGTTAAACATTGAACATAGTCAAGGAAAATCAATTTTGGTCAACTTTAAGTTATATTTGATATTACATTGTTGTTGCATGGCCACAACAACACAATGGTCGCCCAAATGATGTGTCAAATCGTCAACACTCTGTTGCGATTTGTAATACCTTATATATTTTTTTTGCCAATATGGTATAGCCCAGTTGGTCAGGGGGTTTTCTACTAAGTGATTTCCTCCTAGGAGGTCTCAGCTAGAATTCAAAATTCATTTGATCTGCCGTTCAAAAAAATATTTTTCTTTTTAGTTTTTCTTAATCAACCTGAATTAAGTTTAATATTTTTATCTTATAATTATGTTATTTTATAAACTACGTTATTGTTGATGTAGATGGGCGACAAGAGAGTTAAGAGAACGGTTAATCGAAAACAAAGCAGGACAAACGAATGATAAGAAGAACCAGTCATGGTAAAATCTTATGGAAGTTTGATGTTACATGTAATAAAAGAAAATTGACTTCATCTACAGGATCAACAGGTTGTACTTAGGTTTACTATTTTTTATATGTTTATTAGATGAGGCCACTTAACTCAACTCCAAATTTGTGTTTGTATTTCATATTATAGCTATTTTCTTTACTCAATCAAGGCACTGCACTTTTTTACATTGTTGTAGCACCCGGGAGTGAGTCAAAGGTAAGACGAAACCATTCATTCAACCTTGATCGTACTAGGCAGAATGTAACAAACAATTGGCTTCTACTTTATGTGAAACCGAACACCGCCGGCGGATACTTCTTGTATTGTTCTTAATTTGTAAGCCCCGGCCGCAACGCGGCGGGGGTTTCACCTAGTTAGTATTGATTTATAAATTAAAATTTTATATATAAAGTAAATTGTAGGAATCAAGTTGGTATGTTCATATGATGAGTTTAATCTAAAAAAAAGTGTATATATACTGGTCCCTATTTAAATTTTGATTCGGCAATTAATTTTTTTCTTTAGGGTTCTCTAATCTTGAAGATCTTTAACTGTTCAATTTCCCCTTTCCAAGAATTTATCGCATACACAAATCGTCTATCACTTGATTTATGTCTTTGGAGTTGTGGATGAGTGGTAATAGACTTGTACAAATCTTGAAGCTCTTGAACCGTCTTCTTCTTCTTTTTGAACGACAAAGAATACTTAACATTACTTTTAAATTACATCAAATATACATTTAAGTAAAAAAATTGACTATCGCAACATAAACATTTAAATCTTTAAGCTTTTCGCCAATGATCTCTAGATCAAGTGGTGGAGGGCTTGCATTTCTCTTGAGAGATGCAGGTTCGACTCCCACTTGGTGCAGAGTGAGGCATTGGTGGGCAATGATAGGAGACCCAGAGAAACCTGGGTTGGATCCTTGAGCCAAACGGGTTTTACCGGTAATTTCACCGTCGTGCCTACGGGCGGGTGGGTTACCGGGTTTTCCCCGGAATTGGTGGTGGACTCGGGTTACTCTCGGAGTACTCCGTTTGTCTAGTGGGTGCCCCGAGAGTTTGTTGGCCGTTCAAAAAAAAAAAAAAAAAAAAAAAAAATCTTTAAGCTTTTCAAGGACGTAGTAATAAACAATAATAAAAACTAATCATAATGAGTAAATCTTTGAATTAAAGCAATGCATAACTCAAGGCGTACATTGCAAGCCTTTTTTTTCAAAGCTAGGATTGTTCTAGCCAGAATGCTTCCAAGCCTAACCATCAGTTGGATGTACTTGTTTGATTTAATTAGGTGTTTAATTATCGATTATTTAACGTTGCTATTAAAATATGATTCAAAAAGTTACACATCGGACGACAAACAAAGAATAATATTTAATTGTTAGATATGATAAATCACAAAAGCGGATATTAAATGTGGAGAATGAGTATTACTTAAATAATAATTGGAGTGTTTAAGGAATTAAACATGCTATAATTAATTATTTAGAAAATAAATTAAAAGGTTTTTTTTTTTTGAACGGCCAACTAAATCACTGGATAAGCATCCTGGGATGCCCTCAATCGAGCAAATGCATCCCCTCCTCCATAACGGTCAGAGTTGGATGCATACTCGAGCCACCAAGCCACCAGTTCCGGGGAAAACCCGCCGCCCGAAGGCCCACTACGGTAAAACCCGGTTTGGCTCGGTTTCGAACTGTCGACCTCCAGAGAGGCCTAGTTCTAAACTTCATTACCACCACCAATGTCCTTCAAAGTGATGCTAGTGGGAGTTGAACTTGAGACCTCAATGAGAGAAACCAAGTGACTAACCACTAGACCAACTTGTCAGAACAAAAGGTTATTTTATTGAATAATAAAATAAAATAAAAAATGGTTTTGACTAGTGGTTTAATATTAGCAAACAATAATTGTTATTTGACAGAAATGATGAATGGTTATTATTAGATAATAATTCAAGAGAGTTGTTTTATTATTAGATAATAAAACAAATGTCAAAGGGTTGACCGGTAATTAGTAGCTAATATAGGATTAACCACTTAAAGAGGAAGTCAAAAGTCAATGGGTTAAAGTGTAATTAGTGGATCTATAAATAGATACTTAATCACAAACCCTTAAGACAAGAGATTAGGCTCAAAATCCTAGACACAACTCTCCCCCCTCTCCCTTGAGTCGACCGGCCACCCATCCCCCGCTGTCGTCCGCCATCGCGCTTCCTCTAGCCGCGCGACCGTCTGCCGCTGCCGCGTTTTGGTGATTTGGACCGAATCCGTATTACGTGAGGATTCTTGTGGTGATCTTGGAGATTTTGTGATTCAGCTTACTAATGGAGCCGTTCGTTGCATCCATCATGCAAGACTTCGGTTTCGTTAATGTATAACCCTATACCCAGTTATGGTTGTGAATGTATATAATTATCTGAATATATTGTAACTAGATTGTTGATTGGAGTTTTGTCCGTGTTTGTGTTTTATCACGCTTTTGCATCTGAACTAATAATAAAAAGTTGTTGTTATTATTATTATTATTATTATAACGTTGGATTTATAAAATCAAATACATACCAAGGATCCTTAGCAGTGGTATCAGAGCCACTTTTACAGTTATTCAAATATTATTGTTTTAAATTGATCTTTCGTTTTATTTATTAAAACTTTTGTTTGACAAAAGGATCGAACCCTTATCGTTTTGGATGTCATTGTGATTGTTCATGAATCGAGCCCTAGATACTTGTAGTTGTTTTGGTTTGTTTGTAGCTTTTGGTTATTTTCAATATTTGTATCTTTTGGGTTATTTGGAATCCTTTGTAATAGTTATGTTTTATTTTAAAAATTGTTTTACTATAAAATTGAAAACCGTACGAGACAAGATATTGAAGACCGAAGATAGAAACGAATAAGACCATGAAGATGGAAACAAATAAGTGGGAGCAGTGCCAGACTTGTGTGGTTCTTTGTCCCTTTTAGACCGGTTCAATTTGTCGTTCCCTCGCTTGAACGAAATTGAACAAATTACCACTAGTGGGTCGATTCTATATTTAAGTTTTGTGAGATCAGATCTTGGTCGAACACGTGGCGCGCGATATATTCAGGGCGGAGGGGCTTTTTTGTCTTTTTATCTTTTTTTCCAATGCGTGTGTCACAATACTGCTTCATTTTTGGCATCTATGATTCTTTTTGGCGTGTAGTTAGATTCAATAACTACCTGGCGTTTTATTGGTCTTTTTTAGATCTGCCTCGTTGAATTAATTGATTTTGTGTTACATAGTAAATATTTTGGCGTTTATGGCGCTCCCAAATTCATTAAAATTGATTAATAATTCTAACATCTTGGCGTCCATGGTGTTACCAAATTCAATATATACCTTTAATAATTCAAACTTTACAATTTTTTGGCGTTTTTGTAGATTTCACCAGGTGAATTAATCTCATATATGTTACAAAGGTAATTTTTTTGGCGTTCATGGCGTTCTTAATAATTCATTATAATTCATTAATAATTCAAAAGATTACAATAAGACGAAATCAAAACAAACTAATAGTCTTCTGTGTATGGGATTACATCAGAGATGTACCCATCGCTTTGTTCATCACTTTCTTCAAATTCATCATCATCATATTGTGCATTGGCGTATAACGCCATTATCTCGTCTCGTTTTTGTTGCAACCTATACCTAAATATCATGACAACCCTGGATATTTCATCGTTCGAATGTGCTAAATCACAGAGTTGTTCAAGAAGATGTAGTCTCTCTGTGTTCAGCATTTCGTACATCGACAATGAATATTCCACCCCGTGTCGATAAGTCACTTTAACCGTTCTTGCTTGTTCATCCAAACCCCAACAGGTAACTGTTGGTAGACCAGTATCGTCAATATCATCATCCTCATCATCATCATCATCATCATCATCATCATCATCTGTTGTAAATTTTCTCTTCACTCTTCTTATTACCATTCGAGTCCATTCACAATCATCGGTGTGAGGACCGGGAGTTCGGTTTGCTTGAACACGCTCAGGTCAAATTAGCAGCTACAAGATCGTGCAGAATCCGAAAGTGAATTAGGAAAGAGATATACAACATAGACACCGTTAAACACATTCATTCTTATTGATAATAATGACTCGTACAAAGATCCAGAGAAAATTGAGCAGGGCTTCACCAGAGGTGTCAAGACCAAGTGTCTTAAATGAGGAGCCAGGGCCCTCTATTTATAGGCGAACCCATCCGGGTGACAGCTAACAAACCGTCCGGATGATCATCCGTTCGGATGATCAGACGTCCGGATGATCATCCGTTCGGATGATCAGACGTCCGGATGCGACTATGTCCATCTGTCCGGATGGACTTACAAAACATTCTAACTTTCTGTTTCAACCCGGATTTACTACAAAACATACATAAAACTGTACATAGACCACAAACAGGTAAATATAGACTCAATACAGACGAAAGCTACAGACATATGCATCTACAATCGGCCCTTAGAATCCCAAGGGGATAACAACCCTCCTTAAATATTTTGGACACCCCTAAAAGATACCCCGTATACGAAAACCGGCCCCGAAATACCTTTATTTCATTAAATAAAAAATAAAAACAAAAATAATAGTCTGTCGTGGGGCGCAACAAACGCTTCTTCATCTGTCGCGGGGCGCGACCGAGCGATAAATGGCGTAACCTGGTGATGCCACGTGGCATGACACGCGTCGAAACCACCGGTGACTTAGCAAACCCTACTGCCGCCTTTATGGCTCTCGCGGGGTGCGAAGACTTTGTCTTCGGCTCTCGCGGGCTGCGAGAAAGTGTCTGTCAGGCACTATAAATAGGATCGATGGGCTTCAGTTGATTTTCGTTCAAAAACTTCGAATCTCTCTCAAAATTTTGAATATTAGAAGTAGTATCGGGTATTATACCCACTAAAATAGCGAAGCTCTGCCTCGATGTAAGTATCATAACCCCCGATTACGTATTAGATACGCTGCCCGATTGATCTAGTGCTCCATAACGCAAGTCGAGGCTCTGCCTGACTCAGTCGTTGGAGTTCTATATCGGGAATGGTATATCTAATGTAAATTTGGGTTATTATACTAACGCATGTGCATTATTTAATAGATTATAACCAGGAAGTCATAAGGAAATACCTAAATTAGCAATGTGAGTAATCTTCTTTTTGTGAAATCTTTTTGTAAACTGTTTTTACAAAACCTCAAATGTTTTAAATTATATTTCACAGTGATTGAGTATTTGTAATTCTACAATTATCGTCGGTATGTTAGGGTTTTGTATACAAAGTTTGTTACTACACTGTGAGTAGTAACATTACCACCAGTCAGGATTGACAGTGCCGTGTGTGGTAATTAAAGTAGAGATATAAGCAAATGTAATTGCGAGGTCGCCCTCAATACTGTAAAATGATAAAACTTGTTTTGATTAAATTGGGATTCACTCACCAGTATTTCTTGCTGATAAAATCTTTTAAACACGTGTTTCAGGTAACTTAGTGTGAAGCCAATAAAAGCCAGCTGGAGAGCACTGAAGGCTTAGAAAAGTGGCCATAAAAGTTACCTAATTAAAAAGGAGAATTGTTTTCAATAACTAGGGTTATTCCCTATAAATGTATTACCAATGAAAATCGGGTTTTGTCCCACTTGTTTATTTTAAATGTATTATCAGTAAAACTTGGGTTTAAACCCATTTGTCTACTTTAAACGTTTTGGTGTTTAACTCTGATAAAAATATTTCCTAACTACGGGTCCTGATGAAACTGATAAAAATATTTCCTAACTACGGTCCTGATGAAAATTTCCGCTGCCAAATTAATAAACACCGATACCATCTGAATGGCTCGCAGCTCCCGCTCCCAGGGTGGGGTCGGGGGTTGTGACAGAAGGTAGTATCAGAGCTATGCCACTGATTTAAGCCCTTTAGGTGTTATTCCAATACCTAAACCTTAAACATTTGTGTTAGGAAATTAATATCTTATGTGTTATTCTGTAAACATAAAATTTTAATATATCTATCATGATTTTTATGCCATTTAGCGAATTTTTAAACCCCAATATGCATTACCCATATCTGTATCTTACAATTATGCTATATTTAAATATATATATATATATATAGAGGCCGGTTATCATACAAATGCCCTTATCGTACATTACGTACGCTACAATCTCAGCCGTCAGATCATCTTCCGCATTTTAAAATCGCATGTTGTTTTTTTATAACAATTTCGCATGTGATAATTTTTTTATGAATTCGCATGTTTTTTTGTACCAATTTCGCATGTGATAATTTTGATGAAATAGCATGTTGTTTTTTTTATAACAATTTCGCATGTGATAATTTTTTATGAATTCGCATGTTGTTTTTTGTACCAATTTCGCATGTGTTAATTTTGATGAAATAGCATGTTGTTTTTTTTAACAATTTCGCATGTGGTACAAAAAACAACATGCGAATTCAATGCGGGAAGATGATCGGGCGGCTAAGATTGTAGCGTACGTAATGTACGATAAGGAGATTTGTACAGTACTCTTTACCTATATATATAAGTGATCTATCAATAATATTATGTCTTAGAAAAATTTGTGATATATACTATATATGTAACACCCCCAAAATACCACCTGCGGGAACTCCGCGAGGCGTGTTACTCATCAGAGTTCGAGCCACCAATCACATTGAACCAATGATAAATATTTAAATAAAACATGTCATGAATTACCAATAGAAAATATCAAACATAGGGTTACTCCCAAAGAGTTGTGTAGCGGAAGCATATAGTAAATCGTTTAACAATTGTTTCATAGTAAATGTTCAAAACCAACGTTTCATTTATAAGTTAATCCAAGAGCCTCGATCCATGACCACTCCAGCACTCCCAGATAGCAAGTCCACGTCACGAATTCTAGCGACCTGCAAGCATGCAGACAAGTGTGTCAGACGACGCTGGTGAGTTCAAGGTTTTGTTAACGTGTGTAGTTACCAGATATCTGTTAAGTCAACTCATCGTTTCGTTTTGGGATTGTTATCAACGTAGGAGAGTCTTATATACTGGAAGTGTGTCCAATATATACCATGGGAGTGTGCCCAAAATAACCTGGGAGTGTGCCCAACCCCAATGCCCCTAACCAAGCATTGGTAATGATGTCCAGGTAACTAGATCACGCCCGTCCTTACGGCCCGGTGTGAGGGTGTCAAACCTAATAGCGCTATCAACTAGTTACCCCATTGCCTTACAGGCAACACGGTAGATGATCGATTCTGTGTTCAATAACCAACATCCCAAATAACAGTTTACCCAGTATTCCCTTTAGAAACGTTTACCTGATGTCCCAAACCACCGGGACGCATGCTTAGAAAAGTGCAGTGAACTCACCTTGGTTTGCTCGGTATGCTAAGTAAGTGCTCAAAGTAAATCAATCACGTCCTAAAGTATGCACGTATACATAATCAGTTTGTATTCACGAAGTTGGCACGTAAGTATAATCATAGTGGACAACGCATCAATAATCACCAAGTAGCACATTGCACGTATTCATGATCATACAAGTCATGCGTAGCATCTAACAGCAGTTAGTTAATCTCAGTTAAGTTTTAACATAAATAGTTACTGTGCAGATTATCCAAATTGGTGAAACACCCTTTGTTTCGCCGTGAGCCCTCTTGGACGAAACCCATCCCTTGCGTCGTTCATATCCTTGGCGAAACATACTGCTGTTTCGTCGGTTACCCTTGGCGAAACACAATCCTGTTTCGCCGCACATTCCGTTTCGTGAACCAATCAGTTACGTCGCAACAAGTCAGTTTCAAACATTAACACAGAAGCCCTAATTGCCGTCATCACCGAGTCGCGATCATACGAAAACCATTTAGCATAGCATCATTATCCTATCATCACGACATGTACTGATTAATACCTCGGTCTATGATATGCCGCTAATATCAACGAATTATTTAAGTATTTTATTCCTCAAAAGTCAAGATATCACATGGATACACATTTGATTACCTTAAATCTAATCTGTTTATACATGCAGGACATTTATAAGTTGCACACACGATGACACATCACATGCCACTGACAAAACCCACATGCAAGCAAGAACTAAATGGCCGACCTCATGATTTCCTTCTCTATTTTGGCTGCACATTCTAGGCATAATTAAAACAATAAAAACAATACTAACCCTAAACATCATTCTCAATCAGTTATCGATGAATCATTAAATCCAATCATGATATATGTAACATATAAACTACCGAATCATTGAGATCAAAACCATAATTAAATCATCAGATCTTTCACACCATTCATGGACAGGCACGATACAATCAATCATAACATCGGATTATAAGCACCGTTATCATACAGATCAATACAAATCGTACACTAAAAATCATTACATACTAACCGTTCATTCATGCTGTCAAATAATCAAGTGATTCCAAATCAAGTAATCGTAAATAATTGATAACTAACCTAAGCAGAAAGGTGGTTTCGATCAATGTATTGGACTCGATTGTTCACAACTGCCGTCGGGTTTCGCACGAGAGTGAGAGAGAATGTGAGAGGTGATTTGATTAGGGTTTGCCAAGTAACAGACTCCGTATAAGGTTATGAATAATCACAAGACCCTATTTCTAATCACTACTGGGCCAAAGCCCATTTGTTGTATTCGTTGGACATGTGGTGGGCGAAATCACCTTGTGTTTTCAGTAAGATGTGGGTGATGAAAACATGAAGTGTTTTCGGTTGGGATGTGATTTCGTGAGAGGTGTTTGGTAAAGTTCCACATTTCACACAAACAATCATAATATTAAGTCCAACTATATCATTAACACAACTATACAAATTACATACACACTTATGTAATGCACACCAAACATATATAAACACACTCCGCAATTAAGTACAAGGTTAAGTCGGATAGAAACCTTGAAAACTCGAGTTGTCACATTATCCCCAACTTGAAAGAAATTTCGTCCCGAAATTTAGCATGCGGTCACTGAGGAAGCTAGGTAAGTTGTATCGTTTACTGGTTTTCCTGGGGTGTCACATCATCCCCCTGTTGATTTGGAATTTCGTCCCGAAATTCTGCAGTAGTAGCTTCAACCTCAGTAGTAGTTGCATTGGTTCCGAATAACTGGGGATACTTGAGTTTCATTTGATCTTCACGCTCACAGGTGAACTCTGGGCCGTGACGGGAGTTCCAACGAACTCGTACAAGAGGGATTCTCGTGTTCTTGAGGACCTTAACATCCTGGTCCGTGATTTCAACAGGTTCCTCGACGAAGTGTAACTGTTCGTCGATAGTGAGTTCCTTCAAAGGAACTATGAGGGTCTTATCTGACAGACACTTCTTCAGATTCGACACATGAAAGACGTTGTGAACTGCACTGAGTTCAGCTGGTAAGTTCAGTCTGTAGGCCACTTTGCCTATTTTCTCTATGTTCGAAAGGTCCGACGTATCGTGGATTGAGCTTGCCTCGTTTGCCAAAACGAACAACACCCTTCCAGGGTGAAACTTTGAGTAGCACTCGATCCCCAACCTGGAACTCGAGTAGTTTCCTGTCTTTATCGGCGTATGCTTTCTGACGGTCACGAGTTGCCGCCATGCGTTGTCGTATTTGAGCAATCTTTTCAGTAGTATCAACTACCATTTCTGGACCTGTGATCTGACTGTCACCCACCTCTTCCCAACAAAGAGGTGATCGGCATTTACGCCCGTACAATGCCTCAAATGGAGCAGCTTTAATGCTGGTGTGGTAGCTGTTATTGTACGAGAATTCCACAAGTGGCAGATGTTTTTCCCAGCCATTGCCAAAGTCAATTACGCACGCCCGAAGCATGTCTTCTAGAGTTTGAATAGTGCGCTCAGACTGCCCATCTGTCTGAGGATGATAAGCTGTGCTCGTGTCTAAACGAGAGCCAAAAGATTTGTGCATTGCTTGCCACAGTTCTGAAGTAAAACGTGCATCACGATCAGAGATAATAGAGGTGGGCACCCCGTGCCTTGAGACCACTTCCTTCAAGTATACGTCTGCTAGTGTGGAGAACTTGTCCGTTTCCTTGATAGCCAAGAAGTGAGCAGACTTTGTGAGTCGATCCACGATCACCCAAATAGTATCATTTCCGCGCTGAGATCTAGGTAGGCCAGTAACAAAATCCATGGAAATTTGTTCCCATTTCCATTGTGGTATCTCAGGTTATTGGAGTGGGCCTGATGGTTTCTGATATTCCGCTTTAACTCTCGCACAAGTCAAGCACTTGCTAACGTAAGTGGCTATGTGAGCTTTCATGCTAGGCCACCAATATGTAGTTCTGAGGTCGTGGTACATCTTATCCGAACCTGAATGTACTGAGTAGCGAGACTTATGAGCTTCATCCATTACAAGCTCGCGTAAGTTGCCATAGAGTGGGACCCAGATGCGTCCTGTTACGTAATAGGCACCGTCTTCCTTTTGTTCTAACCGTTGCCTTGAGCCGCGTAGAGCTTCAGCCCTAACGTTTTCTAGTTTCAATGCTTCTACCTGAGCATCTCGTATCTGTGCAGGAAGACTAGACTGAATAGTGAATTGCAACGCTCGTACACGCCTAGGTGCAGTATCCTTTCGACTGAGGGCATCAGCCACAACATTGGCTTTGCCTGGATGGTACTTGATAGCGCATTCGTAATCATTAAGTAGCTCGACCCATCGACGTTGCCGCATGTTCAATTCCTTCTGCTTGAAAATATGCTCGAGACTCCTGTGATCAGTGTAGATGGTGCACTTAGTGCCATACAGGTAATGTCGCCATATCTTGAGCGCAAAGACAACAGTTCCCAGCTCTAAATCATGTGTTGTGTAATTCCGTTCGTGAATCTTAAGTTGGCGCGAAGCATAAGCAATGACTTTATCCCGTTGCATCAACACACATCCAAGACCTTGGATGGATGCGTCGCAGTAGACTACAAAATCGTCCGTGCCTTCAGGCAATGAGAGGATAGGTGCGCTACAAAGTCCATCCTTTAAGTGCTGAAACGCTGTTCCCTGTGTATTACCCCAACGATAAACAACACCTTTCTGTGTCAGTAGTGTAAGCGGCTGTGCAATCTTTGAGAAGTCTTTGATGAACCGTCTGTAATAACCCGCCAAACCCAAGAATTGGCGTATTTCTGTCGGTGTACGAGGTGCAGGCCAGTTCTTGATCGAATCTACCTTGGATGGATCGACATGAATCCCATCCTTGTTTACCACGTGGCCTAGAAAGTGGACTTCACGAAGCCAGGAGTCGCATTTTGAAAACTTAGCGTATAGTTGTTCCGTTCGTAGGAGTTCCAAAATAAGTCGTAAGTGCTGCTCGTGTTCCTCCCGACTCTTCGAGTAGATCAGGATGTCATCAATGAAAACAATAACAAACTTGTCAAGATAGGGTTTGCACACCCTGTTCATAAGGTCCATGAAAATCGCAGGCGCGTTCGTTAACCCGAATGGCATGACTAGAAACTCGTAGTGGCCGTAGCGTGTTCTGAATGCTGTTTTGGAGACGTCCTCATCCCGGACTCTCAATTGGTGATAACCTGACCTCAGATCAATCTTCGAGTAATAACTCGACCCTTGCAATTGGTCGAATAAGTCGTCGATGCGTGGAAGAGGATAGCGATTCTTCACAGTCACCTTGTTTAGTTCGCGGTAGTCTATACACATGCGGAAGGTACCGTCCTTCTTCTTTACAAATAGTACTGGAGCTCCCCAGGGCGAAGAGCTAGATCGCTAAAACTCCCACCCGGTAGTTCCTGAAGTTGATTAGACAGTTCTGGCAGCCCTCCTGGTACAAGTCGGTATGGAGTACGCGTAATCAAGGCTGCTTCTGGCGTGAGATTAAACTGAGATTTTGCCTAACAGTTGTGGAAGTAAGCCTGAAAGTTCCTTGGGTAAAAAACCGAGAGGGATCACAAACAATTGGTGGATCCTCGATCCTCTTTTCCCTCAGCCCTAACATCAGTAACTGTTGCTAACACTGCGGAGTAATCCCTCCGTAGACACTTCTGACCTTCATAGCTGAAATGGCACTACCTTTTGCACTACTCTGATGCTTTAGAACAAATAACGATTCCCCACACAAAGTTTTCTCCTCACTGAGTATATCTGCGTGATTCCTGGATAACCAACTCACACTAACTACTGCGTTGTACCCATCGAGGATAGTAGAAGGAAGGTCGACGTCGAACATTTGTCCCACAAGGTCGTGTTTACACCCCAACGAACATATGAGATTTCATTTGACTTGCCATCAGCCGATTCCACATCATGTTTGGTTTTCAAGAAGTATCAGGGTCAAGCAAAATAGAGACGAAGCGAACAGCTACCCATACAAGCTACCATGTTGCTGCTATGCCTGACGTCGCCTACGCCAATCCTAAATGTCCTTCCACGAGCATCATTTCCAGTGTTGTTGTTATGGTTGCGAGGGTTCCCATTACTATCATTATTCCCTTGGTTGTTGACGTTTTGACTTAGCAACAGTCAATCCCTGTCAATGTCATCTTCGTTTCCATGCTGTAGACTACGATTACGAGTACCTTGATGTTGCCGCGACTGTTGCCTCCAATGCCGTTGCTTGAAACGAAGCCCTACAATCTTTCACCATCAAAATCCATCTTTTCACATTCTGTGCCACGCGCTACTCACTGTGCTGGTAGCCACATATTTCACACTATAATCTGTTGTCATCGCTTATGTTCCGATTGATTCATAAGAGTTGACTCCCACGAGTCGCTGACTAGAGTTAAGAATTCGATTGAAGTCAATGTGCTGGTGTTTGTTGCCGGTAATCAGGGTTGTCCAAATACTGAGGTCGGTAAAATACTACGCTCACCCTTTTGTCCATCGATCTAGCAAGTAGATTGAGTAATACGCGGTATGCTGTGACAGTGTTGCCAAAGTGTCCACTCTTCGGAGTCTAAGACGTCAATACATAGAGTTTCAGCAAACGAAGAGAAGCGAGAAAGATATAGAGCAGATCAAGGACGTCCGTGCAAGCACCTAACATTCTACACGTTTCGCTAGGCGTTCAGATGGGTGTTCAGGTACTACTCGATGGCATCGAGATTCGAAAGGATTCAGAGAGAGGTGAAAAGGTCACATTTGAGTAGGAGACGGTCACTGATATGACTCCTATAAATTTGTTACGTTTCACACTGATCAAATAACAGAGCGGAACCCCTTCTTCACTTGTTAAGCCTCACTGGGACTCACATGCACCCCACATTATTATTATGTGTGCACCCACAATAATATTGTGATTTGCATGCTCATCTCAGCTCCTCCTAACTTATGTCGAATGGTTCCTCAAACTCGAGTATCAAACAAAGAGCATCACAAAACGTGAGTCATGAATGTTTAGGGAAACACCACCCTAGTAGTCATATAACACGTGCAAGTAATACGTAAGTTCATACTGTTGTGTTAAACGTGCAATCACATGCAATATCATATGTAAGTGTTCACTAGTTACGCAGTACAATGAGTACAAGAGACGAACCTTGCAATCTGGAGCTGAGTGTCATGGTCGTATTCTCTGTTGTCAAAATTGTTCGGTTATAGTCTGGTTTTATAAAAACGTTTTTAAAACCAAGTTCACTATAACCAGTGGCTCTGATACCAAACTGTAACACCCCCAAAATACCACCTGTGGGAACTCCGCGAGGCGTGTTACTCATCAGAGTTCGAGCCACCAATCACATTGAACCAATGATAAATATTTAAATAAAACATGTCATGAATTACCAATAGAAAATATCAAACATAGGGTTACTCCCAAAGAGTTGTGTAGCGGAAGCATATAGTAAATCGTTTAACAATTGTTTCATAGTAAATGTTCAAAACCAACGTTTCACTTATAAGTTAATCCAAGAGCCTCGATCCATGACCACTCCAGCACTCCCAGATAGCAAGTCCACGTCACGAATTCTAGCGACCTGCAAGCATGCAGACAAGTGTGTCAGACGACGCTGGTGAGTTCAAGGTTTTGTTAACGTGTGTAGTTACCAGATATCTGTTAAGTCAACTCATCGTTTCGTTTTGGGATTGTTATCAACGTAGGAGAGTCTTATATACTGGAAGTGTGTCCAATATATACCATGGGAGTGTGCCCAAAATAACCTGGGAGTGTGCCCAACCCCAATGCCCCTAACCAAGCATTGGTAATGATGTCCAGGTAACTAGATCACGCCCGTCCTTACGGCCCGGTGTGAGGGTGTCAAACCTAATAGCGCTATCAACTAGTTACCCCATTGCCTTACAGGCAACACGGTAGATGATCGATTCTGTGTTCAATAACCAACATCCCAAATAACAGTTTACCCAGTATTCCCTTTAGAAACGTTTACCTGATGTCCCAAACCACCGGGACGCATGCTTAGAAAAGTGCAGTGAACTCACCTTGGTTTGCTCGGTATGCTAAGTAAGTGCTCAAAGTAAATCAATCACGTCCTAAAGTATGCACGTATACATAATCAGTTTGTATTCACGAAGTTGGCACGTAAGTATAATCATAGTGGACAACGCATCAATAATCACCAAGTAGCACATTGCACGTATTCATGATCATACAAGTCATGCGTAGCATCTAACAGCAGTTAGTTAATCTCAGTTAAGTTTTAACATAAATAGTTACTGTGCAGATTATCCAAATCGGTGAAACACCCTTTGTTTCGCCGTGAGCCCTCTTGGACGAAACCCATCCCTTGCGTCGTTCATATCCTTGGCGAAACATACTGCTGTTTCGTCGGTTACCCTTGGCGAAACACAATCCTGTTTCGCCGCACATTCCGTTTCGTGAACCAATCAGTTACGTCGCAACAAGTCAGTTTCAAACATTAACACAGAAGCCCTAATTGCCGTCATCACCGAGTCGCGATCATACGAAAATCATTTAGCATAGCATCATTATCCTATCATCACGACATGTACTGATTAATACCTCGGTCTATGATATGCCGCTAATATCAACGAATTGTTTAAGTATTTTATTCCTCAAAAGTCAAGATATCACATGGATACACATTTGATTACCTTAAATCTAATCTGTTTATACATGCAGGACATTTATAAGTTGCACACACGATGACACATCACATGCCACTGACAAAACCCACATGCAAGCAAGAACTAAATGGCCGACCTCATGATTTCCTTCTCTATTTTGGCTGCACATTCTAGGCATAATTAAAACAATAAAAACAATACTAACCCTAAACATCATTCTCAATCAGTTATCGATGAATCATTAAATCCAATCATGATATATGTAACATATAAACTACCGAATCATTGAGATCAAAACCATAATTAAATCATCAGATCTTTCACACCATTCATGGACAGGCACGATACAATCAATCATAACATCGGATTATAAGCACCGTTATCATACAGATCAATACAAATCGTACACTAAAAATCATTACATACTAACCGTTCATTCATGCTGTCAAATAATCAAGTGATTCCAAATCAAGTAATCGTAAATAATTGATAACTAACCTAAGCAGAAAGGTGGTTTCGATCAATGTATTGGACTCGATTGTTCACAACTGCCGTCGGGTTTCGCACGAGAGTGAGAGAGAATGTGAGAGGTGATTTGATTAGGGTTTGCCAAGTAATAGACTCCGTATAAGGTTATGAATAATAACAAGACCCTATTTCTAATCACTACTGGGCCAAAGCCCATTTGTTGTATTCGTTGGACATGTGGTGGGCGAAATCACCTTGTGTTTTCAGTAAGATGTGGGTGATGAAAACATGAAGTGTTTTCGGTTGGGATGTGATTTCGTGAGAGGTGTTTGGTAAAGTTCCACATTTCACACAAACAATCATAATATTAAGTCCAACTATATCATTAACACAACTATACAAATTACATACACACTTATGTAATGCACACCAAACATATATAAGCACACTCCACAATTAAGTACAAGGTTAAGTCGGATAGAAACCATGAAAACTCGAGTTGTCACAATATATATATCATATCCATCTATATGTGTGTAGGAACATAATGCGATATGAATTTTACAACATTATAATAATATCACGATATTAATATTTATATCTTAATATTAATATAAAGTGATACAACTCAGGTATAATACTTTGAAAATGTCATAATTTAAATATTAAGATAATATGTATTATACCTAAATGATTTTATGTCAGGATGTGTAACCCCTATTTGTATCTTATAGTAAGTTAGGCTATAAAAATACAAAGAGAATATATTCATAATATAATATTCAATTTTGTGATATATATCATACCCACATATTTATGTGAATACAATTCAAAATAAAGTATAATAATATTATGATATTGATATTAATATCTTAATTAAAGATATAAGATAACACCCTTAGGTATGATATCACCGAAATATAATAATATAAAATATTATTCGATGAAAGCAATATATTTTATGATTTATGATATAACCTAAAATTTTACTCGACTTAAAGGTATATGGTTGTCAAAGTTTTGACAAAACATATAATTATACTAATTTTGTTAAAATATAATGTTTCGGCATTGTTTAGATACAATGATTAAAATACTTTGTAAATCACTTTATAATTATTTATTACTTCTTATCGTATTATTAAATATTAAATATGTAGATTATTCATCAAAATTTGATAAGTTACATAATATTCAAAAAATATATGTATACTCAATATTGATGATAATTAACATGTTAGAGAAATTTTTAATACACAAACGCTTTCTAAGAAAAGTCTTTAATATATACTATTATATATATATATATATATATATATATATATATCATTAGTATTAATATAATACACTAAATTATGTTTTAAATTAAAACTAATAATAATAATAATTTTGGAAGAGTAAAACTTTTTCAATAACAAAATAGAATTTTCGGCTCTTGAATAAAGTTATGTTAAAAGGGTTTTATAAAACATAATCCTTAATTAATTTATACAAATAATGAACAAGAATTATTACAGTTCGTAATTCATAGTTTGACGATTCTAAAAATTTAAGCACATATACATATACAATAAAATATATAAAATATTTTACAAAAACTGTATTTATGAAACAGGAATATGTACAACAACTTAGTATTATGTAATTAAATAATTTTAATACATAATACCTATATATCAATAGGTAATAGCTTAAACCTATTCCTTAAATTATATGTATATATATTATATATATATAATTTGTATCAATATTATAAATAATATTTCATCCATAAAATAAAAAATATGTACTAACTATATGGTTTAAAATATGTATATATATATATATATATATATATATCCCAAGAAGAAACAATTTTATCATCTAATAAATTTAATTCATTTCTTAAACTATATGTAAGTCATATGTATATGTATTCTGATATGAGAACGATACTTAATATATTAAGAATCAAATTTAAAAACGCTAGACTTTGTATTATCTATTTTGACTCTTTAATAAATAAATATAATAAATTAAGAATTTGAGTCAAGTTCTAAGAATGTTAGAACCAAAATGAGTCAACCTATCAGTTAAAGATTAAATTATTCTAAAAAAAATCCAGAAAATTTATATCTTTATTAAATTTATTCCTTTTGATGAATTTCCTTTTTATTCCCAACATATTATGTTCAATAAATCTAATAGAAATTATTTTGTTAATATAGAGGAATAAACAAAGTTATGGGAATAAACAGAATAATTAAAATAATTAGTTATGTAATTAGATTCTTATGAATTAGTATATATGTATGTATTACAGGAAATTTTAAAACTTTATAATTATACGTATGTATATGCAAGACAATATAATAATCAAATATCTTCTGTAGAAAAATAAGCTTTTATATAACAGAAGAAACAAACCTACATGTTTACTCAAGATCTATTTTGATACACAACTTTAATTCAAAAGATACCTTAAGAATATCTGTACTAGCACCACCTCTTAAAGAACAATAATGGGTCAATGACGGAGACTCTCAGGATTTCATATAAAACCCTTACCTTTATTTTTGAATACCTATCCAGTCATGAGCTCTGGAAATATAGTTAAATTAAAGCAATATAGAGAAAAACTATTACACCAAAGAAAGAAACAACACATATAATATATACATTTTCCTTATATTTTTATAAGACATATAGTAAAAGAAAATGTTAAAATATAACATGTATATATATATACATATATACATCTATCAACGCATAATACAGATAGCTATGACTATAATTGTGCTACACAAAATATGCCTATATAATTGTTTAGTTTTGTGGTAATTATATCTGAACATGTTTGTAATTCAGATGTAAAAGGAAATAGCATGTAATCAGGAAATTCAGGCTAGTAGTGAAAACTCTTTGGATAAAAATACTATAGAAAATATAATAGCTCATGGAATATTGAATGCCATACCTTCGATCATTGAAGCTATTAGAATTTCTGTGCCTATAAACGAGAGTCCTACTATACACTGTAAGCATACCCATCACTTCAAACCTAACCCTAGTATCAATGGAAATCATGATATTCGTATTAAAACTTCATCTTCCAAACGAAAGAAAACCACAACCTATGGTTACTCCTATAAGGAATTCCACTCTAACAAATCCTCCAAGAACAAAGGAATGGAACCAGAAATACAGCCCACCTGCAACAACAAAAAAACATTCAAGAAAACGCCATTCTAGGAAGACACTCCATTGTAACTTCTGCAAGAAGACTGGGCATATAGAGCAAGAATGTAGAAGGAGAAGGAAAATGAATGTATGTTACAAATGCGGAGAACCAGGTCACATCCGTCTCTACTGCCCGAAACTATCTAAGGCACCCGACAACGAGGATAGAAACCTAAATGAAGTTAAGAAGAACGTGTAAATAGCCACCAACACCGGAGACAACAACAACTTTTAAAATAAACACCCTTATGTTTTGTCTATGCTTAAGTATTAGTTGACTTTTTATTCCGATCAAAACTTCATCAATAAAAGGTCTTTATTTTTTTCTTTTATAGAGCCAACTCTCATTTGTCTCATCCCTTTACAAATTCCTATGCCGTACATGCAGTGCTTGTCATGCTGAAACACCCTACTAAAAGCCTTTGGAAGGAACATAAATTTCACACTTAAATTTACAAAAAAATATCAGCATGACCCATTTATAAATATAATGATTCCCTGTTTTAAAACAAACAAGACCTTATCATAAAATTTTTCGACAACCCACTTTAAACATCAAGTATAGCTAATACATATTTTCCGAAACTTCCAACATGTTTACATACACAACCACTTCCAAAACCAAAAACGGTCAAGTTTAAAAGGTCTAAATACAATTCGACATACAAACTAAATTTTTACCAAAATATAAAGACAATCTAAAACCACACATGTTGAAAATACATACTATCCAAAAGCTAAAGCCATAGAAAATTAGACATCTTCAGAAGCGCTAAGTGAGCATGAATTCGAGTGTGTTCATTCCAAGTCGCCAAGCTTTTATGCCGAGGATTTACCTACATCAACAACCAATTAATGAGTCAATCCATCATCTATAATATCATTTCCCATTAAACTAATTTACCCTTTTCTTGTCTTTGTATCTTTCTTCTCGCAAATACTCCCGTTGAACAGGTCATTACATTTCCGTCTCAAAATAGAGACATAACATCCATTCGGTTCGTATAACATGAACTGATATTTTCCTTTCATTCTTACTTTACACTCCGACCCGATTATGATGGATCGAATAAATATTATCCTTCTTTCACACTTAACACTTTGTCTTTCGGTTCCTTCAGAATGAACCGAACCTAATACGTCTTACTTTCTAAACTTTCATTTCATAAGACCCATTTATAACAGATCATTCTACATACTACATAGCACGATAAACTATCATGATTATGATTTTTAGTACAAACGATAATTTACCAAATAAAGTTTGAAGGCGTATAACGACATACCTCGATCTTGCGCGTCTTCCGTTTTCCTAGTTCTTGAACTTTCTTCTTTCGCGCCAACATTAAAAATGTATCCATTCTTTTAGCCCAAGACTTACATTCCATTACTTACAAGATTACCACATATACGCATCAATGGCATTCTTAACAAATTTCATGAATAATCAAGTCTTCATATTTCTCCCAAAATTACAAAACTTTTGATTCAAGCATTTAGTCGAACACATGGCATGCGTACAACATATAAAGCATTATGTACAAGGATTATATGCATAACCTACTAGTTTGCCTTTCATTGATTAATTTAACTCATAACACATAATCTCTTGAACACTTATTTAGTTTATCTAACAATATTCTTGTATTCAAGCATTCATATTTCAATTTCACATAATTTCACTATCTTAGAATCCTGTTTCACCAATATTTCTAACATGAATAGGGTTTCACTAAAATCATTCAATCTCATCAATTGCAAGCAAATTTACATCCTGCATGTTGATTCTAATTCATTTACAACTTACTTTCATATAATTTTCTCACAATTTGGCCAACACCCCTTTAATCAAGAAGCAATCAAAACATAAATTCAACTTACCCTATTGTTGAATGCACTTAAATTAAGGAGTACTTGGGTTCTTGAGATCGATTCTTGACTTGCAACACATTTAATTTTTCAGATTTCTTGAGTTAGGTTGAAGGAGAAGGGTTTTCTCCTTCTCCTGCTTGTTCTCATGATCACACCCACCCCCAACTTACTGGACTGAAAATTTTTATTAAGTTAGGTTAGGAAGTTACATATTCAGCCCCTTGTTCTTTCATTTGTTGACAAATTGGATACATTTCATATATTTTAATTCCTTACCCAACTTTTATTAAACTTAACTAATTAAGTTAGTCCATTGATTATTTTATTATACGTTGGGATGTTACAAATCTACCCCCTTATAAGAGGTTTCGTCCCCGAAACCTGAACACATATCAAATTAACGTTTACATACCAAATAGTGAAGGGTAGTGCTCTCGCATTTCGTCTTCCGATTCCCATGTTAGATCTGACCCCTTCCGATGTTGCCATTGAACTAGAACTTGTCGAATGGCTTTATTTCGAAGATGCGTTGTTTTGGAATCCTTGATAGCCACCGGCCTTTCAACATAGTTCATTTTCTCATCCAGTTCGATATCGTCAAGTGGCACATACGCCGTTTCGTCCGCGAGACATTTCCTTAGTTGTGACAGTGAAAAGTGTTATGGATTCCATCTAAAGCCGGAGGTAATTCCAACTGGTATGCCACTTTACCAACATGGGCTATAATTTTGAACGACCCAATATACCCGTTTACGGAACCATATGATACCCTTCCACGATGAGACTTTTAAAAATACCCGATCTCCTTCTTGAAATTCAATGGGACGCGTAAGATTTTTGTCGGTCTTGCGCTGCCTTCAAACGAGCCCGCACTAGATCAATATTTTCATTCGTTATCGCCACAACATCTTTAGGAGCGAGTTCTCGTTGTCCGATTTCTCCCCAGCAGACGGGGGTTCTACACTTTCTACCGTACAACATTTCATATGGCGCCATTTGAATACTACTTTAATAACTGTTATTATACGCGAACTCAACCAATGGCAAATGGTCGTCCCAGTTCCCCCCAAAATCTATGACGCAAGTCCTCAATATATCTACTAATGTTTGTATAGTTCTTTCTGACTGGCCATCCATTTGTGGATGGTACGCGGTACTTAATCGCAATTTTGTGCCCACATCCTCATGAAATCTATACCAAAACCGAGACGCGAATCTTGTGTCACGATCCGACACAATAGACACGGGTACTCCGTGACGAGCTATTATTTCATTCGTTTAAATCTCCGCCAACTTTTCGGATGAAATAGTTTCTCGTATGGGTAAAAAGTGAGCACTTTTTGTGAGTCGGTCGACTATAACCCAAATAGCATCGTGGCCTCATTTTTGTTTTAGGAAGTTTTGTAACGAGATCCATGGTTATGTCTTCCCATTTCCTAACTGGTACTTCTAAAGGTTGTAATTTACCATACGTTTTTTGGTGCTCCGCCTTCACTTGGGAACATGTTGAACATTTCGCGACATACTTAACAATATCGCATTTTATACCCGGCCACCAGTAATTTGTCTTCAAGTCCCGGTACATTTTTGTTGCCCCAGGATGGATCGAATACCGTGCCTTATGAGCTTCCTCTAGTAACGCGGTCTTGACTTTGCAAAACTGTGGTATCCAGATTCGACCGAATCTCGTTTTGAGCCTGGTCGAGTTTTCTTCCAGTCTTTCAGCTACCCCTTTTGTTCTTTCTTTCTTTGGGTCTCATGCCTCTAATGACTTTGTTTGGGCGTCTTGAATCATATCAAGAAGGTGAGATATAACTATCATTTTCATGGACTTTATTTGAATCGGAGGTGGATACTCTTTTCGACTTAATCCATCCGCTACGACATTTGCCTTTCCCGGGTGATAAAGGATATCGCAGTCGTAGTCTTTAATAAGTTCCAACCATCTCCGCTGCCTCATATTCAAATCTTTCTGTTCGAAGAAATATTTGAGGCTCTTATGATCCGAGTATATTGTACATTTCGACCCGTACAGATAATGCATCCAGATTTTTAAGGCGAATACTACCGCTGCCAATTCTAAATCGTGGGTTGGGTAGTTCCCTTCATGCGGTTTTAGTTGTCTCAAAGCATACGCGATAACCTTTCCTCTTTGCATTAATACACATCCTAAGTCCTGATGTGAAGCATCTGAATAGACAACCAAATCTTCATTCCCGTCTGGTAAGGTCAACACCGGGGAACTCGACAATCTCTCCTTTTACACTCGAAAGGCTTCTTCTTGTTCCTTACCCCACACAAACTTTTCTTTCTTTCTAGTCAATATCGTTAGAGGTAACGCTATCTTTGAAAAATCTTGTATAAATCTACTATAATAGCCAGCGAGACCTAAGAAACTCCTTACTTCAGTTGGATTTTTCGGGGAGACCCATTTCATTATGGCCTCTATCTTTGACGGATCAACCAAAACACCTTCCGAGTTTATAACATGACCGAGAAATTGCACCTCTCTGAGCCAAAAGGCACACTTTGAGAATTTTGCATAGAGTTTCTCCTTACGGAGAATTTCAAGTACTTCCCGTAAGTGTCTCGCATGTTCAGCCCTGCTTCGCGAATAGACTAGAATATCATCTATGAACACGATCACAGATTTATCTAGCATTGGTCGACATACCCAGTTCATAAGATCCATAAACGCTGCTGGCGCGTTTGTCAATCCAAAGGACATAACTAGAAACTCATAATGTCCATACCGGGTTCTAAATGCAGTTTTTGCAATGTCTTCTTCTCGTACCCTAACTTGATGATATCCCGATCGCAAATCTATCTTAGAGAACCAACTCGCCCCTTGTAACTGATCAAAAAGATCGTCAATTCTGGGTAAAGGGTAGCGGTTCTTCACGGTCAGTTTATTTAATTCTCTATAGTCGATGCACATGCGCATCGACCCATCCTTTTTCTTAACAAATAGGACGGGCGCTCCCCAGGGAGACACACTTGGGCGTATGAAGCCCTTGTTGAGAAGATCCTGTAACTGTGTCATTAACTCCCGCATCTCGGTGGGGGCCAGCCTGTACGGAGCCTTAGATACCGATTTTGCACCGGATTCAATTCAATTCGAAACTCTATTTCACGTTCGAGAGGGAGTCCCGGTAATTCCTTCGGAAACACATCCGGAAATTCATTCACTATTTCGACATTTTCAAACTTCAAGAGACTTTGTTGGGTATCCACTACGTAAGTTAAGTAGGATCTACTTCCGTTAACTACATACTTGACTGCTTGGGCAATGGTACAGAGTTTCGTTTCTATATTTCTTTCTCCTTGAATTTTTAATTGTTTCCCACTTGGAGATTGGATAGATATAGTTTTATTTCCACAATTAATATCCGCATGGTTTCGAGCCATCCAATCCATTCCCACTATCACTTTAAATTCCCCCAAAATCATTGGTACAAGGTCAATGTAAAATTCCTCATCTTCTATGATCAACTTACAGTTTCTACAAACTTCGTGCAACAAATAATTCTTGCTATCAGCTATTTCTACCTCTAAAGGTATCGACATTCTTTCAATCTTAAATGAAGGGTGTTGTACCACTTCACTCGAAATGAACTACATAGTGGCTCCGGTATCAAATAAAACATACACTTGCAAGGAATTTAGCAAAAAGATACCTGAAACGACATTCGGGTGAGCCTTGGCTTCTTCGGATGTTATTTGGAACATCCCCCCTTTCGCTTTGGAGCTCTCCTCCTTCTTTCTTCCTTTTTCGCTCCTTGTTGTAGTTTAGGGCACTCCCTTTAACATGCCCTTTCTGAAAACAGTTGTAACAAGTCTTTGGGTTGTTAGGGCATTTGTAGTACGGATGTCCTTCATCACCACAATTATAGCATCCCTTCTTGCCTAAAAGGCATTCCCCGGTATGAAGTTTCCCACACGTCTTACAAGGAGTGATACCACCTTTCGACTTATCCTTTCTTCCATGATCTTGAAACTTCACCTTTTTAGACGGACTTGCATTTGCCCCCTTTTCTGTTGATCTCTTTTCACCACGTTCTTCCTGTCTTTTAAGCTCAAGTTCTCTATCCCGAGCCAAATTGATAAGTTCATCGAGGGTTTCACACTTTGAGGGAGTGACAAACTCCCTATATTCCGCCTTTAAGATACCATGATAGCGATTGATTTTCATTCTTTCTTTCTTCACAAAATTTCCGCAGAACTTCATCTTATCCAAGAAAGTATTTGTTATCTCATTAATCGTCTCATTTTTCTGTCGGATGCGTAAGAAATCTTCCTGTATCTTATCAATGGCTGACTGAGGACAATGATATTTTAGAAAAGGCTCCTTAAATTCCTGCCAAGTCATCGCTTGAAGATTGTCCTCTCCTATTTCCTTACTATATACGTCCCACCAATCTTTCGCTTGAAGAGTGAGTTGACTCGTAGCGAACATCACTTGGTCTTCCTCATCACAACGACTTCATATGAACACTGCCTCTATGTTTGAGATCCATCTTTGTCAGGCTATCAGATCAATTTTACCTTCATAAGTTGTAGGGTTGCACGACATGAAATCCTTATATGTGCATCTTCGTTCCTTGCTTTTACTTTTAGACCCCTCTATCGTCTATTTTAACTCCTCAATCTTGCTAGTCATCATAGTATCAATTACCCCTGAAACACGACTTTCAACTTCTTGAGCTAACCGAGGTAGGTTAGTATGTATAACTTTTTCGGCCGCTTCCATAATCTTATTAACGAATGCTTCTTGTCGTGCTACTTCAGCATCATCTATATTCCTTGTGTCCGTCATCTACATAAAACATTCATCTCGTACGTTAGAGTTCCTTTCATACCTTCTCATCACATTTAGACTCGTATTATCATGCTACATTCCATTTACAACTTATACTTCGCACATTATCGCCATCGACGATCATGTTGTATCATTTAGATCATAATATTTGATTTTAACGATTTATCTTTCCTTCTTTAACATATAGTTTCCTCATCTATCTTAATGTAAAAATTACTTTAACATCAATTACGGGGCCTTAGAATCTGGCTATAACAAGTCCTATAATCTAAAGAGCAAAAATAAAAATTTTTGAACATTTTGGGTCTCTCGCGGCACGCGACAGATTGCTCTAAATCTGTCGCGCCCCGCGAGCGCTGTCGCGTGTCACGCCAATTGCCTTGGTTTCCGTCGCGTGGCGCGGGGGAACCAGATTTCCAGTAGGTCTGTTATAAAAACCTGCATTTTTGCCCAGGTCTAGTTTTTACTCTAAATTAACTTAAAACCCCCATAACTTTCAATCTACAGGTCCGTTTTACGTAATTATTTTTCATACACGTTGGTAATTTAAATACGGACTTGTTTAACATCGTCATATGCCTTAAAACTCGGTTTATTAGTAATTTGCATAAAATTCCCCTTTTTATCACTAACGATAGGCATAAACAAAGTTTACAATTTACTTACTTGCATAGCGCTTCGAAATGAACACACACTTGCACGAGCTTTCGGTTTGAGTTCAAGCACTTGATACTTAAATCCCTCAAACCTAGGCTCTGATACCAACTTTAAACACTAAAAGCCTTTGGAAGGAACATAAATTTCACACTTAAATTTACAAAAAATTTCGGCATGACCCGTTAATAAATATAATGATTCCCTGTTTTAAAACAAACAAGACCTTATCATAAAAATTATCGACAACCCACTTTAAACATCAAGTATAGCTAATACATATTTTCCGAAACTTCCAACATGTTTACATACACAACCACTTCCAAAACCAAAAACGGTCAAGTTTAAAAGGTCTAAATACAATTCGACATACGAACTAAGTTTTTACCAAAATATAAAGACAATCTAAAACCACACATGTTGAAAATACATACTATCCAAAAGCTAAAACCATAGAAAATTAGACATCTTTGGAAGCTCTAAGTGAGCATGAAGTCGAGTGTGTTCATTCCAAGTCGCCAAGCTTTTATGCCGAGGATTTACCTACATCAACAACCAATTAATGAGTCAATCCATCATCTATAATATCATTTCTCATTAAACTAATTTACCCTTTTCTTGTCTTTGTATCTTTCTTCTCGCACATACTCCTGTTGAACGGGTCATTACATTTCCGTCTCAAAATAGAGACATAACATTCCATTCCTTACTTACCCGTTAGTAACGGATAATAACATTATTAACATAACATCCATTCGGTTCGTATAACACGAACTAATATTTTCCTTTCATTCTTACTTTACACTTCGACCTGATTATGATGGATCGAATAAATATTATCCTTCTTTCACACTTAACACTTTGTCTTTCAGTTCCTTCGGAATGAACCGAACCTAATACGTCTTACTTTCTAAACTTTCATTTCATAAGACCCATTTATAACGGATCATTCTACATACTACATAGCACAATAAACTATCCTGATTAAGATTTTTAGTACAAACGACAATTTACCAAATAAAGTTTGAAGGCGTATAACGACATACCTCGATCTTGCGCGCCTTCCGTTTTCCTAGTTCTTGAACCTTATTCTTTCGCGCCTACATTAAAAACGTATCCATTCTTTTAGCCCAAGACTTACATTCCATTACTTACAAGATTACCACATATACGCATCAATGGCATTCTTAACAAATTTCATGAATAATCAAGTCTTCATATTTCTCCCAAAATTACAAAACTTTTCATTCAAGCATTTAGTCGAACACATGGCATGCGTACCACATATAAAGCATTATGTACAAGGATTATATGCATAACCTACTAGTTTTCCTTTCATTGATTAATTTAACTCATAACACATAATCTCTTGAACCCTTATTTAGTTTATCTAACAATATTCTTGTATTCAAGCATTCATATTTCAATTTCACATAATTTCACTATCTTAGAATCATGTTTCACCAATAGTTCTAACATGAATAGGGTTTCACTAAAATCATTCAATCTCATCAATTGCAAGCAAATTTACATCCTGCATGGTGATTCTAATTCATTTACAACTTACTTTCATATAATTTTCTCACAATTTGGCCAACACCCCTTTAATCAAGAAGCAATCAAAACATAAATTCAACTTACCCTATTGTTGAATGCACTTAAATTAAGAAGTACTTGGGTTCTTGAGATCGATTCTTGACTTGCAACACATTCAATTTTTCAGATTTCTTGAGTTAGGTTGAAGGAGAAGTGTTTTCTCCTTCTCCTGCTTGTTCTCACGACCACACCCACCCCCAACTTACTGGACTTAAAATTTTTATTAAGTTAGGTTAGGAATTTACATATTCAGCCCCTTGTTCTTTCGTTGGTTGACAAATTGCATACATTTCATATATTTTAATTCCTTACTCAACTTTTATTAAACTTAACTAATTAAGTTAGTCCATTGATTATTTTATTATGCGTTGGGATGTTACACATGCATGTGAATTCACTTCAAAAGATCATTTATTCTTGAGTTCTAGTAAATATTTCGTTATACTCACTCTGATAATCTATATGATTACATAATGTTGACTTCTGATAATCAAGTCAACAAATTTCTTGGAAAACTCCTTTTTCTTTAAAAAAAAATACTTATCGGATTTTATTGTAGTCATTTCTTGTCAATACATATATCCATTGTTGGAATATGTCCAAACCAAGCTCAATTGTTTGAACTTGTTCACAATATACATTCAATTCAAAATCCCATATGATGAATTGAGATCATCATATTAAAGGTAATTTCATTGTTTGAATCATAGTAAACTAGATTAAAGTCTTCAATTTCAAAGAATCATTTGTTAAAACACGACACCTTACGGTGGCGATTTCTTTGAAACTTGGAGTCATTTCATTTTCACACCTGAGGTACGAATTTATCTATTTATTAATTCATTATCCTAAACCAGTCTTAATACAATTTTGTGTTAAGATAAAGGTACCTAAATTCTTATTCCAACATACCTCTAACATTTCTTTCATCTTTGAATTAATTTTGCAATATTCATTTCTTCTTTCACTTGGACATCCTATCTTTTGAATATCCTGATTCACTTCATTGAAACTTTCAGTTAATTTCAAAAATGGTGAATTCGTTCGGTCACCATAATCACTGAATTCTTTCAATCATTACAACACCTTGCGGTGTCTATATAAATTTGTAGCCTGTGCTAATAGTAAACCCTAATCATATCAATTCATACATCATTCATTTGACTCCTCATTCAAGTAGTCTTGATACAGTTATGATACACTAAATTCTATTGTATTATACGGTGTATCCCTGGCATTTCAGTAAACGTCATTGAGTTCTAGTTTGATTATTGACAAATCATTTTTCATACTTCTATTTTCAATTGATATTATTGATTCAGAGTTCTTCTTAATTAAACGAACAAAGTAAGTTCTCTTCTGGCATTAAATCCTATTGTTCCTAAAAGTCGTTTACATTCGATTCATATGTTTCTATAGATTTTGTGAAACGTAATTGTATCACGTTCAGTTAACAGCAATTACTGAAACTAATTTAAGTTTCTCATTTTCCTCTATGTCCTTAGAAAAATATAAATAAGGATTCGTCTGCTCAGCACTTTTTAAGATTTCATACATCATTCCTGTCATTTCGTCTGGCAGTTGTATCTAATAAGCTACTAGTCCTATTTTTCTAATAAATGGTCCAACATACCTGGAACTTGACTTCCCTCTTTTAACGAATCTGACTACCCCTTTCCATAGAGAAACTTTTAACAAAACCTTATCTCCCACTTGAAAGGTTTTCACCTGTTATCTACAGAACTCTTTTGAAAATCTCGTTTTGCTTTAACTTGAAATATCCTTTCTATTGTTTCTTGCACTATCTCGAGTCCAGATAGTTGCTTTTCTCCAAATTTCTGCCCAACAAACTGGGGTTCGGAACTTTCGTCCATTAAATGCTTCCAAAAGACGCTTTGACACTATTTTTACTAACTACAAGACTTGATATAACTTCAAGGGAATATTGTAGCTCGAATCTCGAGGACGAGATTTAAAACAAGGCGGGGAGGATATAACAACCCTCCTTAAAATATTTTGGACACCCCTAAAAGATACCCTGAAATACCTTTATTTCATTAAATAACAAATAAAAACAAAAATAATAGTCTGTCGCGGGGCGCGACAGACTCTTCTTCATCTGTCGCGGGGCGCGATCGAGCGATAAATGGCGTAACCTGGTGATGCCACATGGCATGACACACGTCGAAACCACCGATGACTCAGTAAACCCTACTGCCGCCTTTATGGCTCTCGCGGGGCGCGAAGACTTTGTCTTCGGCTCACGCGGGCGCGAGAAAGTGTCTGCCAGGCACTATAAATAAGATCGATGGGCTTCAGTTGATTTTCGTTCAAAAACTTTGAATCTCTCTCAAAATTCGGAATATTAGAAGTAGTATCGGGTATTATACCCACTAAAATAGCGAAGCTTTGCCTCGATGTAAGTATCATAACCCCCGATTACATATTAGATACGCTGCCCGATTGATCTAGTTCTCCGTAACACATGTCGAGGCTCTGCCTGACTCAGTCGTTGGAGTTCTGTCTCGGGAAGGGTATATCTAATGTAAATTTGGGTTAGTATGCTAACACATGTGCATTATTTAATAGATTATAATGTCACACCCTGACTTTTTCCGAAGCGTGATTATGTGTGACTTCATTGCATTCAACCATAATAAACAACTATATGATAAAAGCAAGATGCTCATCCATAGATAAGTTTTAAAATATTACATGCAACATTGTTTTAAATCCCAAAACACAGACTTCACATTCAGAATACAACACCAACAGGTTTTAAGTTCCATAAGGACTTCACAAAAGACACTTAATAAAAGTTAGGCTTTGAATTTTGTATCTCATCGAGGATAAGATAAGCAATCCAAACCCTTAGACACCAGATGACATCTATTATTCAAAACAACCCTTGAAAACTTCAACGCCCGCCAGATCCATACTTAGTTTCCTGAAATACATGTAGTTTAAAAACATCAACAAAAGTTGAGCGAGTTCATGTGTTTAGTGTGTGAGCTCGAATAAACCTTGTAATCCTTATAAATAAGTATGTATTCGTAAACCCTGGTATGAAAGCAAATAAGGAAACAAATCATTAATGGTTTGCAAGGCTATTAATATGTGTGACGTGATGCGGGAAGGCTCAAACCTAGCAGATTTTTGCACTGGGCCTCCGGCTGTAAGACATAGTCACCTCATGGGCCAAATCCCGGTCCACATGGGTGGGGCTCGCTACACCCAAATAGATCTATCACTCATGTCCCTTGGTCCTACAACAAGGATTAATGGTCTTAAGCGTTGTACCCACCACTCAGATGATCTAGCAGTACCTTTCCTTAGTTAACCATACCAAATGTAATCGTATGTAAACAATTTGTAACATGTACTTCACCCCCGAAGTTATAAAACCGAAAACAGTTAAAAGAAAAGGGGGGGACATGAACTCACAGTTTTGCGTTCTTCAATCCAACGTAACTCACAACTGATACTCGTTCACACGACTTCCTACAAACGTACTACGGTCTATTAGACGAGCGGGCCGTGCCTTGACTTAGTATTAATTAGTGTCTTTGAGTTACGTTTCATTGTGTCTTTAATATTATTCCAAGTTATATAATTATTTGTTAAAATAATAAATATTTTAACTTAAATTATATTTATTAAATTTTGGAATAATAGTTAGAATAATATATTTTAACTTGTCACACATATGTATTTGTACATGAATAATTCCTCAAGGATGGGTGTATTTATATTCGTATTCTTATCCTTATGTATTTTTGCCAAGTGTCGGTGGCGTATTCCGGTGTGTATTTATACGCACGAGAATACGTATTTTCTTGTAATTATTAAGTATTCTTATACTTAATTTTTGTATTAACTTTTCCGGAATAATATTTCTAATAAAAATGTATCAATATATATTCCCAAAATGTATATAAATATAATGATTCCCTGTTTTAAAACAAACAAGACCTTATCATAAAAAATTTCGACAACCCACTTTAAACATCAAGTATAGCTAATACATATTTTCCGAAACTTCCAACATGTTTACATACACAACCACTTCGAAAACCAAAAACGGTCAAGTTTAAATGGTCTAAATACATTCGACATACGAACTAAGTTTTTACCAAAATATAAAGACAATCTAAAACCACACATGTTGAAAATACATACTATCCAAAACCTAAAACCATAGAAAATTAGACATCTTCGGAAGCGCTAAGTGAGCATGAAGTCGAGTGTGTTCATTCCAAGTCGCCAAGCTTTTATGCCGAGGATTTACCTACATCAACAACCAATTAATGAGTCAATCCATCATCTATAATATCATTTCCCATTAAACTAATTTACCCTTTTCTTGTCTTTGTATCTTTCTTCTCACACATACTCCTGTTGAACGGGTCATTACATTTTCGTCTCAAAATAGAGACATAACATTCCATTCCTTACTTACCCGTTAGTAACGGATAATAACATTATTAACATAACATCCAATCGGTTCGTATAACACGAACTAATATTTTCCTTTCATTTTTACTTTACACTCCGACCCGATTATGATGGATCGAATAAATATTATCCTTCTTTCACACTTAACACTTTGTCTTTCGGTTCCTTCGGAATGAACTGAACCTAATACGTCTTACTTTCTAAACTTTCATTTCATAAGACCCACTTATAACAGATCATTCAACATAGCACGATAAACTATCATGATTATGATTTTTAGTACAAACGATAATTTACCAAATAAAGTTTGAAGGCGTATAACGACATATCTCGATCTTGCGCGTCTTTCGTTTTCCTAGTTCTTGAACCTTCTTCTATCGCGCCTACATTAAAAACGTATCCATTCTTTTAGCCTAAGACTTACATTCCATTACTTACAAGATTACCACATATACGCATCAATTGCATTCTTAACAAATTTCATGAATAATCAAGTCTTCATATTTCTCCCAAAATTACAAAACTTTTCATTCAAGCCTTTAGTCGAACACATGGCATGCGTACAACATATAAAGCATTATGTACAAGGATTATATGCATAACCTACTAGTTTGCCTTTCATTGATTAATTTAACTCATAACACATAATCTCTTGAACCCTTATTTAGTTTATCTAACAATATTCTTGTATTCAAGCATTCATATTTCAATTTCACACAATTTCACTATCTTAGAATCATGTTTCACCAATATTTCTAACATGAATAGGGTTTCACTAAAATCATTCAATCTCATCAATTGCAAGCAAATTTACTTCCTGCATGGTGATTCAAATTCATTTACAACTTACTTTCATATAATTTTCTCACAATTTGGCCAACACCCCTTTAATCAAGAAGCAATCAAAACATAAATTCAACTTACCCTATTGTTAAATGCACTTAAATTAAGGAGTACTTGGGTTCTTGAGATCGATTCTTGACTTGCAACACATTCAATTTTTCAGATTTCTTGAGTTAGGTTGAAGGAGAAGGGTTTTCTCCTTCTCCTGCTTGTTCTCACGACCACACCCACTCCCAACTTACTGGACTTAAAATTTTTTTTAAGTTAGGTTAGGAATTTACATATTCAGCCCCTTGTTCTTTCATTTGTTGACAAATTGCATATGTTTCATATATTTTAATTCCTTACTCAACTTTTATTAAACTTAACTAATTAAGTTAGTCCATTGATTATTTTATTATGCGTTGGGATGTTACAAATCTACCCCCTTATAAGAGGTTTTGCCCCCGAAACCTGAACACATATCAAATTAACGTTTACATACCAAATAGTGAAGGGTAGTGCTCTCGCATTTCGTCTTCCGATTCCCATGTTAGATCTGACCCCTTCCGATGTTGCCATTGAACTAGAACTTGTCGAATGGCTTTATTTTGAAGATGCGTTGTTTTGGAATCCTTGATAGCCACCGGCCTTTCAACATAGTTCATTTTCTCATCCAGTTCGATATCGTCAAGTGGCACATACGCCGTTTCGTCCGTGAGACATTTCCTTAGTTGTGACACGTGAAAAGTGTTATGGATTCCATCTAAAGCCGGAGGTAATTCCAACTGGTATGCCTCTTTACCAACACGGGCTATAATTTTGAACCGCCCAATATGTATAGTTCTTTCTGACTGCACATCCGTTTGTGGATGGTAGGCGGTACTTAATTGCAATTTTGTGCCCACATCCTCATGAAATCTATACCAAAACCGAGACGTGAATCTTGTGTCATGATCCGACACAATAGACACGGGTACTCCGTGACGAGCTATTATTTCATTCGTTTAAATCTCCGCCAACTTTTCGGATGAAATAGTTTCTCGTATGGGTAAAAAGTGAGCACTTTTTGTGATTCGGTCGACTATAACCCAAATAGCATCGTGACCTCGTTTTGTTTTAGGAAGTTTTGTAATGAGATCCATGGTTATGTCTTCCCATTTCCTAACTGGTACTTCTAAAGGTTGTAATTTACCATACGTTTTTTGGTGCTCCGCCTTTACTTGGAAACATGTTGAACATTTCGCGACATACTTAACAATATCACATTTCATACCCGGCCACCAGTAATTTGTCTTCAAGTCCCGGTACATTTTTGTTGGCCCAGGATGGATCGAATACCGTGACTTATGAGCTTCCTCTAGTAACGCGTTCTTGACTTTGCAAAACTGTGGTATCCAGATTCGACCGAATCTCGTTTTGAGCCTGGTCGAGTTTTCTTCCAGTCTTTCAGCTACCCCTTTTGTTCTTTCTTTCTTTGGGTCTCCTGCCTCTAATGACTTTGTTTGGGCGTCTTGAATCATATCAAGAAGGTGAGATATAACTATCATTTTCATGGACTTTATTTGAATCGGAGGTGGATAATCTTTTCGACTTAATTCATCCGCTACGACATTTGCCTTTCCCGGGTGATAAAGGATATCGCAGTCGTAGTCTTTAATAAGTTCCAGCCATCTCCGCTGCCTCATATTCAAATCTTTCTGTTCGAAGAAATATTTGAGGCTCTTATGATCCGAGTATATTGTACATTTCGACCCGTACAGATAATGCATCCAGATTTTTAAGGCGAATACTACCGATGCCAATTCTAAATCGTGGGTTGGGTAGTTCCCTTCATGCGGTTTTAGTTGTCTCGAAGCATACGTGATAACCTTTCCTCTTTGCATTAATATACATCCTATGCCCTGATGTAAAGCATTTGAATAGACAACCAAATCTTCAATCTCGTCTGGTAAGGTCAACACCGGGGAACTCAACAATCTCTCCTTTAACACTCGAAAGGATTCTTCTTGTTCCTTACCCCACACAAACTTTTCTTTCTTTCTAGTCAATATCGTTAGAGGTAACGCTATCTTTGAAAAATCTTGTATAAATCTGCTATAATAGCCAGCGAGACCTAAGAAACTCCTTACTTCAATTGGATTTTTTGGGGAGACCCATTTCATTACGGCCTCTATCTTTGACGGATCAACCAAAACACCTTCCGAGTTTATAACATGACCGAGAAATTGAACCTCTCTGAGCCAAAAGGCACACTTTGAGAATTTTGCATAGAGTTTCTCCTTACGGAGAATTTCAAGTACTTCCCGTAAGTGTCTCGCATGTTCAGCCCTGCTTCGCGAATAAACTAGAATATCATCTATGAACACGATCACAGATTTATCTAGCATTGGTCGACATACCTGTATAATGATTCCCTGTTTTAAAACAAACAAGTCCTTATCATAAAAATTTTCGACAACCCACTTTAACCATCAAGTATAGCTAATACATATTTTCCGAAACTTCCAACATGTTTACATACACAACCACTTCCAAAACCAAAAACGGTCAAGTTTAAAAGGTCTAAATACAATTCGACATACGAACTAAGTTTTTACCAAAATATAAAGACAATCTAAAACCACACATTTTGTAAATACATACTATCCAAAAGCTAAAACCATAGAAAATTAGACATCTTCAGAAGCGCTAAGTGAGCATGAAGTCGAGTGTGTTCATTCCAAGTCGCCAAGCTTTTATGCCGAGGATTTACCTACATCAACAACCAATTAATGAGTCAATCCATCATCTATAATATCATTTCCCATGAAACTAATTTACCCTTTTCTTGTCTTTGTATCTTTCTTATCGCACTTACTCCCGTTGAACGGGTCATTACATTTCTGTCTTAAAATAGAGACAGAACATTCCATTCCTTACTTACCCGTTAGTAACGGATAATAACATTATTAACATAACATCCATTCGGTTCGTATAACACGAACTAATATTTTCCTTTCATTCTTACTTTACACTCCGACCCGATTATGATGGATCGAATAAATATTATCCGTCTTTCACACTTAACACTTTGTCTTTCGGTTCCTTCAAAATGAATCGAACCTAATACGTCTTACTTTCTAAACTTTCATTTCATAAGACCCATTTATAACGGATCATTCTACATATAAAGCATTACGTACAAGGATTATATGCATAACCTACTAGTTTGCCTTTCATTGATTAATTTAACTCATAACACATAATCTCTTGAACCCTTATTTAGTTTATCTAACAATATTTTTGTATTCAAGCATTCATATTTCAATTTCACATAATTTCACTATCTTAGAATCATGTTTCACCAATAGTTCTAACATGAATAGGGTTTCACTAAAATCATTCAATCTCACCAATTTCAAGCAAATTTACATCCTGCATGGTGATTCTATTTCATTTACAACTTACTTTCATATAATTTTCTCACAATTTGGCCAACACCGCTTTAATCAAGAAGCAATCAAAACATAAATTCAACTTACCCTATTGTTGAATGCACTTAAATTAAGGAGTACTTGGGTTCTTGAGATCGATTCTTTACTTGCAACACATTCAATTTTTCAGATTTCTTCTTGAGTTAGGTTGAAGGAGAAGGGTTTTCTCCTTCGCCTGCTTGTTCTCATGACCACACCCACCCCCAACTTACTGGACTTAAAATTTTTATTAAGTTAGGTTAGGAATTTACATATTCAGCCCCTTGTTCTTTCATTTGTTGACAAATTGTATACATTTCATATATTTTAATTCCTTACTCAACTTTTATTAAACTTAACTAACTAAGTTAGTCCATTGATTATTTTATTATGCGTTGGGATGTTACACATGCATGTGAATTCACTTCAAAATATCATTTATTCTTGAGTTCTAGTAAATATTTCGTTATTCTCACTCTGATAATCTATATGATTACATAATGTTGACTTCTGATAATCGAGTCAACAAATTTCTTGGAAAACTCCTTTTTCTTTTCAAAAAAATACTTATCGGATTTTATTGTAATCATTTCTTGTCAATACATATATCCATTGTTGGAATATGTCCAAACCAAGCTCAATTGTTTGAACTTGTGCACAATATACATTCAATTCAAAATCCCATATGATGAATTGAGATCATCATATTCAAGGTAATTTCATTGTTTGAATCATAGTAAACTTGATTAAAGTCTTCAATTTCAAAGAATCATTTGTTAAAACACGACACCTTGCGGTGGCGATTTCTTTGAAACTTGGAGTCATTTCATTTTCACAACTGAGGTACGAATTTATCTATTTGTTAATTCATTATCCTAAACCAGTCTTAATACAATTTTGTGTTAAGATAAAGGTACCTAAATTTTTATTCCAACGTACCTCCAACATTTCTTTCATCTCTGAATTAATTCTGCAATATTAATTTCTTCTTTCACTTGGACATCCTATCTTTTGAATATCCAGATTCACTTCATTGAAACTTTCAGTTATTTTCGAAAACGGTGAATTCGTTCGGTCACCATAATCACTGAATTCTTTCAATCATTACAACACATTGCGGTGTCTATATAAATTTGTAGCCTGTGCTAATAGAAAACCCTAATCATATCAATTCATACATCATTCATTTGACTCCTCATTCAAGTAGTCTTGATACAGTTATGATACACTAAATTCTATTGTATTATCCGGTGTATCCCTGGCATTTCAGTAAACGTCATTGAGTTCTGGTTTGATTGTTGACAAATCAATTTTCATACTTCTATTTTCAATTGATATTATTGATTCAGAGTTCATCTTAATTAAACGAACAAAGTAAGTTCTCTTCTGGCATTAAATCCTATTGTTCCTAAAAGTCGTTTACATTCGATTCATATGTTTCTACAGATTTTGTGAAACGTAATTGTATCACGTTCAGTTAACAGCAATTCCTGAAACTAATTTAAGTTTCTCATTTTCTTCTATGTCCTTAGAAAAATATAAATAAGGATTCGTCTGCTCAGCACTTTTTAAGATTTCATACATCATTCCTGTCATTTCCTCTGGCAGTTGTATCTGATAAGCTACTAGTCCTATTTTTCTAATAAATGGCCCAGCATACCTAGAACTTGACTTCCCTCTTTTAACGAATCTGACTACCCCTTTCCATAGAGAAACTTTTAACAAAACCATATCTCCCACTTGAAAGGTTTTCACCTGTTATCTACATAACTCTTTTGAAAATCTCGTATTGCTTTAACTTGAAATATCCTGTCTATTGTTTCTTGCACTATCTAGAGTCCAGATAGTTGCTTTTCTCCAAATTTCTACCTAACAGACTGGGGTTCGGAACTTTCGTCCATTAAATGCTTCCAAAAGACGCTTTGACACTATTTTTACTAACTACAAGACTTGATATAGCTTTAAGGGAATATAGTAGCTCGAATCTCGAGGACGAGATTTAAAACAAGGCGGGGAGGATATAACAACCCTCCTTAAAATATTTTGGACACCCCTAAAAGATACCCCGAAATACCTTTATTTCAATAAATAACAAATAAAAACAAAAATAATAGTCTGTCGCGGGGTACGATAGACTCTTCTTCATCTGTCGCGAGGCGCGACCGAGCGATAAATGGCGTAACCTGGTGATGCCACGTGGCATGATACGCTTCGAAACCACCGGTGACTCAGCAAACCCTACTGCCACCTTTATGGCTCTCGCGGGGCGCGAAGACATTGTCTTCGGCTCACGCGGGCTGCGAGAAAGTGTCTGCCATGCACTATAAATAAGATCGATGGGCTTCAGTTGATTTTCGTTCAAAAACTTCGAATCTCTCTCAAAATTCTGAATATTAGAAGTAGTATCGGGTATTATACCCACTAAAATAGCGAAGCTCTGCCTCGATGTAAGTATCATAACCCCCGATTACGTATTAGATACGCTGCCCGATTGATCTAGTGCTCCGTAACGCATGTCGAGGCTCTGTCTGACTCAGTCGTTGGAGTTCTGTCTCGGGAAGGGTATATCTAATGTAAATTTGGGTTATTATACTAACACATGTGCATTATTTAATACATTATAATGTCACACCCTGACTTTTGCGAAAGCGTGATTATGTGTGACTTGCTTAATATCATTGAATTCAACCATAACAAACAACTATATGATTAAACCAAGATGTTCATCCATAGATAAGTTTTAAAACATTACATGCAACATTGTTTTAAATCCCAAAACACAGACTTCGGGTTCAGAATACAACACCAACAGGTTTTAATTTCCATAAGGACTTCACAAAAGACACTTAATAAAAGCTAGGCTTTGAATTTTGTATCTCATCCAGGATAAGGTACGCAATCCAAACCCTTAGACACCGGATGACATCTATTATTCAAAACAACCCTTGAAAACTTCAACGCCCGCCAGATCCATACTTAGTTTCCTGAAATACATGTAGTTTAAAAACATCAACAAAAGTTGAGCGAGTTCATGTGTTTAGTGTGTGAGCTCGAATAAACCTTGAAATCATTATAAGTAAGTATGTATTTGTAAACCCTGGTATGAAAGCAAATAAAGAAACAGATCATTAGTGGTTTGCAAGGCCATTAATATGTGTGACGTGATGCGGGAAGGCTCAAACCTAGCAGATTTTTACACTGGGCCTCCGGCTGTAAGACATAGTCACCTCATGGGCCAAATCCTGGTCCACATGGGTGGGGCTCGCTACACCGAAATAGATCTATCACTCATGTCCCTCGGTCCTACAACGAGGATTAATGGTCTTAAGCGTTGTACCCACCACTAAGATGATCTAGCAGTACCTTTCCTTAGCTAACCATACCAAATGTAATCGTATGTAAACAATTTGTAACATGTACTTCACCCCCGAAGTTATAAAACCGAAAACAGTTCAAAGAAAAGGGGGGACATGAACTCACAGTTTTGCGTTCTTCAATCCAACGTAACTCACAGCTGATACTCGTTCACACGACTTCCTACAAACGTACTACGATCTATTAGACGAGCGGGCCGTGCCTTGACTTAGTATTAATTAGTGTCTTTGAGTTACGTTTCATTGTGTCTTTAATATTATTCCAAGTTATATAATTATTTGTTAAAATAATAAATATTTTAACTTAAATTATATTTATCAAATTTTGGAATAATAGTTAGAATAATATATTTTAACTTGTCACACATATGTATTTGTATATGAATAATTCCCCAAGGATGGGTGTATTTATATTCGTATTCTTATCCTTATGTATTTTTGCCAAGTGTCGGTGGCGTATTCCGGTGTGTATTTATACGCATGAGAATACGTATTTTCTTGTGATTATTAAGTATTCTTATACTTAATTTTTGTATTAACTTTTCCGGAATAATATTTCTAATAAAAATGTATCAATATATATTCCGAAAATGTATATTTTAAGAAATGTTACATAGAAAAATTACTTATAATTTTTCCCTTGGCAAAAATATTTATAAATTTCATATAAGTCTCAAAAATAATATATTTTTCAAGTTTAACTTGGAAAATATATATAAACTTATTTTTCACCCAAAAATAATGTATTTCATGTTTATTCAAGAAAATATATATTTTCTCCCAAAAATAATGTATCTTCTAATAATTCCAAGAAAATATACATTTTACTTACAAAAAATAATATATTTTCTCCTTGTAAAAATATGATGTATTTTGTAATAATTGTAAAAATCATATTTTTATTCTCTTGGTGTCCAAAATACTAATTACCAAAATATTCTTATGAATTAAATTTCCGGAATATTTTTGTAAGTTATATTCCTTGTTCGGTTTCTTCCAATATTTGGATATAATTTATATATTCATTTCTTGAAATTTTGGTAATATTTTGGATTGTAATTTCTTGGTATTTTGGTGAGTTATATTATTTCAAGTTCTAAAATAATATAACTAATACACATAATATACAAATAATCACACAAATGGTGACTTCTAAATATATATTTTCCTAAATACATAGTTAGTCACTTTTATTTACAAAAACCAACCTCCAATTTTATAATTTTTGTAACAAAAATTATGGCAAATTTTATATGAAAATTCATGGTTTAAAATATACTTGTAAATATTTGTTCAAAAATATTTTTCAAAGTGTTAAATTTCTAGAAAAATTATGCCATAGTTTCCCCTAAAAATGGAGGTTTCCATGTTTTCAAAGCATATCATTTTCTTTTATAAATCGCCACAATCAACAATAAACCAATCAACACTTACCAATTTGCCAAAATCAAGCATAAATTACTACTTCATGAACTTGAAAATTTACAAAAATTTGTAGTAATTTACTAGTGTGTTTAGTAAACTTAGTTACCCGTTAAAGCGTGGTTGTTTATTAAAAGCATCATTTTTGAAGAAATTAGTTCTTTACAACTTGTAATTAAATTTTCTAAAAATGTTTCTTCTTGAGTTTTTCTTGTTACATACATATTTCTACACTTGATTAACCACTAAAAATATGGTTAATTTCCTTAAGAACCAAGCTTAAGTAAATCTTTTATTTTTAACTTGGTTTCTTGAAAAATCATTATTGAAATCATAGCTTTACAAGACTTTATATCAACTTTGATCATCACTTTACAAGAAAAACAATTTACTCTTCAAGTTCATGATTTACATATGGATGATTACTTTGATCTTAACATAATCATCCTCTCATCTTGCTAGATTGTGTCTTTAATCACTATCTAGCAAGATCACAGGATGATCTACATCAATAACATGAGAAATCAACAATCAACAAGCATAACAACACTTAAACAACTTGGTTTTTTATGATTTTAGTCTTATGTTCAAGTTTCATGCTCTTGATTCATTGTGTTCTTTATGATTAACAACTTGTATCATTCTTTAACCACCAAAACAAGATGTAAAATAAGGTGTAGATGATCTTACTACTAGCTCAAGGCTAGGGATGATCACAAGGTGAAAATGAGGTGGATAAAAGCTTGTGTGAGTGGTCCTTTAACTTCTAAGAACTCCAAGCTTCCTTGTATGGCTTCTAATACCTTTGAGTATGTATGGATTGGATGAAGAATGAAAGTTGAAGGTGGATGTATGTGGGGTGGGTTACGGCCGCGAGTAGAGGGGATAGGGAGAAGAAGAGTTGTGTTGTTTTGTTGGAATGAGAATGATGGCTAAGTCTTTATGGTTAATCTTATAATACACCAACACTAATATATCTAGTGTGTAATATGTTTAGTAAAGTTAGACAAGATCTAATAAATTAACAAAATAAAATCTTGAGGTTGGCCATGTATGTTGGCCGTATATAGGTGGGGGGGGGGGGGTCTTAGGCAAGGTTGTAACCAATAGTTAGGTTATATGGTTAAAATCCAATGTTATAGTTAGGTTAGTTAGTTACTAGATGTTATATAGTGTGTTATGATGTTCGGGCACCATAACTAGCTTGGTAATGTTAAAACAATGCTTCTAGTGAAATTTGGTGTTTCGGGTAGTGTCCGGTTGTTCGGTTGGTTACCGGTTCATTAAGGTGCTAAATTACGCAGTTTAGTGTGCTTTATGTTACCTTTTATGACAGTTTTGATTCCCGACACTTAGGAAAGCATTCAGGATCATTTAACCATATTTCTACACGATATTAAAGTGTTTTAATGCTAAATTTTGCTGATTTCTGCAGTTTATGTGAGGTTTAGGCACTTTCCGGCACTTAAACTATCACTAGGAAGGCAGTTTTGTGATCCTTACTTTCCTACACACTATACTAGTGTAACTCTTGGTTTCTGGCTCATTCTGTGTCTCAATACAATGTCTGTCTATGCACTGAACTCCGTCAGCATATTTCTAATTTATCTGATAACTGTGCTACCTTTGTTTCGTGCATCATTTGAATCAATAAAGTGTTGCTTGCAATAATGATATGACATTTGTAATATATGATGCACATGTATAAGTGATAATGATAATCAGAAAGTATTCATGTCATAAATGTTAAATCAGCACAGTCATTAAGCACTAATTACTGTTTAATAATTGTACGGATGCATGCAAATTTGGCAATTGTCACATTCTCCCCCTGTTAAGAAAATTCCTTCCTCGAAATGTAAACTACATTAACTCCTTAGGGTTACATTATGCGTGTATGGATATGAATAATACCAAAGTGAATAACCACGGAACCGAATCAAGACTTATTGAATCAGGTGAATCCATGGACATATTACAACAATAGGAACCGAGTGGCTTAAAGGTATGTGTTTCAGAATTCGATGTCAAAGGATACGAGACGTGTAGCAGTATAACCTAGTGTAACTTAGTTAATAGGGGTTCAACAAAAGAGGAGTTTGACTGATAGAATTCCAAACGATCTTTTACAATACGCAAATGAGTTCTAGAAACAATAACATCTGCTAGATGAACTCAGAATCAGCAAGCTGAAATGTAATAGTGACATGAAAATGATCCGTCAACTTTCGAACAAATAACTGAATAAAAGTAGTGTGTTGACATTATTGAATTGCGAGAATACACCGAAATGAAATACAACCGAATCTGGTGTATCATTGTCTTAATACATAGTTGCATTAAGAGTGTTTAAAAGACAAGTCAAACAAAAGTATGTGTAGTTTCATGCGAAACAGTTGATCAGGATTAGCACAAGCTACAAGTTTATATCGACACCACAAGGTGTCGTAATGACATAACCCAATAACAGCGGTGACCGAACAAGTTCACCGTGTTTGAAATCAAATGAAAGTGAAATGAAGCAACCTGAAAATTTAATTCAAACGGCATCGCAGGATTTTTCAAATGAATATGTGAAGGGGTATGGTCCCAGATCTCGCGTCAGCATGACCGCGAGTGACCATTACCCTTATCAAAAACCTCCACCAGCAAGAACTTATCTGTGTCCGTGCGGGCACGCGCGAACACAGCGGTTGAAACCAATTTGTCCATTGATGAGAAGACTTACCTTAAGTACGAGAACGAATGTTACGCATAGTGATGCGGCCTGGCACCACATCCTATGGACATTTTCGTCACGACAAGGGATCTGGACAACAGTGACAGTCACCAAGCGGCGATGCGGCACGGCACCGCATCCCGCATCCATCTTGGCCAGAACAAGAACGCGAGAACAACATCAGTTACCGCAAGTAGCGATACGGCCCAGCACCGCATCCTGCCCACAAGGCAAGTGGGTCTGACACCACAGTGCAAGTGGCACTGAGAACAGTCACTTGTTAGCCCACATGTATACAACAGCCTGACACCACAGCAGGACGTGGCATCACCACCGTAATCGACAGGCCTGACACACCTACAGGAAGCTGTGCGATGTCAGGCTAGCTACTCAACTACCCTCCTTCACTCCTCGGCTATAAATACCCATCCCAAACCAGGTTTGAGGTATCACTTCTCAACTCCCTCACTACTACTACTATCAAACTTTGCTTCCCAAGCAAATTACTGATTCTCACGCCGGAGAGTGGTAACAAGGAGCACCCCCACCCCATCCTCCTTGTTATAAGTCACGGCTTGTTTCCTTGTGCAGGAAACCAACCAGCGGACGATCTAGCCAGTGATCCTCGGAAAGAAGGGATAAACCCTACTTGACGAGATCAGTGAGTTAACCCCACCCGGTTAACCATTGTTTCATCATTGGCGCCCACCGCTACTCTTAGCACTTTTTCCACATCCCCTTTTCTTTCCCAAGATTATGGCTGATCGTATAAACAACACTGCCAGGGATAACCTAAACCCCGCAAACCAAGGGCCTACGGGGACCACTCCCCTAGCCCCAAATGCCGACCACGTTGGCACATCAACGCAAGGGGGCGCTTCCCTTCTGTTCGGACACGATCTTTCACAGTATGCTGCTGTGATACCTCCAGGCATGAACCTTCATACCTGGTACGACCAGCAACAAGCTTTGCTGGCCGCAACATACAACAGAGCTTGCACAGAAGCGCAAGTACCGGTCGGGCCTACCCCAGCACCGCATACCCCTGCGGGTCGTGTTTTACAATATGACGGCAGGGCCCCAACACACCCAGCCTCCCGAAGCGGGCATGAAGACCGCGGCTCCTCTTACTGTGAGTTCCGCATGATTAACGAGGATGATTCCTCATACGGGTCCCAAGCCAGGGGCCCAATACAAAGCCGCTTGGGCCCTCATGGCGAGAACAGGCGGCAATCCACAGCCCATCGCGGCCCCGGCATCCATAGCCGGCTGGGACCTCAGTCCCACCATGAAGGGCAGGGCCGTACCGATCCGGACAACGGTACATACCGCGGGGAATCCCATGCCACTAGCAGCAGACCGGGAGGACGCAACTATGTTCCTCCCACTCACCCCCGCACTACATACCTCCGCGCTGCAAAGCGCCACCAGAGCCAACCCTACAGGCCGAAATCTGCGGCCGAAAACTCCAAGTTTATCCCGGAGATTGCCAACGCCGATGTCACCACCACCAAATTCCCATTAAACATTGGGAAATACAACGGTTCGGCCGACCCAGATGACCACATGAACATCTTTGTCGGCCCTGGGTGCAACGGCAGGTGGGATGAACCCACTTGGTGCCAATTTTTCCCGCAGACCCTAACAGTTCTGGCCAGGGTTTGGTTCGATTCTTTGCTAGTGGGGTCACTGACCTCATTCGAGAACTTGCAAGCAAAGTTCCTCACGCATTTTTGCCAGCAGCGACGTCATGAACGTGATTCTATGGACGTCATGAACATCTGGCGCAGAGACAACGAATCGCTTGAGGCGTTCATTGTCCGTTACAATAAAGAATTCCTGGAGATAGGCGGCGTTGCATTCCAAATGGCACGTAACCATTTCATTGTTGCCGTTAAGGATGAACAAATGGTTATGACTATCTCCGGCAAGGAGGGCTTCCCTAAGAAATGGGAAGATGTCATGGCTGCGGTCAAGACATACGCCCAGACTCAGCGGTCCCTCAAACCGCACGTCTCAAAGGCACAACCCCAAATGGTAGGCCAGTCCTCCCAGCAAGAGCACAAGCGCAACAACAAGCGCAACCGGGACACATGGAATCGCGGTAGCTATCCCAGACCATATGTCCCGCGTAACAACCAGCCCGACGCAAGAGCAAAAATCAACGCCCAGCGTGAAAACCGGGCGTCGAAGAAGGAGTCTCGGGACCGTAACTGGACCGAGATCAACCAGTCGCCAAGCGATGTCCTCCTTACGGACGCGCAATTCCTTCGACCGGCCTAACCAATGAAGTCCAAGAAAAACCAGGATCCCGCACTCTAGTGCGAGTATCACAAGGACTCGGGCCACACAACGAACAACTGCATCAGTCTCCGATTGGAGATTGAGCGAGCCCTAAAGGAGGGGAAGCTGCAACATCTGTTGCCAGCTGTGCAAAAGCAAACTAAGCGCATCACCCCCCACAACGAGGGCACCTCCACGGGTAAAAGGACCATGTACGTGTCCTCAACCCACATGATCAATGGAGGACGAGGAAGGCCGCGCTAGGCGGCAAGAAGACCAGACAATGACTGGAAAGACGAGCAAGTGGTCTTTCCAAAAGTCTGAGGCGGACTGCGCGACAGGCGCGCCGTCGTTATCACAGGCTACCTGGCTCACTACTCCACCGAGCGACTATTCATCGACCCGGGCAGTACGTCTGACATTATATATGAGCAGTGCTTCAACCAGTTCGATCAAGAAGACAAGGATCGGTTGCAGCCGGTAGACTACCCTTTGGCCGGGTTTGCGGGGGAAACTGTATTCCCCCTGGGCCAAATCACTTTTCCTATGCGCCTCACCAATGGAAGGCACACAAGAACGGAGGAGGTAAACTTCATGGTTCTACCTCATACCTCCAAATACGACGTACTTCTTGGGAGGGAATCCCAGGCGACTTCAACATGATCACATCCGTCCCCCACTCTGCCATCGGTTTCCCAACCGAGACGGGGGTTGCAATAATATACACCCGCAGAGAAGTTATGTCCTCGGACGAGCTGCGTCCGACCAAGATAGCAAGGCCTACCCCCAACACGCAACCAGAAAAATGGGTTCTTAACGCAAGACACCCAGAGCAAACGGTCACGTTGGGCCACGCCTTGTCCCCCACCATCAGAGCGCGCCTGAAGCAACTCCTCTTTAGGAACCAGGATATTTTTGTGTGGACACCCGCGAACATGACAGGGGTACCACGCGAAATTGCGCAGCATTTCTTGAATACCATGCCAGGTATCAAGCCGATGATCCAAGGCCAACGCCACATTGGATCAGCGAAGAACGAGGCGATGAATGAGCAGGTCCAAGAACTGCTCTCCGCAGGCATCCTGCGGGAAGTCAAATACCAGACTTGGTTGTCCAACCCAGTCATGGTAGAAAAACCAAGCGGGGCCTGGCACATGTGCGTCGATTATAAAGATCTCAACAAAGCCTGCCCCAAGGATTGTTACGCACTTCCGGAGATCGACGAGAAGGTCGATAACCTTGCACCATTTCGATGGAAGTGTTTCCTCGATTGTTACAAAGGCTACCACCAGGTACAGATGGCAATCGAGGACGAAGATAAAACGGCATTCCGCACACCTACCAGAAATTACTGCTATACGAAAATGTCGTTTGGGTTGCGCAACGCGGGTGCAACCTATCAAAATTTGATGAACGACACTTTTCGTGGTCAAATCAGCAAAAGTGTTGAAATCTATATGGACGACCTGGTCGTCATGAGCATGGAGGAAGATACCATGCTCAACGATGTTGAAAGAACATTCCAAACTCTGCGAAGCGTCAATATGAAGCTAAACCCAGGGAAATGCTCGTTTGGAATGGAAGAAGGCAAGTTCCTTGGATTCATCGTAACTAAAGATGGATTCAAGGTGAACCCGGAAAAGGTTCAGGCGATCGAGCGCATGCCATCACCTTCTACGATGAAAGAAATGCAACGACTAGCCGGCAGGCTAGCCGCACTGAATAGATTCTTAGCCAACCATGCAGCTAAGTCTTACCCTTTCATCAAGACCCTGCGGAGCTGCTTAAAAAAGGAACAATTCCAATGGACCGCAGAGGCTGAAAAAGCTTTCCGGGAAATGAAAGAGTGTTTGATTCAACTCCCAACTCTAACCGCACCACGCAAGGATGAGCCACTTATTTTGTACCTATCTGCCGCGGACAACGCGGTAGGCGCGGTACTCATAGTGGGGCGAGAAGGAGTTCAAACACCCATCTACTATATCAGTAAAATGCTCAACGACCCAGAGACGAGGTACTCCATCATGGAGAAGTTGGTATTGGCTCTAGTGCACGCGTCAAGACGATTGCGATGTTACTTTGCAAACCACGCCATTACAGTGTTAACCAACTACAGGATCGGCCCGATCCTATCGAAACCCGACATATCTGGTAGATTAGCAAAATGGGCAATTGAGCTGGGCGCACTTACACTGAACTATAAGCCACGCCCCGCAATCAAAGGCCAGGTCTTGGCTGATTTCATCGTCGAAGTACCAGCAAATCGCATTCAAGAATGCGAACAAGAAGAAAACCCCACGCCACCACCATCCTCCTCAGAAACATGGGCACTATTTACCGATGGTGCATCCAACGAGGATGGTGCAGGTGCGGGTCTGCGACTCGTCAGCCCCGATGGCCAAGAGCTTACCTATGCAATCCGCCTCGATTTCAAAAGCACAAATAACGAGGCAGAGTACGAGGCCCTACAGGGCTGCGTCTGGCAGTCAAACTCGGCGTCCAACATTTGGAAACACACGTCGACTCACTATTGGTTGCAGGGCAGATACGCGGCGACTATACCGCAAAAGGGGATATCATGATCCTCTACCTCGAACAAGCCTTGCAACTGAAATCAAAATTCACTTCCTTCAATATTCGCCATATCAACAGGAGTGATAACAAACCCGCGGATGCACTGTCAAAACTCGCATCCACCAGTTTCCGACACCTGGCAAAAGAGGTACGCATCGAGATTCTGCAAAATCCCTCAGTACCCCTGCGCCAAGTTAATGTCATCCAGTACGGTACAACATCCTGGATGACACCAATAATTGCATACTTGCAATCAGGTGTTACTATCGAAAGCAAGGCAGAGGCACGTAAGTTGCAATACAAAGCGTGTCATTACCAAATGGGAGATGGTATCTTATACCGTAAATCATACCTTGGGCCACTCCTACGATGCGTCGACCCCCAAGATGCCACATACCTTATCAGAGAAATACACGAGGGAATATGTGGCATACACGTAGGCCCACGCATGGTGGTGGCCAAAATCATGAACGCCGGGTACTACTGGCCCGACATACACCTAGATGCGGTCAAAGTCTTGCGCAAGTGTTTCATTTGTCAGCGGCATGCTCCCAAAACCTTGCGCCCCAAGAAAAACCTGATCCTAGTCACCACTACATGGCCATTCCAAAAATGGGCAATCGATGTGGTGGGACCATTTCCAGACGCACCAGGTGCAGTGAAGTTTATCATAGTGGCTGTTGATTACTTTACAAAATGGGTAGAGGCAAAACCGCTCGCCTCAACCACCGCTATGATAACAAGGAAATTCGTCTGGGAACATATCATCTGCCGTTTTGGTCTACCAATGTGCATCGTTACAGACAACGGTACCAACTTCGTTGCCGATGACTTTCAAAAATGGCTAAAGGAGCTAAACATTGAACACATATTCTCCTCAGTGGCGCATCCGCAAGGGAATGGCCAAGTCGAGAGTATCATTAAAAGTTTAGTTGAAGGCATCAAAGCACGGTTGGGAACAGCCAGACATGGCTGGGTTGATGAACTCCCAAGTATCTTATGGGCCCACAGGACAAGCCCAAAGACAAGTAACGGTGAGACACCCTTCATCCTGGTATATGGCACTGAAGCGGTGATCCCCGCGGAAGTAGGCCTCCCCTCACCTAGAATGTTGGCTATCAACAAGATAGACAACAATGAGGAACGCAGGGTTGACTTGGACCTCCTGGAAGAAAGGCGTGAAAACGCTGCCATCAACGAGGCCAAGTACAAAACCAAACTTGAAAAGTACTACAATGCACGCGTCCGCATTTGTACCTTCAACCCGGGAGATTACGTCCTTCGTGACAATGAAGCATCTAACGCGGAACGCCCAGGGAAACTTGCCCCCAAGTGGGAAGGACCCTACCTCATCCAAGAGGTCCTGGGCAAAGGCGCGTATAAACTGCAAACATTAGAGGGCGAAACTATCGCACACTCATGGAATGCACAACAGCTTCGACGCTGTTACATGTAAGCCATGTTTTTTACACTCACCATGTAACCTATCGGGCCGCAGGCCATTTGCAAATAAATAAATGAATGATTCAATGCAATATTGTTTATTTACTTCTATTACAAATGCATATTCCACTCTGCGGTATCTGCAAAAACAGATTGGCAAAATCTTCATTCGCGATACCCACACAGAGTGGTGACCACACGCAAGTATAGTAATAGGCTAGCAATGGCAAAACATCAACTGTCTATCCGGCTGGATATGCAAATACGGTTTTCACAAAGCCTATACAATTCCTAAACCCTAACGGGATAAGAACAAGAATTGACTAATACTCATACGACAAAGGTATAGAGTATACTTAACCGCGCTTTACAGCGGGTAGAGTTCTTCATACTTGCATATCACCTAGATGTGCAAAAGGCAAATACAGACTGAGTGTTATTCACAATAACATTAACTCATACAAGTTCAAACATGCAAGTAGAAAAAAACACTTGTACAACTTCAATGAAACGGTTCTTTTTATTCAAAAAATTTCTACACCTATGCGGTGCACAAGAGATTTACATAAAAGTTCCTAATATTTACACTAAGGAAACAAAAAAGGGCACGCAGGCCAACCTAGTCCTTCTTTGTACCGCTGGACTCCGCACCACCCTTGTCGTCGCCAGCGGTCTCTTCCTCCTCAACCTCGTCAGCATATAACAATCGCAAGCGGTCTTCGTAGTCTTCCGTGTCTAAGCATTTATCAACTGCCTCAAGGGCGGAAATGGACATATCGTTATACGCTGCGGGAGCAGCAGCAAGACGCGCTTCGGTATCCACGCCATGAAACCCGGACCTTTCATCGGTATACTCGCCTTGGGCTAAAACATTAATATGACTGATGCAATGGTTGTAGCCAGCTTTAAAACCAGCCTCCCGCGCACGCTGCATAATCTGCTCTACACCAGCTGCATTCTCAGGTGCGTCGAGGATAGCACTAGCAATCTGCAAAATACAAGCAGTAAGATTAGCAAAGGCAAACCTAAAAAGATAGCAAAGTCAGCATCTGCAACAGCAAGAGCCTTGGAAGTGCGGACCCCCTCCTCTTTGGCCTCTTTAACCGCCACCTCAGCCTCTTTGGCCGCCACCTCAGCAGCAACTTTCTCCTTTACCAGAGCAGCTTTCTCCTTGCTCAAAGCTGCGTTCGCTGCCTTGACGTTTGTCAGCTCCTGACGACCACGAAACAGGGTTTCATTCTGTTTGACCCAAGATTCTTTCCAAGTCTTGCGCTCATTAGAAAGTGTTTCTTTCCAACTCTTGCGCTCATCAGAAAGCAGTTTGGCGAGGGTACGAACCTGTTTAAGCTCAACAGTTGCGGCCCACTCCTCGGTCTGCTTATGCTTCTCAAAAGCAGCCATATCCCTTTTAAGCTCCTCTGCACCCTCACGAGCAGCCCTCACCAACTTTTCAGCCTCGGCCCGTAGGCGAGCAGTTTCCTCCTCCTTACGCCCCAACACCTTGTAGTCTTCCATAATGGCATTCGCCATTATGGAACTCCCCTCAAGCATGGAGGATAGTTGATTGATCCGGAGCTCACGCGGCAAAGCGCGGGCCCGGTTAAGTTCAAACGGGGTGCCCAAGCCACCCAAAATTTCCCTACACGCAGAGGGATCAGCAGAAATATCATCCCCTTGCATAACATTCCAAGGGGGTCGGTGATAGTTCACAGCCCGGTTTTCCGTATAGGTGCGGTAGTAAAACTCCAATTCAGACTCTTCAGGCTGAATGGGAGTTCCTTCAAAATCCGCACCCCCGGAGGCCAAACCGGAAGCCTTCTCAGCAGCAGGAGATTTCTTTTTCTCAGTATCAGCAAACTTCAAGTTTAGCTCGTCAGTATCCTGCGGGGAGATCAGGTTATCATGAGAATCTACTGTATTAAAGATCTGTGCTGCAGGTTTCTTCCCAGTATCCCCTGCCCGGAGATAGAAGGGCTTCTGGTAAATTCTTTAGTAACCCCTGCATCCGCAGCTGTATCATGTGGGGGGGGGGGGGGAGTGAGGAGCATCAAATATAGAGAACCCTTCAGCTTGCGGTTCTGCAAATAAAATAAAAACACTTATCAATTACAAGTACAAAGACAAACACTTGTAAAAGTTATGAATTACTTACCAGAGACAATACCAGCTTTCACAACAGTTGTCCGTTTGGCCAGTATTCTCGGACGTTTCTTCTCACCGGCACCAGCAGCTTTCTCCTCTGGATTTCTCTTCTTCTTCTCATCAGCAGGCTGCGAACCCGCAGAGGATCCACCTGCTGCCGCACCACCACCTGGAACACCCAAACCCTCACGGGTGTCAGATACTACCACGTAATCGGTATATCTGCGAAACGAGAACGAGAGATACCTGCCGCCTGTGGCACCAATGGAGGAACAATAAAAGCATCAGGTTTTTTCTTGCCGTGACCCCGCACAGCTTTCTCCACATGCTTCTTCTCTGCATGCTTCTTGGGGGCACCCTTCATCTCAAATTTACCCAGGGCCCTAAGAGTACCTGCGTTTACATCAGCAATCAAGCAAATAAGAAAGGTGAACTTCTTTACAAAATAAGAAGATTATGGATTATACCTTTGCCTTGCGGTAGGGGTGCATTCAGCGCGTCGCGTGTAGGAACGCGAAAGTTGTTGACAATGGTCAAGTTAAAACCTTCACCTTCCGCACACGGAAGTAACTCAACCTTGCCTGTGAAGTTCGGATCAAATATCCTCCACAACGCAGCGTCCTCTAATAGTACACTTACAAATTAAGACCAAATAAGGAAGCAAAGAAACCGCACAAGAGTAAGAATACTTACCACCATTATTTTCCCGCACAACGGGCCTGGACTTCCTATCTGGCCAGGTCAGCATCATCCTCAGCACCCACAACTGCGAGTTGTCCAGTTTCTTATGCTCAACGGTCTTCAATCGTGGGAACCACTCCACCGTGTCCGCACTAGGAAGAGCAATATCCTCTGTAGGGATGATCTTATTAACATTCCGCATGGTCATGTTGGCATCAACCGTGACAACCTTAATGTAGAAGAACTTGGCCTTCCACTTTGTAATACCCTTTGGAGGGGTCATCAGCTTGGGGCTCCCATACCGTTGGTCAAAAGAAAAGAACCCGGTGTTCACGGTCAACTGGTAAAACCGCCGGAAATTTTCAACAGTAATCTCCAAGCCAAGAGCACGAAAAGTGTACTCAAAATTTCTAATCCGAATCATCCCGAACGGACTAATCTGGGAGATATGGAGTTTGTAATACTCCAAAACATCAGCAACGAACACAGTCAATGGTAAACGAAGGTTACCATCAACGAAAGAATCAGCCCACATGGTAATGTAACCGGCCGGAGCATCGGCACCGGTTTCAACTTCCTATGGGAAGATAGCCCCAAACTCCTGGGGCATTTGAATGCTGGCCATCAAAGTCTTAAACTGACTTTTTGACCACTTCAGCACCGGTAGGCCCCCGCCGGGGGCACTACCACCGTCTTCTTCTTCTTTCGCCGCCACCGGCGAAGAATGTTCAGGGTTTTCACCCTCAGCAGTATGTGGGTTTGATGGTTCAGCCATCAGGGTATGTAGTAAAGAAAACAGAAAATGAGTTCAAAAACTCACACCTCACCGGAATTTCAGAAAAGTTTATCGGAGAAGATGAAGAATGCTCTCTTTCCCTCACCAGAAAATTTTTCAAATTTTGAACAAGTGAGGAGAAATCAAACGGTTTCCCCTTATATACTCATCGCAATTAATGCGATGCAGTAACTGAATCATCACGTTCAAAAATGGGCGAATTACGCGACGCCACGTGTTCAGCGACAGTTATCACGCGCGCGTGGCCGCCCACGCGCTTGACAAAAGAGACTTTTACACTACTTGCTACAGTGCATTTATGACCTCGGGCAGTGCAAACGTCCTTTCGGATTCAGCACATGACAGAATCCTACCAACTTTCACCAACCCACACGTGCGTTCAGCCACGTATGCAGCACAAAAGCGACAACATTATCCAAACATAAGAGGCATGCGGTTTCTCTGGTTTACCGCACCATAAACCATACCGCATGTCGTTTTTTACATACCCCTCAAAAAAGGCAAAAATATATATCTCTACATTATGTAAAGGGGTATAACCAATAAACCGCACATACCCACGAGCACACGTGGAATATGCGGAGATGACACACACGAACCCGCATAGGTGTGTAAGATACTCAGAACCAGCGTTGTTCTTTGGGCTGCGAAAACCGCTCCTCAGAATACGGCAAACCGCATTCCATACAACCTTCTTCAAGGTTCAAATCCCTCGTGTCTGGTTCACAACCACGGAGGGAACGCAAACAGCGTCTCCTTAGGATAAAGGACAGGTACGCTGAGCAACCGCACGTCAGCAACCCTGACTCCTGATCCTTCAAGAGCCACATCCAAGATTCAAACTCTATAGAAGCGAGTTCTTTGATGCAAACCGCAGACACTCACGAGTAGCTGCGGTGAAATATAATTACCCTAACGGTAGCTACGGAAGAGCCACAACTAAACCGCTACACGGTTGCTCAAAGCTACTTCCAGGAAAACTGCTTTCCAACTAAGCATGAAGGAAAGTGGTTACAGAACGAATGCGGACGAGTTTCACCCAGATTCCTAAAGTATCTACGGTGACCTCCTTCGGCAAAACTATTTCAAAGAAAACTACTTTCCACCAAAGCGTGAAGGAAAGTAGCTAAGGAACAGCGGTAACAAGTCTGCTTATGACTGTTTGCCAACCTATGGACCGCATAGAATAAACAATGGTGGGCACTACCATGCCTATGACCATGTTTATTTGCCCATAGTCCAGATTCACATTGTTCGACCAAACACGGCCAACAATGACGCAAATATCCCACATAGTTCGACCACACATGGCCAACGATGTGTAGCACCGAGGTAACCGCAAAGGACGTGCGGTTACTTGAGAGCTAAACCGCAGAGGACGTGCGGTTACTAGAGAGCTAAACTGGAGAACACGAACACCTCACAAAACAAGGATCATTGTTCAATGTCTAGTTGCTGAACATAAAGATTGAGCAAAGCACTTACAGCAGTACCTAAGCTGACGTAGAGGTTACAACTAGAGTTGCGGCAACGGACACCTTCCGTCACCATCTCAAAGGTTGGTTCAAACCCTGCTAATGTCTCCAGTCACCGTTTCAAAGGTTGGTTTGAAACACCAACAGGTGGCTGATGACATCAGAAAAAGGTAGACCATATTACTGGATTAAATCCTTGGCTGAGAATTCCGCATCAGACGAAACTTGCTCACCGGTACGAAAGAGACGTCACCGGACCCGCAGCTTGGATTACTGAAAGTAGGAGCCATCTGCATGGCCCATATTCTACCTTCTAGACACCATAGTCCAGTATCCCTCCCACATGCAACTTGCATAAGGAAGGAACACTAGACTGGGGGGACTTGAAGGGGTATGGTCCCAGATCTCGCGTCAGCATGACCGCGAGTGACCATTACCCTTATCAAAAACCTCCACCAGCAAGAACTTATCTGTGTCCGTGCGGGCATGCGCGAACACAGCGGTTGAAACCAATCTGTCCATTGATGAGAAGACTTACCTTAAGTACGAGAACGAATGTTACGCATAGCGATGCGGCCTGGCACCGTATCCTATGGACATTTTCGTCATGACAAGGGATCTGGACAACAGTAACAGTCACCAAGCGGCGATGCGGCACGGCACCGCATCCCGCATCCATCTTGGCCAGAACAAGAACGCGGGAACAACATCAGTTACCGCAAGCAGCGATGCGGCCCAGCACCGCATCCTGCCCACAAGGCAAGTGGGTCTGACACCACAGTGCAAGTGGCACTGAGAACAGTCACTTGTCAGCCCACATGTATACAACAGGCTGACACCACAGCAAGACGTGGCATCACCACCGTAATCGACAGGCCTGACACACCTACAGGAAGCTGTGCGATGTCAGGCTAGCTACTCAACTACCATCCTTCACTCCTCGGCTATAAATACCCATCCCAAACTAGGTTTGAGGTATCAGTTCTCAACTCCCTCACTACTACTACTACTATCAAACTTTGCTTCCCAAGAAAATTACTGACTCTCAAGCCGGAGAGTGGTAACAAGGAGCACCCCCGACCCCATCCTCCTTGTTACAAGTCACGACTTGTTTCCTTGTGCAGGAAACCAACCAGCGGACGATCTAGCCAGCGATCCTCGGAAAGAAGGGATTAACCCTACTTGACGAGATCAGTGAGTTAACCCCACCCGGTTAACCATTGTTTCATCAATATGGAACATCAGAGAACTACTGTTTTTTTTTACCGAAGATGAACAAGCAATGGTTATCGCAAGGCATTCGAACGATAATGAAAGAAACGTTGATAGGTATACCGGAGTATAAGAATGAATTTATGTACCGTTGTCTTAACACACGATTGTGTAAAGACTGCTTTAATCATGATAAAACAGAGCGGATTTAGAGCAAGTCAATAATTAAATCCATGTATAGGATGCATAAACGAGATTAGTGTTGGTGCACACATCTGTCGTCTTCGTCTTGTATCGAGTCTCGGTTCGGTGCGGAGCTAATCAAGACATGATGTCATGATGACATCATCTAGATGACATCATCAATGACATCATATTACAAGTTCACGTGAGATTTGAAGTTTGCATGAAATCAGATGCAAAGATTCCGCTTGAAGACAAAATAGAATATTATATTAACATGAGATTTTCGCTTGAAGACAAAAAGAATTGTAACATTTCGCTTGAAGTAAAGTTGTGGATTTCGCTTGAAGGTGGTTCAAGCGAAATCATGTCTATTATAAATAGGTTGATAGGCATTTCATTTGTAAGAAGTTTCTCAGAGCTATACCGAAGTGCTGTCGGTTTCTCTTCTGAATGTAAAGGTTGTCAAATTAATATACAAGAAGATTAAAGTGTATCTCAAGCTGTTTCATTGTCCGTTTCTTAGTTTCCGCCTCTGAAATGGACTAGAACTCTTCCAAACGACTCGTTTAGGTCGGAATCCGATCCTACAATTGGTATCAGAGCTAGTGAAGAAGAGTTCTTGTTGATTTAGCCGTAAAATCTGTTTCTACACCATTCTTTTTGAAAATTTTAAACTTTTTACGGATAAATTCGGTTCAAACTTTTACAATACATGCGAAAACATGTTTTAACAAATCCTTGAGACTTTCAGATCTAAAATCAGATTAATACTGGATTAATTGGACCAAAATCAGATCGAATTGGCAGACATCAGCAGGTTTCGCTTCAGAATACTTGTTGATTTCGCTTCAAGTTGATGATAATCTGTTGATTTCGCTTCAAGTTGATGTATTTTTGTTGATTTCGCTTGAGAACATTATCTGATTTCGCTTGAGAGGTTGAATTACATGGATTTCGCTTCAGATTTGTGTTAGATTTCGCTTGAGAATTCAAATGTCACTAGATTTCGCTTGAATATTGTGTGATAATTAAAGATTTCGCTTGAGAGTTTGAAGCGAAATTCTTGAGGTACTTGTCGGTTTCTAAAAGAGATTCAAGTTGCTAAAAAGAATGGATTCTGAGTTCTACAACGCATTTGCTACACCCTCAACTACTCCAGCTTCAATTGCTCAAAACATGAAAGCAGAAAATGAAACAGGAACAATGCAAAAACCCCCGAAGCTTATGGGAATTGAGGAGTATCATGGATGGAAGAATCGCTTTGAGAATTGGGTTCAGGCAAACCATCTAAGAGCTTGGGAAAGCATTGAAACAGCATACATCAGACCACAGACTGCTATGAATGTTGATAAAATTATCTCGGAGTTTTCAGATCAAGAGAGAGAAAGTTATAAAGGAGAGAAAATGATGATAAGTCTGTTGCAGCAAGCTATAACAGAGGATATATTTGTTTTGCTTCAACATGATGGAAATGCGTTTTCGATCTGGAAAGCTCTTGAGAAGAAGTTTGAAGGAAGTACAGAGATGCTCCAGAGTAAAGCAGCGTTACTGAAAAAGGAGTTTGAGTTGTTTACAAGCATGCCTGGTGAGACTACAAAGACTCTCATTGAGAGATACTGCCATCTTGTACACACCATGTCCCAGTTGAAGATCACTAAAACTCCAGCAGAATGGGTGGAAAAGCTTGCTGACGCTTTACCACAAAAGGAATGGGGTACATATCTCATGATTCTGAAGAATTCTGGACAGTTTAGCAGATTGTCGATTGGTCAGTTTATTGAAAATGTGGAAGCACAAGATCTTGAACAACAGAAGATTGCAAGAATGAATAGTTCAAGCAATCAGCAAGACGTCAAACTGTATTACAAAGGAAATATTCAAACTGCTGAAGCAAGTCCAAAGATCCAAACTGCATTCAGTGCTAGAAATCAATCTATTCCAAGCAATCAAGGATCAGTCAACACAAGTGGGTTCTCAACGGTGAATCCTCCAGGTGTTCAAAGTGTATCTCAAGCTGTTTCATTGTCCGTTTCTTAGTTTCCGCCTCTGAAATGGACTAGAACTCTTCCAAACGACTCGTTTAGGTCGGAATCCGATCCTACAATTGGTATCTGCTGGAAATGGGCATTCAATTCAATGTAATGTAGCTCTACATCTTCAAAATGGTCAAAATTATTCTGAAGAAGTTGTAAAGCATCATATGGGATTATTGGTCACTGCATTAGAGTCTTATGAAGGGTTAATTGCCGGAAGAATTGGCAATCCGATGCTTACAAAGGAAGATTATGACCAAATTGATGCAGAAGAGTTAGAATTGATGGATATTAAATGGGCTTTAGCTAGCGTTTTGAGGAGAGCAGAAAAATTTAGATTGGTTACAGGAAGAACTGATTTCTTGGATGCAAATCTTTCTAATCTTGGATTTGATAAATCTAAAGTTGTTTGTTTTCGTTGCAGGGAGAAATGCCATTTTAAAAGAGAGTGCAAGAATCAGGAGCCGGGAGGAGCAAAGGAGTCTGCTGGAAAAGATGATTATTATCGAAAGACCATTTATCAGCAAATCACTCATCAACCACATCAACAAAAGGAACCTCAAACGGCACATGGAAAAATGATCGAAGATGCAAACAAGAAAGCTTACTATGGCATCATGGATCAAGATGACGAGAAATTGGCTGAAGGTTTTAGCTGGGACAAGTACATTCCAGCTGATTCAAATGTTGGAGCGTTTATTGCTCATATTATTCGAAAGCCGGAAATGCTGAAGGAATGGATGGAAGTGTTATCTGATGATGAGAAAAGTGAAGATGAAGGATCTGTTTCATCTGAAAACAGTTCGTCAGAGACAAGTGATAGTGATGAAGAGCTTGAACAGATAAATGTTGGAAAAACTCATTTATCTTCTGATGCTTTTGAATTTTATTTTGCAGAAAAATTGAAGAAACTGAAAGAGGAGAAAGCTGCAAAAGTAATGAAGGAAGTCAAAGTTGTTGAGAAGATTGTTGAAGTGGAAAAAGTGGTTGAAGTTGAGAAGATTGTGGAAGTTGAAAAGATTGTTGAAGTCACAAAACCTTGTCTTACATGTTTGGAATCTTGCAAACAATGTGAAGAAAAAGACGAGAGGTTTAATGATTCAGAGAAGATGAAAGAAAAGTTGGTGTTTGATTTAAAGAATGTGAAAGAATCATACGATGTATTGAACAGAACAGTGAATAGTTTGCATAAAACTAATTCAGAAAGAGAAGCTGCTTTGAAGATGTTGAATGCAACAATGATGTCGAAGCAAAAAGAGATAAATTTTTACATCGAAGAATGTGCTAAATGGAAGCAAGAGTTAGATGGTGAAAAAGTAGAAAATGAAAGAATTAGACGATTGCTGAAAAGTTATACAAGTTGTGATTACATAATTGATAGAATTTACCCTACTGTTGCAGGTTTCGAGGCGTTTAAATATGAAGATAAAGACAAGAAATCAAAGAAGAAAACGGATACTGGTAAGAAACAGAACGTCTGTTATAACAAGTGTCCGCCTCCAATTTGGGAAGGGTATTCGCCTAGAAAACCGAATGAGGAACAAGTCCAAAAGGCAGTCAATCTAAAGTTAGAGTCCGAGTTAATCGATGTGTTACCAGACAATATTGATGTCACGTTCACAGCGTCCGACACAGATCATGAGTCCGAACTGATAAAACGAGTGGTCGATCAGGTGTTGGATAAGGATGAGGAGTCAGAGTCAAAGTCCGAGTCCGAAAGTTCGTGTCAGTCAGTCGGGAGTTCGAGTTCATCAGAAAAAAGTTCAAAGTCGTTGGGAAAACGGGTTTATAGTAAAGAATTTTTGTTGTCAAAATCTAATTTGAATGACGAAACATTTGAAGTTGCATATACTTTGAATGATTCTGACAAATTATATTTTGATAAAGAATTCCCAATTAGAAGTGTTCGGTTTGACATGATTACAAAGGTTTTCAAAATGACAGAAATCAATATTTCTGAAATTAAAGATTTAAATCCTACTGGAAAACCTAAAAAATACACTTCAAGAGTTCAACAACGGTTAAACAAGAAAAAAGGTTACAATTCTGGTTCTGGTTTTCAAAAGAAACCAAACCACAATAGTAAGCTCAAAAAGAAAGGACTTGGTTTTATTCCACCTGAAAATTATAAAAATGAGAAAATTTCTAAAACAAATACAAAATATGTTGCAGGAACTAGCCATGAAGAAGAATCAAAAAGCTCATTCTGGAAGCAATCAAACACAGAATTTCTTGCAAAGAAAGTAAAGAATGAAGCTTATCAAAGAAAGGAGACAAGAACCTGTTACAGATGCAATGAAGTTGGTCATATTGCATGGAACTGTCCCCAAGCAACAAAAACAAAACAGGGAGTCTCACAAAAACTGAAAGAAGTTATTGTTGACAAAACTGAACCACCAACTGAAAAGTTCAAAGTGTTTAAAAATTCTACATATGAAGTTGGTGAATGTTCAAAAAGATTTTACAAGAAAAGGGGAAATCTTGACAACCAAGCTTGGGTTGTTAAGAAATCAGAGGTAAAATCTGGCGATGAATCTGATTCCACAAAGTCAGAGGAGCCACAGGTTGAGCTAAAAAGTGAAAACTCAGTTCCTCCAATGGATGATGAGAACTTTCCATCATTGAGGACTGAATATTTTAAATCAAAAGTTGGGAAAGTTGAGATCTCAAATCAATTCTATTCTGAACAGAAAGAATTTGATGTTGAGAAAGCGTTTAATGGAAACATTAAAAAGATGATTGGTAAAATGATTGATGGAAAGGTTAAAGGGGTAAAGGAATTTTATGCTACAAAGAAGGCAACTTATAGCCCAACCCCTAGTGAAGTTGAGAAACTTACACCCAAGGCTGGTCAGGCTTGGGTGGATATTTTCTTTCATTGAAAAACCTGACTTGCCGGAGATCCCAAGTTTGTAATCGTGGATCAGGAATCGGCATCATTCATGTTTTGTGAGTTTATATGAAAAGTTCTTAAAATTGTTAGCATTTTACAGGTTAAGTATGACTTGCCGGAGCTTCCAGGTTGGTAAGAGTGGAGCAGGAATCGGCATCATTCATTATATCAGATTTTGATTGTGTTTATTTACAAGTGGTTGAAAGAGGTTTTCAACGTCAAGTGGTAAATCAAGGACATTAAATTGTACTTGATTTTCTACAAATGATTGAGGAAAGATATGATAAACCCCTAACTTTACAAGTGGTAAAATCAACAAAACTTATTTTCCGGAAAAATCATTTTGGTTAAAACAAACTTAAGTGTTTTGAAATCACAATGGGAAAATAGTTTGTTGTGAGGGGGAGTTCTGATTGTTTATGCCAAGTGGATGGCGATTTGAAGTGATTTGATATCAGTTGTCATTTTTTTTGTACAGTTGGTTTTTCAAATTTCCTAAAATGTGTTTGCATTTTAGGGGGAGTAAAATTTCAGAAAATCCAAAAACATTTGAAAATTTGAAAAAGCCAAAAACATGATAAAATGAAAAAATGAGTTTTGTTGTATAAAAGAGGAAATGATAGTACATCAGTGGACTATCACAACATGCTAAAGAAATGGAAGGTATAAATGTGATAAACAATCTCACTGTGGATATGTCAGTAGGTTTTTGCACATTTAGTAAATTGTGACGAGATATAAACCTAAATTTCAAACTTGCTTATATCGTGGGGAAACATCTCTCGGATATATGGGTAACCCCCGAAATCTTGTTTGAAAGGTCCCTCTTTCTGAGATACTAGGTCTTTATACTCAGTGATATCTGGGGTATTATCCCGGGACTTCTGATTTTGCGGAAGCAATAGCCTAGTCCCCGGAGAATACTTTCTGCTTGCTTGAAATACAGCACCACCCTCAGCTAAAAAATGATGAAACATTGAAAAATGCTAATCATGGCTGTTGTAATACAAAAGATCCTCTAAAGGGGACACACCTAAAAGTCAACTAGGCTCTTTGCTGAATGGAAGTTCTGACCTGAGCTATCACGGTTGCATAATTTATTCCCCTTACAGATATCATCTGTGGTATACTCACCTGTAAGACTGAATATTGGGATCTGGATACGGGAGTATATTCTGAGGTGGGACACGCGTTTGAGTTTAAGTTCTTAAGACATTAATATCGTATCTCGGATCAGTTGAACTTTGTGTGAAAATTTAAGTGGATCAGTATACTGACAATCTAAGTGAATCGTTTAAAACTTAAAATGAAATGAAGCTTAACGGTGTTGGTGATTTGTCTCAGAAACTGATATGATCCTCTTACACGAACTCACAAAAATATTGTATGTAAATAGTTCATTTCTGCATTTTATTTCTGTTATTTCAAAATCCAAAAAGATTTTCGGTGTGTTTTAGCATAAATTTTGGAAAATTCAAAAAGATTTTAGACAACTGATGTTGAAAAGCTGATTTTCAAAATTCCGAGTGTTAAACATGACGAACAGGTTTGGGAATTTGATTGAAAAGTTTTTCAGAGATGAAAATTCTTTAAATGATCATTGTTAATGTTTGATTGTATGTTGATTGGAGAAGGATCAGTGTTGGTGCATGAAATTTGATAAATTGTTAAATATTTTTTTGTGAATCTTATTTTTGGGTAGAGGATGTGCAGGATAGCAAATAGAGTGCCAGGTTCCGATACCTGAGGATTCTGAAATTCTGTAAAAGCCAGACTACGATCCCAGCATGTTTTGAGGGGGAGTCTGTTAGAGAGCGAGAGAATTGGAGATAGAATAGAGCCAGGTAGAGATCCTGAAGGAAGATCAAAGACTGATAAAGACTGAAGATTGTGAAGACTCGACACTTAAGACTCGTCAACATCTGAGGGGGAGTCTGTTGGTGCACACATCTGTCGTCTTCGTCTTGTATCGAGTCTCGGTTCGGTGCGGAGCTAATCAAGACATGATGTCATGATGACATCATCTAGATGACATCATCAATGACATCATATTACAAGTTCACGTGAGATTTGAAGTTTGCATGAAATCAGATGCAAAGATTCCGCTTGAAGACAAAATAGAATATTATATTAACATGAGATTTTCGCTTGAAGACAAAAAGAATTGTAACATTTCGCTTGAAGTAAAGTTGTGGATTTCGCTTGAAGGTGGTTCAAGCGAAATCATGTCTATTATAAATAGGTTGATAGGCATTTCATTTGTAAGAAGTTTCTCAGAGCTATACCGAAGTGCTGCCGGTTTCTCTTCTGAATGTAAAGGTTGTCAAATTAATATACAAGAAGATTAAAGTGTATCTCAAGCTGTTTCATTGTCCGTTTCTTAGTTTCCGCCTCTGAAATGGACTAGAACTCTTCCAAACGACTCGTTTAGGTCGGAATCCGATCCTACAATTAGCGCAAGCTTCAATTTAGTGAAGGCATCACCACAAGGTGTCGAAATCATCGAACGATTTAATGGAGACGTAGACCAAACAAGTTTACTACGACTCGGAACAGATGAAACGCTTGCAAAAATGAATTTGAATATGATGTTTTCAATACATCATATGATGTCTTGAACTGGATATACGAAATAGACAAGTTCAAGCAATTGAACTTGGTTGCAGCGCAATCCGACAATCAATACGTGTATCGCCAAAGGAATTCCAGCATGGTTACAAGGATAAACCATGTATGTAACTGGAAAGAAAAGAAATTTCAAGATGGTTTTGTTGACTCAATATCAAGGGGTCGATACTTACAATAATTCAGATTATCCGAGACACAAGGCAATAACTGGATATGGCGAAATGATATTTGTAACTTTGATGAAAACGATCATTAGAAGGGAAGCCACATGCGTTACAAATGATTGCATGTGTATCATATGAATGATCAAGTACCGAAGCAAATGAGACTTTTGCTCTAATGAAGAAAATTGTCGTGATGCAACTACCATTAAGAGGAGTAGAGATGTAAAAATCTACTTGCTAGATGAAAAAGTGGGAATTCCAATAAAAGAAATTTGAGTACTTCACCTGTAAGGTTAACCAGAATAGCGTACATGACAGAATAATGGTGTTTGCCCGAGTTAATAGACGTGGTTCCTAAGTGATAGCCTTTAATGAGCTTTGACATAAGTTCCCGAAGGTCCTAAGTACATGTCTCCTAGATTCTCCAAGTTTTGCATTTTGTGTATAACTGTTTTGTGCACCGTGTAGAAAACACAATATTAGCGTATATCTAAAAACAAATTATTGACTCACTGTTCTTCGGTGCACTTTCTTCCTGAATCTGCAGCTGGCGATAACCTGATCGAAGATCGATCTTGGAATAGTAGTTGGGTCCTTACAGAGTTATAGTTGGTCGAATAAATCACTAATCCTCAGCAAGGGATACCGATTTCTTGATGGTTAGCTTGTTCAACTCCTGGTAGTCGATACACGCTCGAAAACTACCGCCCTTCTTCTTGACGAACAGAACCGGAGCTCCCCAAGTTGAGAAGCTTGGCCTTATAAATCCCTTATCTAGCAACTCCTGAAGCTGTGCTGACAACTCTTGCATCTCTGAAGGCGCAAGTCGATAAGGTGCCTTGGCTACAGGCACGGTGCCTGGAACCAAGTCAATGTGGAATTCGACTTGTCGTTGAGGAGATAATCCTGGTAAGTCTTCGGGGAAGACTTTTGGATATTCCCTTACCATAGGGATATCTTCGAGCTTCGGTTCTTCAGCTTCTTTGTCCATGACATGAGCTAAGAAGGCAACACATCCTTTACGCAAAAACTTTTGTTCCTTTAAACAACTAATAATCCATAGTGGCGTATCCTGCTTCTCCCCATGAATCACGATCGTCTCTTCATTCGCCATCGGGATGCGGATAATCTTCTCATGGCAAACAATCTCTGCATGATTACTCGACAACCAATCCATCCCAACTACTACGTCGAAGCTTCCCAATTCCACTTGCAGAAGATCAAGCGTAAACTCATGCTCTCCAAGCTCTATAACACAGCCTCTAATCACTTCATTGGCTTCTACTAACTTTCCATTAGCTAGTTCTATCGAATACGGAATACCTAACTTACTAGCTACTAAACCAAAGTCATTCTTAAACTCTAGAGATACGAAGCTATAGTCGGCACCGGTATCAAATAACACAGATGCAAAGTATTGATTAATAAGGAACGTACCGGTGACTACGTTCGGATCCTGGCGCGCTTCCCTAGCTCCGATGTTGGATACTCTTCCACGTGCCTGATTGTTTTTAGGGCAATACTTCCTGAAATGCCCTACAACACCACAGTCAAAACAACCTTGATTACATTCATGATCATCACCATTTCCGCCTTGATAGTTGTTGTTGTCGTTGTTTCCTCCGCGATTTCCGCTACCATCTTGACCTTCATTTCCATGTCTAGCACCGTACCAACACATCTCCTTGATATGCCCCACTTTGCCACAGTTCTCACAATTTCCATATCTACACCGCCCAGTATGATGACGTCGACAATTGTCACACTTAGGTAGTTTACCTATGTACTCTTTTCCCTTTTTGGCATGTTGTCGTCATTTGCCCGAGTACCCTTTTGGAAATCGGTGAGCTTCCTTTTGTTCTCCCCAGATGACTCCTCATGAGTCTTCTTCTTCTCGTCAGGGGTTGAAAATTTTTCCAATCTAATCGCTTCTTTAGTGAGTGCCACACTTAAGCCAATCGCATCGTTGGTTGTTGGAGGCGTTGATGCCATCATCAAGCTCAGAATCTGAGGCGCCAATCCCCAGACGAATCGGTCTATCCTCTTAAACTCTGGTTCCACTAGATATGGAACAACTCGTGACAAATCG